>CAHIKZ030002066.1:0-192500 GCA_903632075.3 Acanthosepion pharaonis | reverse complement strand
TACAAATCTTATATGAAGGAATGCAGTTGTGATTATCTTCCTACCACTGGCACCTCACATTTATTGTTTGCTTGCTAGTTGACTGCCTGGCTGGTGGAGGGAAACTATTCAGTTAGGATTGTTTGGGTAGGTATGTAAGTGGTGGGCAGAGAAACCCACATATACATATATGTCCAACTCCCTAAATTTCCTATTTCATCTATATTTTTCTTTTTCCTAAATACTGAGATGCTAGAAATAAAATGATAATGAAAATGCCTCAAACATGTTTGATGTTATCATTGTCATTTTGAAATTTTTAAAAATCTTTTCTTGTAAATCTTGTGAAATTGTGGTGATAAAAAGAATAGAAGTTGTGGCAATCCAATGACTAATATTGCCTTGGGTGGCTGATTGCCTGACTGGCACTTGGGTATTGAATTGTTATTTGTCTTCTATAAAAGTGGAGGAGGAAAACCCTGCAGGGCTTTTGCTGCCTACAACTGCTGCACCTTGCTACCCTACAAATTCAATATACACACACATCTTCAATCAATGGTTACAACTAAAACTGAAATAATAATAAAAATAAATAAATTGAATATATAAAAAAAGTTAGAAGTAGCTCTCTTTGTAAGGTGAAAATCATCTGCTTACAAATAAGATGAATGATTTAGTAGATGTATTAAAACATTTTGTTTGGTTATTCATTGTCTAATGTATTCTATTCAAGAGTTTGCTTGAATAGTGAACAGAAGTTTCTTTAAACATTGAAATATTCTTTCCATTTTGTTTTTGATGTGCTACAAATATCTTTTCCAGTTTGTTTATTACAGTGATTGATTTGCTTGGATATCAGCAGAAATCTATCCTTTATATTGCCTTCATTATGTCATTATTTCCATGGCATTTTACAATTTGCTAGTACTTGACTCCTCCATGAACTACTGATTCGAACCTGTTACAGCGATAGCTTGCTAGTTCTTTTTACCTTGTCTCAGTTTAACCCCATTTTGAATTTGGGTTTTCTTTCACTGAACCAAGTTGTAAATTCTGCACTAGGATATATTCTCTAAATACATGCCAAGTACTCAACATACCCTTAAAACAACATTCAGGACAAATTTTCTGAATTTTAGGATTATATTTTCATCGAATTGTAAAGGGAAAAGCTTTCAGGAAGCCTTCTGAAAGTAGGATTATTACAAAACCTGCTTACTAATAACCATAAGTTCTATGGTAACAATTTCTTCTCTTGCATTTCTCACTTGTGGAACTCTTTTCTGGCTTCTTGCTTTACAGTCAACCTGGACTTTAAAATTTTCAAGATCAATGTCAATTGTTTCTGTCTTAATTCCTATTCTTTTAATGTGCTCTCTCAATAATGTTTTTGTTTTTCATATTCTTTCATGCTCAGTAACCCTTTGCATATTAGTGACTTTATTGCTTTGCTTAAGGCGAAATGATCAAAAAAAATTAACTCAAGTTGGATGTTCCCCCCCCCCTCCAAACTGAAGCTTTTGGTTATACTTTGGTTTGATTTATACCCTCAAATTTATATTTTCTCATTTTTTACAAAACTACATCGCTTGTCACCAAACCATTAAACATTTATATTATATATATATATATATATATATATATATATATATATATATATAATATAATTTACTATTGTTATAAATTTACTTTTCTGGTATAAATATTCTAAATTTAACAAGTGCCAACTTGTCATCAAATTTCCCTAATCTTTACTGGTACTATTATTAAACATTTTTTTTTTTTCGTACATTTAGATTGAATTTAGTATTCTCCAAATCATAGAAATGCACCAGATCTTTGATGATAGAATTCTCCATGGTTCACAACATATTTTTCTTGTTAGCCATCAGATTAACACCATGAAAGCCATGAAGAGTTATGTAATCTATAATAATTGTCTGAAGTGCAATATAATCTCTTCACAGATTACTACTTTAGTTCAAATGATACAAGTTAAACTATATTTCTCTGTTGTAATGAAAAATAGTCTTAATATTTTTGAATGCAAAAGGATTAACTATATAACTCTGAAATGTCAATATATAATTTTTATAATTATATCAATGAATAGGTAAAAAAAAAAATATAAATGTCTTTTTTTTTTTTATGAATTCTGTTTGGTTGTAGATAAACCTTTTAGTTAAATTATTTAGTTAGCTGGGTGCATAACTGTATTTAAATTTCTTGTCAGTAAGATTTAGTTTTAGACCTCTGTTCAAAATAGTAAAATGTATTATGCAATAAAAATTTTATTTAAAAAATATAAATTTTGATATTAATTTACATTGAATAAATAATGGAAATTATAGATTTTAAAAAAAAAAAAATTCTTTTTATATGAAACTCTTGTGAGTCTAGGCAGAATACAACTAAATGACAGTGTCTTAATGAAGAATTTGTTTGATAAAACAATTGTCATTATGTTTTAAAAAAAAAAAGCAAAATTGTAAAGCAAATAACAGAAAAATATGAAAGTTAAAGAAGACCAAATGTTGTTGGCTTGATTTAAGTTAATATTAAGAATGGCTGTACTATCTTAGGAATCATTCTTTTCATTTCAGATATTCCATAAGTTAACTAGGAAAGTTTTTGGGACATTCTCACTCCATTGTTATTCTCAAAAACATTTCTTTAACATTGTTACTTTTACATTTACGATCAAGATATTGATTTCTTTATTTTAATAAAGATGAATGAGGGATATACTGATCCAAAAGTATGCAAAAATAGTATGACATAAGATTTGTTCATTGAATGACTTACTTCTTCAAATTTGCATATTAAGTAAATCATAATCAATGATAAGAAGTGAAAGGAAATTATCAGATTCTAATTAAAATGAGTCATAAGAGAATCCTATTTTAAAAGAAATATTTTCTCTTTCAGATCTTGACATGCAGCCCAATTCCTGGTTTTTCCGTTGAGAGAATTTTGTTCAACAAATCTGGCCACAGTTTAGCAATATGGGGTCAGGTTGGCATAACCATTATACAGATGCCACAAACATGGGAAAGGAATGTGTTATTTACTGAAAGCAAAGAAAACATCCTTTGTCGGTAAGTCTTGTTGGTTTTACATTTTTTTTTTAATCCATTTTAATCCTTAGGTATCACAATTCTATGGAGGTACTTATGTTATTTTACTTATTTAGGATTAACAAAGGTTTATTTAAGAAAGTATATTGGCTGTAATTAAAAGAAAATATCAGTTTTATTTTAAAATTTTCTAAGGAAGAGCATACCATGATGGAAAAAGTCCCAAAACATTATAAAAACAGTTTCATCATCAAAAGGTTTAAAAGGAAATCCTTTCTATCTTTTTTGGTGTTAAAAACTTTATTTTTAAAATTCTTCCAAAAATCAAATAATTGTCAGATTTTAATGAAATTTTCAGGACTTACTCACAAAAGAATTAAAATATTCTTTAAAATTCCTTTTTTTTTTTTTTTTTTTTTTTTTTACATCTGTTGCCCCCACCAGCTCCTTCATATTTATATCAGTTAAAGCAGGACTCCTTAGAGAATTTAAATTATCAATCTGTTTTTGTCAGACAGAAACACCATTTACCAACAATCTGCTCTGAATTGTAGAATAAAAAATACAATAAAACTTTGAGATTATTTAATTAGAAAAGCTTTTAATTGCTTTTATAAATAAGATACATTAAGGATACTTTTCATGAAAGCTTTTTCATTTTTAAAAATTCATTTTAAACCTTAGGTATCACATTTTTTGTGAACACTGTAGTTTTATTGTATTATTTTTCATATTTAAGATTTCAAAACGTTTTTTAATGAATCCTAATTCCAAAATAAATAATGTATCTAAGCAATCCTAATTCAAAAGTAAATGAATAAGTACTGTATTTAGAAGGTAACCTTTATTCATAAAAATTCAGTATTTATTTATGAGATAATCATCATTATTAATTTATATATCATATCTATCTAATAATAAAAATATTATTACATAATGAATGTTATCATAAAAAATTATTAATAATTATAAAAAAATTTAAATATAAAAATATAATTTTTTTTATTTAATGTATTTTGCTTGTGGTACATGCCAGCCCTGCCCTTGCATTGCAGTCACATGACAACACAGCCATGAAATTCAAACACACTATCATTTGGTGATTGATTGAAGTCACTTGGTGTGACAGGACAAACTTTTACTCTATAAACAGTGATAAATGTTCACTTATTTCAGTTTGAATAAAATTTATATTAAGATATAATATTCTAAACAATTTCTGAAAAGTATTTCTTTCATCTTAATTTTAGTTGCTTAAAATTTTTAACAATCTTCTACCATCTTTCAGGCAACTTTACAATTCCATTCTCCAAGAACTGTTCTTGGTGAGAATGTGCAGCTTTCAAATAAACTGAAAGTATTATTCATTAAGAATATTCTGTAAAGACCAGAAAAAAAATGGTGATTCATAGGTGCAATATCTAATACTATGGATATTTTGTGAAATACATCTGTTTGATACTTTGGTACACATCATCAGTGACATTTTTAGCCAAGGTTCATTAGGGATTTTGGGTCTTTCAACATCATACTCCTTCTTCATAGTGACCCAGCCGATTCTGATCAGTGTCACATTCTTTGGGTGAAGATGGATTGGTCCAGTTAGTAGTGGTCCATTTTCCTTGCTTTGTAATTGCTTGTATTCCACATTATCATAAAGTTGCTACTTTTTATCAACTATCACAATTTATTTTTGTTTTTTATTTGTTGTATTGTCTAGTATATCCCTACTTCATATTTAATTTAAATGGAAGCCACTGAACAAAAAGATAGATTTTGGAAAGTAGTTGGACCAAGATATTTTCAGGACCACCTCAAAATGTACATATTTTTTTTCTTTCTTTTAAGAATGAAAACTTCTGGAAAGGATTTTAACTTCACTCTAAAAGTATGATGTAAAAGTAAAATGTATCCCAAATTTAAATAAACTTTAACTTAAAAAGACCAATAGGAAATAAAGTCACTCTGTTGGAGATTCAGGATGACTAAGGTAACTTAACAGATATGCCTTGGTCTAAATAATCCAATGTTATTAAATCTTTTTAATGTCTTTTTTTAACTGGTAGTGATTTGCATTGTCATTATCTAAGAGTGTGCTTGCTATTTAGAGCTTTATTAGCACACTAATGGACACAATTTTATCTTCAAGCAATTTTATTACTTGTTGACAGAAGTCATCAAGTTTGTGTCCCTTTCTTTCATAGTAACTCCTTCCTCATGCAACTAGTGATCTTACCTTGGTAGATATATGCCAAATAAATTATTAGCCTTATGGCTTAAGAGAAAGAATGTCCTTTATTAGTGGGTGGCTCTCTTTTTGGCAACTTTATTTGTTTTATACCTGGTGCACTTGCTATTTGGATATGTAAAGTGCCCTAGTTTTATTTACCTAAATTACACAGAAAATTTTACACAACAGATAGATATATATACAGCAAATACTGGTACACTTTTCTTTTCTTTTTTTAAAAACTCAAAATGGACACATCATGCATTTTGAATCTTTTTTCTTTATTTTCTTTTCTTTAGAATTGTACTGCAAGCTGCAGTTTAAGCAATGTTCCTTCGTTCCTCACTGTATTTTTTTCTCTATCAAACTGGTTTTTCAGTACAAATTTGTTTACTCTGTCTCTTTTGCTGTCAATCTGTTCTGTGAAATTTTCCAAACCCACTTTCCTCATTATGTGCCTTTAGAAATTTCAACTATTTCTTTCTTGTCTTACACCCCTTTGAAGATGAAGAGTTAGAAGCCATGAGTTTTCTTGGGATTGATAGTGGAATGGTTTCCCATTGCCTTCTCCACACTGATTTTATTGAGACACCACCTCTAGTTGGCCGTTGACTCCTCAAAAGTTCTTCGAACCTTTGATAGGTTTTATTTTACATCCTACAGGGTTGCTAACAATCTACCTCACTCACAAGAAATTGGAATGGTGAAGTGCTGGTTTAGTTGCCAACCATCCAACAATAACATACACATACACACACACCCACAAATTGGAGCGTCCTGGGTATGGCGATAAACTACATCTGCATCCTGGGTATGACGATAAGCTACGTCCAACAGCAAGACCTCTGATAATGTTTATGAAGAAATAATGTTGCCAGCTATATGTTTTTGAAAAAATAATATTACCAGCCATACGTTTTTGAAAAAATATTATTACCAGCTATACATTTTTGAGGAAAAAATATTAACAGAAATAGATTTTTGAAAAAGAAAAAATATTACCAGGTTAAAAAAAAAAGTTGTCGGCATTAAATGACTCATTGAGGTTGATATGTCGTAAAACAAAACAAAACCACAAATTGGAATCTCAGTACAAATTCTCAGTTCTTAAAATTACAATTTGTCAAATTGTTTTTAAATTTATATTGTTTGAAGCACACTCCAGGTCTTCATGTACACAATAAACTCATAATCTTCTTTCCAAGATTAATTCTATAACCATTGTATTATGACATAGCAACCAGAAGTCATTAATTTTTTACCGCATTCTCAAGTACCAAATTCTTTGATATTTTAAAAAAAAAAGAAATAACTGATATTAAGTTACTGATAGAAGTAAAATGTTTTTACTGTACACAAAAGTCTTTAATTTTTGTTTAACAGTTTAAATTATTTTTTTGATATTATTGCCTTAAATACGATTTTATTTCTTTCTACAGTAATTCCTTCACATTACTAATGATCCACTCAACATTTGTTGTCAAACCACTTTTGTTTCTTGTAGAAAATACTTTAGAAAATTAATTTAAGTCTTCATTTAATAAGTCAAGAACCAGAAATTAGCTGAGCTTTCAATGCAAACAGAATTATCTTATTACTTTTTTCACTAAAAAATATTTGTATTTTTATTTTAATAACACCAAATCAACATATTAATATTAAAATATTCTACCTAGATTAACCAACTTTAAACAATTGGAAAAAAGGAAGATAGAATTTAGTATGCATAGTTTACTCTCAAAATTTTTTAAAAATTCCATGTGAATACTTTTATTTCGATTTGGAATTTGATGACAAGCCATATTTATTTACTTTATGTAAAAAGGAAATGATTTATCACTTAATATATTAGAAATATTTATCTTGTTTGCTTTTTGTATATTTTTATATGAATATTTCAAGTACCTACCTGTTCAAATATACTTGCATGTATTATATGCATAGGTCCATTAATAAGTTCACAACCTAATAATTAAGAAAAGCACTTATTTTTCATAACATATATTCATTTTACATCATAATTACCTTCCTTGTCAATGGCTTACTTCAGTGGTGAATATTAATTTCATATTGAACATTCCAAAGCAAACATTTCAAATCAAAATTCAGCAAATAACTACATGTCAAGCTACAGATTTCTTGATTTACCCTCATAGAAGCAAGATGAACAATAAATCAGAAAAATGAACCTTGTTCATAATTTTCAGAAATCTCTTAAGGATATTGCCATCATCATCTTTAGATGAGAAAATGTTTGTGCAAGGAGCAATCTAGTTTTCCATACTGTTGGTCTCATCTAATAGCAGACATTTTTTCTTGTCAAATGAGAAGTACACAAAATCATTCAATTATCAAACTGTCCTGAGGTGAAATTGATGTCATTTAGAATTTGTATTGTTCCTGAAATTTCAATCTGTGATGCTTGCTAAAGCTTTGTAGATTAAGTTGTTTTTGCATGAAAAGCAACTGACAGACTGCATAGAGAGAGAACAAAAGAATATTCTCTGCAGTTGCAACAACATAATTAGTTGTGTTTCTTGCTTGTCAGGATCAGTTGGGATCCTTCACAAATCACTCTGAGGTAGTAAGGAGAAAGTAGTGGTGTCAATTGTATGGTTGGATATATGCCTAAAGTAAACAATGTTTTTACTACTTATTTTTTTATACATATATGTGCAGTCTGCAAGTAAACCTTCTCAGTTACACCACTGATTGACAAGTACAAATCTCTATGCAAGGATATGAGATTGTCTGCTGAGGTGAGCATATTAGAGACACTTTTTGCCTAATCTTCCTCTCATAAAACCAACAGCTGGCATAAACATCATCTGGCTCTTTTATTTATTTACCTATATGGGAGTGAAAATAAAGAATTATGCTTATTTTTCAAGGGACACAGAGCTAACATGAGAGGTTATAGAGTGAAGTTGATACTGTAAACCTCAAAAATTGACTAAAACAGGAAATTTTAGTTTGAAAATTTTTCAACATTCATTTTTAGTAATTATTTGGCTCTTCTTATCTGTGTTATGTATCTACAGATTCTTGACATAATCTAAAGAATCTGCAATGTTATTGATCCTGACCTGGAATCTTAGCTTCAGTCACTTTCCCACTGCTGTAAATATTTTCATGCTAACTGTTCTGATAAGTTTTTCTCTTTCGTACTTCAACTTCACAAATTTAAGTGAAATACTAGATTGGCAGTTAGGTCTCATCATTTTACAGTTGAAATTGTGAGATATAACTAACATCTATACTAACAAGTTATTCTCTCACACTTCTTGTTTGGGAATTCTCTTCTGGTTTCTTGCTTTCTGTCTTCAGCCTTCAAAAATTTAAATGCAATGTCAATTGTTATCTTCTGTCTTTTTTAATCTTGTTTTTTTCTCATGTTTTCTCATTTTCTTTTGCTCTCAGTAACCCCTTACATCTTAGTGACTTTATTGCCTTGCTTGTAGTGAAATGTTAAAAAAAATGAAAATATTGAGTATATTTCAGATGGAATTGCAACTCCAAATACTTGTCTTCATTCCTCTCGTATAGAAATTTGCAAATCTTTTTATCTGTAGCTTTGTTTACAATATTTTTTTATTTTTATATGTGTAAGGTCAATATCTTTATTTAGAATTTAGATCAAACTAATCAGCAATGACATCACAAATATAATTTGTATACATAAATTTATTTAAATTGATAGGTCCTTTAGTATAACATTTTAGCTGTTTTATGATTCACTACCAGTGTAGGGTTAGTGATTGTTTAGGCATGAGATCCGATGGACATAGTTGTAAGTTCTACTGTCACTATAGCAAAATGAGAGTACAGATTCAGATCACTGATGCTTCATCTTAAAAATATCTACGCATATTAACTTTTCTTGACTCCTGATATAACTGCATATCAAATATTTAAGTATTAAATTATTTTAGAATGAAATTACTTATAAATTCAGTATTCATTATTTCCTGATCAAATTATTATAAAAAAATTTTTTTCTCTTCAGTTGTTTAGTAATTGTTAAGCATAACTTTATGCTAGCTTTCATTCTTGAAGACTTTTTCTTTCTTTTATTATAGGAGAAATTATTTTTCGGAAACCAAGTTAGCATATCTTTTGGACATTTCAACTAGTTTTATCTCCCTTGAAACAACTGTCTGCTGCTATCATTCAATTTCTGTTTCAATATACTTTTAAATTAGTACAATATCATAATCTATTCACTCTGAAGAAAGCTACAGAAAGAGCTTTGAAATAGCTTCTTTTTAAAACACTAGATCTTGTGAATATATTGTCTGGAGTTATTTTTACAATCTTTTTGTACAGCTGCACATGTTTAGCAAATCTATCTCTTCAAAGTTTACTTTCCTCTTTTTGACCATTTTATCATTGTATTGTTCACTATTATTTTTTTATATACTATCTTTTGACTTGATCCAGGTTTTTGTCTTCACTTTTTCTTATTTTTTCTCAACATATAAATCAAAATATGTTATGTTGTTATTTCTAAGAATAAAGGCAATAAATCAAATTTAATTTTAATAATAACTTAGCTGTTTGTACTAAAAATGGTTTCAATCATTCTCACTTGAGATGTAATTTTTTTTCTTAATGCTTACATGCACAATGCATTGAAAGATATCAAACACCTATCAGGTACAAACACAAACTAATTTTATGTACACAAACTTTTGACAGTTCCTTAGAAATACTAATAAAATGTTATGTTTTCATATAAAAGGAAATAAAGTAATTACCTGCATTCAGCTAAAAGAGTATGAATATTTTTATCCAGTTTTCTGAACAAGTTAACTATTATGAATTTTTTCACATATATTTCTTTTATCTTTCTGTTTCTTTTTTATGACAAATTGTAGATCCTCATTCTTTGATTGTTATAAAGCAATGCAGATCAGAAGTAAAGAATATGCCTCCAGTGAAATTTTAACTCACACCTCTTTAATCCTTGGGAACTTGTTTTTCTATGGTAGCTGTTTTAACAGGTTACAAAGATCAATTAACATGCAGCTTACTAATTTAGTTTTTACAGATCATAGAATGATAATGCAGAATTTACAATATAAAGCAACAGAAATTAATTAATACTAGTAAAAAAAAAATCACTGATAATGTTTCATCTAAGAAATTCAAATAAGAAAAATTTAATATAGAAAACTGACAATTTTAGATGTATTACCATGAATTGAAAGTTGATAATCATATTTTTCATTACTTCATTCTTTTTAATGAATAGACAGAAAAACAATGATTGCATAAAGTGTAGTAGAACTTGAAGGTTAGAATATAGAACTGGAAATTTGGTAATAATCAACAGCTATTTGCACTGATCCTCCCAAAGGAAAAAAGAGTTGTGAATTGACATCACAAAGACTGTCAGCTAAAGAGTTCAAAATTTCTTTGAATTATACAAAATCAGATAAATAAAATATAATCTGCATGATAAAAGCATCAGTGGGATGTAACCAGCAGTAAATTCTTATGATTTCTTCTTGATGAAATTGTGTTCCTTTAAGATATTTATTTTATAAACTTATTAATGTGATTGTTTAAATGAAAAGTTTAATGAAAGCTTTTATAAAAGAAATCAGTTTTATTATATTACTAATTAAACATTTTTGTATAGTTTGTGGGATTAAAATAAGTTTCTGCTTATTTGTTCATATGTACTTTATCCAAACATTAAGTAACTTTGGGAATTTGAGTATTTTTAATGTAATGTCCTGTTACTTCATTTTAAAAAACATTGTCCTATTGTAATTGCAATCAAATTAATCTTTAAATTTCTTAACTGTCAAAATACACCCATGCTGATCAGTCAAGCATATATATGTATATTTATGTAATTGTATATAATGGAACATATATGAGCATTATTGAACCAGTTTCTCTCTTTCTACTTTTGAATTATTTTGTTTCATTTTAGTGTTTTCATGTTTTGTCAGCAGCAGCAATTCACCAAACAAAATGATAGCTGCAGTATGTCTTGACCATTATAAACTGAACTGCCATAAAATTAAACAGCTTTACATTGGATGATTTTGTCCTCTCCCACCTGTAAAAATATACTTATTACATCACATATCATTTGGTTAAGAAGTAGCATAGCTGTGGCAGCTAAAGTTTGTGGACAGGATTTACCACCTTTTGACAATCAATTGACTGTTGGTGGGGAGCAGGAAGATAGGTAACACTATATCCAAAGTGACAACTACTGTTGGTTTTTCTTCAGCAATACTAGTAAGGCTATATAAGGAATATGCCACTTCCAGGCAGATATTGCCGGTACATAAAAACTAGAGGTTACCTCAGGCAATCCAAGAACAATTATTTGTAACTGACAAGAATAATAACTACACATCCTATAGCTACACTACCCAACAAAGGGGAACATTGAATTAGGATATGATATAATGCAATGTTGGTGCAACTATACAGTATAGGTTACGTTTTTAAGGTTTTGTTGTAATCAACCAGCAAAGGTAACATTATTGGCACCACAGTATCAGTTACTGTGATGCTCTGGGCCATAAAACATTGACAGTGGAACTTTGTAATGGTGTTGGAGATTACAAAGACCACCAGTGAAACTAGAGTTTCTATTGACAAGTATGATATACACAGATCTTGCAGACGATATGCATCCTTTTATTCTTGCAATGTTTCTTGGTAGTGATATTTTTTTCTAGCAAGATAATTCATCCCTCCACAATTTATGTGGCCAATGCAGAACTGGTTTCAGGAACACTTGGAGGACTTCCAGATATTCTACTGGTCGCTACTCTTGCCAAATTTAAACCCCATTGAGCATATATTGAACATATTGCAGACCTCACTAAATTCTCTATAGTCACACCCAACAAACACAACTTTGTTATATATAACCATGCACTTCATAGATTCACATAGCAACCATTATTCTAGCAAATGGTTGAGATGTGTATATTATTAGGTCTCACTTTCTAATTTTTTGCACTTAGTTAATTTTCTATGAAAACAAAATAGATATTTCTTTCTGAATTTCTGGAATGAGGAGTTATTACTTGCAATGTTTACATGTGGACTATTGTCTTCATTTTTTGTTGTTATTATCACACTGTTTTGGCTGTTGTCCTCTTTAGTCTTCACCAGGTACTTGTCAATCTGGATATTCCTGGACATGGTTAGTAGAACAAGAACAATCTACATTGGTAGATTAAATGATGTGTTCAGCTCAAAATTCCCTGACAGTTACACAGGTTGACAAATACCTGACAACAGCTAAAATGTGCCAACAAAGACGAGGATAATAGTTTGCATGTAAATGATGTAAATAAACTTGACATTGTATTCGATTTTATCCCAGTGAAAATATATATTGAACCCCATTATATTGAATATATATTATCTTGATATTACTAACATGCATTTTATATATAGCATAGTTACTGTTATATTGAGGCAACAATTCAAACTTGTTATATATTTATATGTCCAAAAATGCTGATTTGACTTCTTAAACCTCAAACAGGTTTAAAATTTAATACCTATTTTGAGAATTTTTTCTGAATACATACTGTTATATGTAAATTAAGATATATTTTTATAATCCATTTTGCTATGAATGTTGTGTGAACAAGCAATTTAGTAAATGGTTAATATGCTTAATAGAATATTACTAGTCTGTACACTAGTGAACACTAAATAAATAAAAGGCAACCAAAAATGTGACCTTTTCTTTTTCTCTTATTTACTTGTTGGTGTTAATTTGAAGTTTGACATTCTTTGAAGAATTGCTAATTAATGTTTCTGATTTGTCTAACAAGCAACTTGGTCTATCATTAGCTTGTCTCTGACAAAAACTGATGAGGTGGAGAAAAGCGGTTTGGCATATTTAAATAATCATTTATTGTTATTATCAATCTCATTTATATATGAGGGGGATATTAAGTTTGTTATTTTTAAATTAATTTTTCATGTTTAGATTTTGGAAAATGGGTTGGACTGAGAATTTTTCAAAATTACTCTAATCATTTTATATCTTAATAATAAAGTCTTTCAAAGTGTACATTTACCTCTGGCTGCTTTTTTGACCTTATGTTTAAGAAGTAGAATATGTATTGTCTAGTGATGGGATGATACCAGTATTTTTACTGATTCCAATACAATTCCCAATGCTGGTCTAAATTTTCAATTCCAATACAATTCTCAATTCTGATACCTACAATAATTAAAATTCATTATTTTCAGGCCCTACAGTTGGTTTGGGAAACGATGAACAAAGTACATTTATTAATATAACATTTAGTAGAAAAATGAATACCAAAGCTTATGAAATAAAGTTAGATATCCTTTTATTTAAAAAATTTTTTAAAAAAAACAATAAAACAATTTCTTTTTAAATAAATCACTTAAGTACCTAGCTACTCATATTAAATCCCCAAATTCTTAAATTACAATGTAAGAACATTATCATCTCTCCTGTTTTTCCATTCAGCTGATTTCCTTTTTGGTAAGTAAATGTTACCTTCAATACTGAATAACCATTCACTTTCAACAGAAGAGAGGTACTGAGAGATATTTCCTGGCTAAAAGTGCCATGATGGGAAATTCATTTTTATTTGAATTCCTCCACTGAAAAACATTATCATCACTTTTTATATTTTTAATGCAATATATTTTGCCATTTCAAGTTTTAATAAATATATTTCTTCGCTTGTTTCACTGATTGCTTTATCTTGTATTTTCATACACATTGGTTACTTTTTTGCTTCATCACTTTTTTTCTTTAATTCAGTGAGGCACTTCATAAAACTGAAATTAAAGACTATCATTATCAGTTTTCTCTTCAGACATGTCGGACGAGTCATTTTCCATGCCTTGTGCTACTTTGAGTGAGATGTCTGTTTTTCCCTCGGTTATAGAATAGATATCTTGAGTGAACCATTCTGCAATAGGCTTGTCATTAGGCAGGCCACTGTAGTTATTTTCAAGAAAACCAGTCTTGAACCTAGGATCAAGATATGTTGTGAGAATAAGTTTTTTTGTCTTCCAAGTAGCTGCTAAATCTATCATTAAAAGAAGCTTTCCATGTTGAAATGGTTGAACCTAACCCGTCAAACAGTCTCTTTTCTTCCCTTTGAAAAAAGTTATAAATGACTTTAATGTTTGGTATAAGAGGTAGTTGTTTCTCTGTTACTTAATAAATTTATACAATCAATGAATTGTCTAAGTATTTTCAGTAATTTCTCTAAAATCTTCCATTGGTTGGATTCTAAACAATGTGGTTTTGCATGATCACTGCAATATGAGATAAGAGCATTTTTTTGTTCAAATACTCTGGACATCATATAATACTGACTGTTCCATCTTGTCTGGACATCCTGAATAAATTTATGATCTGGTAAATTAAATTTTTTCTGGTATTCCTGGTACTTTGCAAAAGCTGCAGGTGAGTGATTGAAGTGCCCAACTATTTGTTTACAAATAGAAAGCATATCCTTCACATACCTTTGTGCAAAGATGGCATCATTAATGGTCAACTGCAAGGTGTATAGAAAACAAGGTAATGACTCATATTGGGCTTGTACAGCTGCTGCTGCCATATTAGCTACATTATCTCTTATGAGAACATGAATTTTACTATGAGAAATATTAAATTGCTGTACTGTCTCTGTGATACATTCACTTATATTTATTGCAGTGTGTGATACTTCAAATGGAGTAATTCTTAGAGCTACACTTTTTGTTCAAAATTCGCAGTGATCCAATGAGATGTTACACTTAAAAAGGATAAATTTGCTGAACTAGCAGTCCAGCCATCACTAGTCAGAGATAAATGAGTAGCCGTGTTGGTTTCCTCCTGTATTTTATTTCTAACCTTTTTGCACAATATTTTCTTTTATATACTTTTGAGAGGGAATTTGATAATATGGTTCAATAGTCTTATAAAACTAATGTTTTCTACAACAGAAAAAGGTTGCAGGTCTATCATACATTTATGAATTTTGGGGTTTTTGCTGTCATCTGTATCCCAATTTTTACTTTGATCAATAACTTTGTGTAAAGTTTGTTGCTTAAAAGACTCTGTGACAATTTTTCCATTTAATTATATATAAACAGGCAATAGGCAGTGTTCTTTTCATCTCTTCTTTTCCTTTCCTTTTTCCTTCTGTGCCATGCTTTGTATTTAAGTGTTTCAATATATTTGTTGTGGTGAAGAAGGCAGCTTTTGCTCCTCTAGCTATTTGCATATTACACAGTTGACATATTGCTTTATGTTGGTTATCATCAGAAATATTAAAATCTTCCAGACTACACTTTTCTGCTTGGCATTGGATCTACTTGTCATAATTGGGGTCTGAAAATAATAAATATAGTTTAAAATTTAAACTTCTTACTGTTAGGTAAAAATGTTTCTAGTTTTCTAATGTGTATAATTTGTAAAGATTCAACTAATGGTTTGCTATTATAAAATAAAAAGGGTCTATATTTTGTTCACCTTTTATATATTTTAAGTTTTAACAAGCAAAGGCATCCTTTAACTAATATGCAATCTCCTTAAAATTTTATATGTGGCATTTTTCAATGAATGGAGTAAATTTAGGGTTGACAACTTCAGCATGCACTTCAAAAACTAAGAGACATCCTAATAAAATATTTAATATTGCAGCAATAACTCTAAAAAGAAAGGCATCATCCTAAGAATTGTGGTTTAACTCATGCATATATTTTGATAAAGTACAAGGAGTACCTAATCCTGCATGACAGTGAATAAAATAAATGCAAGTTTTAAATTTGCTTACAGACATTTAATAAGAATTAAATGTAAATTTCTCTCAACTAAAAAATTTAATAATTTTTAAAAAGAATAAAAAGTGTTTTATTTTTGTTAAGATTAAAAGTGCAACAACACAGTAAAACATGATCATTTTATAAGGTATATTATTACTAAACATTAAAATAATAATAAAATAATAAGATTAAAATTATTAAAATCTTCATAAGACTAAGGACAACTGTAAATGTATATTTTTGCATGTAGTTGATTTTTTTTCTCAGTTATTTATTAGATTATTAGAAGATGAAATTTTACTACTTTTATTTTAAAAATATTAAAACAAATGTTAAAAGTGGAAAAAGCTATAGCTTAATCACACAAGATAAAAATGGGATAAAAATATTAATTTTAACTATTTTTATAAACTTCTAATTATAAAAAATAACACTTGCTTCTCATTTGGCTCCAAGGAGGAATAATAAAAAAAAAAATAATAAAAATTCTCTTAAAAGAGAGCCCAGCAGAACAACAATGTAAATTCATTTTGTGTTTATATTACATAATTGTGATTATAATTATTAAATTAATAATTTATAATATTAAATTGGTGAATTAACAATGTTTAAAAAGAAAACTTTAAACTAGCAAACTTTAGGAAAAGTTCAAGAACTGAGTAGAAACTTGCACATTTAATTTTTTCAAGTAAAATAAATTTACATCATACTTAGATGCTATTATTTTAGTTTTATTGATAGTTTAAAATCAATAAATACTTATATCTTTTTATTATGAGTACCAGGAATTGAAAATTAAGTTTTAATTTAAAATAAAATCTCAAAACCATTTTTTGGAATTGGAAATTAGGTTAAAAATTCTCTGATCTCAATGCCGATTCCGATACCCCCAAAAGTTCTGATATTTCTGATTCTCAATTCCGATTAATTGTCCCATCACTATTATTGACCTAAACAAACTTATCTAAGGAACTAGTTTCATAAAGCATGTAACCAGGAATGAACTCGCTTTCACTGGTTAGTGAGCTTAACACTTGACCTATTACTCTGTCACAGCTGCTTACATTTAGAACCCAATATGAAATAACAATCTGCTTGTGGGTAGCTTTAAATCCAGCAAAACACAGAAACTCCTATGACTATTTTCAGTTTTCCTTAATGGTTTATCTGCATTAATAAACTTCCCTTAAAATTTATTTGTTCAAATCTCAATTTAGAGACCTGCTAAACAACTAAAACAAATCAAAATAAAATGTTTATAAAAAAAAATTTGAAGAAAATTACTGTAAATTATGTAATACAATCATTAGCCATTTCATTTTAATGTTCTCTCTCATGAAAGAATGAAACCGATGAGTTTTGATTTATAAGCAGTTATTTGCCAAAAATGTTAGTTTTTCTTTTCCTTCCTTTTTTTATTATATAATGTGTTGATCACAAAGATTCTATTGCAATACTTTTATACTCTGAAATGAGGATACTTTTTGTAGGGGACTATCTAGAATATCAACATAAACAAAACTAGCTTACAGTGGTATTAATATTTTAACATTTATCTCTTTGGGAGTAAAAAAGCCTGATGATGATGACAATAGAAAGTACAAGTAATATAGTATCTTTCTTTATCCATAAGTTTATAAGTGTTAAAAACCAGTAAAGCTTTATGTAGTCTTGTGGTATGTGTACAACAGATATGACATCACACAACCCAGTTTGCAGACCATTACCTTTGCCTTTCTTCTGATTTGTGTTTAATTTTATAATTTTAAAATATATTTTAAGTGTAATGTGTAACCCATAAAGATAATATACATTTATTGACCAGAATTGCACTGGGAGTGGAAAAAAAAAAGATTTCTTCATTTAATATTTTGTTGATCACTATACAGATGTATCTTTGACTTTTAAAAACCATGTGTGGTCTCTCCTTTGATAGTATCAAAACCATATCACCTATGGCCAAGATTACATTTCTTTGTTCCATTCATAAGGTGACAAGAGGATACATTTATTTTTAGGCTTATGATTATATCATGTTGAAACACCATTCCTATACGATCACTGAAGTTGAGCAATGTCAAGTCTGGTCACTACCTAGATGGATGACCACTTGGGAATACCAGGTGCTGTAAGTGTGGCTGCTCAGGTTATGATCATAGATAAAACTTGAGTGATAATTGGAGAGCCAAATTCCAATTCTAGTTGGCTTTGTTACATTCATTTATGTGCAAATACTCTTGGGAAAGATATGAATCTACCTTTTCTCCTCCCAGCTATTGGTTAATTAGTAAGACTTGTATTATTTATGTATTTAGTTTCTGCAGCATAATAAGTAGTTGTCAACTTGCTTCCACTAGAGCAGTATGGCCATCAGTAGTGACTACTTGCTTGGACAACTGATAAGTTCAAGTGGCCATCTTTTATAACCAACCAGGGGTGAACCATCACTTCCTTAGCCTAATGAGTCTGTCCAAAATAATTAGGTTTTTCCTAAATGTATACATACATAGATTTCACTAAATAAAACATTACAATAAATATTATAATTCGCAACATCTCCAAACTTACTTTGTTACCCAGTCCCCAAACCTGGATGGCGACTTCCAAATTTGGCCTGACCGCCAAACCTCACGCATCTCTGTAGCATATGGCATTTCAGTGTATCCTGGAGAAATTATTGCATCATTTCAAGGGTTTCTGGAGCCTCATGCAGTTCAGCTACCTCTACCACTGGCACATCGGGCACAACTTTCACCATGATCTTGTGGGGGGCAGTCTCACTAGTTCATTCACATGTCGCCTCACTAAGCCTTCATCCACTCCCACTTCATAATTTACAGACCCCAGTTGTATGGTAATGATGCCTTCCATCCACCACTCCCCCAGCTCTGAAATTCTGCACCAGTATGTGATCATCAACCTTGAATTGACACAGGGAACTCATCACCTTTGTTCTCTGTTTCATATTGGCCTAATATGTATTGGGCTTCAGTAAATGAAAAACCAGTTCGTATCTGACGTTTAAGCATCAACTCTGCAGGAGAAACTACTGTTGCTGTATGAGGAATGGTTCTAAAAGAGAATAGGAAACGGTATACTTGGGTTTTGAGGTCTGCTTTCTCTTCCATTCTTAACTTCTTCAGTGCCTCTTTGAACATGCACACCTTACATTCAGCTTGACCATTGGAGGAAGGATGATAAGGAGCAGTGAACATTTGTTGGATACCATTTGATTTCAGGAACTGCTTAAATCCATCACTGGTAAAACACAGGCCATTATCACTCACTAATAATACCGGCAAACCATGTGTGGTGAATATCCCTCTCAGTTTCTCTATTGTGACTTGGGCAGTAGATGTATTCATTATACAAATCTCCATCCATTTTGAATAATCATCCATGACAATCATAAACATACGTCCCATAAAGGGACCCACAAAATCCACATGAATCCTTTCCCAGGGCTGATTAAGATATTCTCACCAATGAATGGATGCTTAGTTTGGTTTGCTTTGACTTAATAAGCATGTTCCACAAGTCTTACAGGTCTTCTCAATATCTGCATCCATGTTTGGTCACCACACATACCTTCAATCAAGAGCTTTCATGCACACAGGTCCAATATCTGATGGAGTTCCTGCAATACCATTACCCATAACCTGACTGGAATGACAATCCAGCTTCCCCATAGTATTACATCATCCTCACAACTTAACTCCTCTTGCCTACTGAAGTAAGGTCTCCATTTTGCATGCAAAGTAATGTTCTTCCAGCCATTCAATATCGCTTCATGTACCCTGCTCAGAATCCGGTCCTTTCTAGTCTTTGCTTGAACTTCAGCCACTGTTACTGGAGAATCAACCAAATCCATCATGTTCACTCTGTTTATGATGATGGAATGATCCTCTTATCAAGACACTACTGGAAGGTGACTGAGACAGTATTACTGTTGAACTCACTGGCTTGGTACTCCAGCCTATAGTTATAAGCCACTAAGAATAGTGCCCAATGTTGTATTCTAGAAGCAGCAAGAGAAGAAATTGATTTGTTCTCAGCAAAGTCCCAGTAGTGGCTTATGGTCTGTATATAATGTGAAGAAATTCCTGTACAAACACTGATGGAGCCTTTTAAATGCAAACACCAGGGCCAAGCCTTCTTTTTCTACATGTGCATAGTTCCTTTCAGAGGCAGACAGGCTTTAAGATATGTAGCACATGGGTTTCTCCATTCCATTTTCCATCCTGTGTGCCATAACCACCCCTATACCATGCACCAGAATGGGATTGGATGGACCAAAATGCACCAGCACAGCAGTTTCTTTGGGCTTTTTTAAAGGACCTCTTCTGATTGGCTCCCCAATCCCAAGTTATTTCTTTCTTCAACAATTGATGAAGGGGTTCCAGTACAGTGGATAATTTGGGTAAATGATTATTGTAATAATTTAGGGGTTCAAGATAGGCCTTCAAATCTGTTACATTCTTGAGGGCAAGGGTCTCTTGCATTGCAGTCACCTTTTCAGCCAGAGGAGCTATACTTTCAGTGCAAATTCAAAATCCAAGATATGTCACCCCTGAAAGAAGAAACTGACATTTGTCTCTTTTTAGTTTTAGATCAGCTTTGTCTAACACAAATAAGACCTTCTGCAGGTTCACAAGATGACTGGTGTCATTAATCCCCAAAACCAAAATGTCACCTACTCACACTTTGCAAAAAGGTATATTCTTTAAACTTTTGTCCATCTCTCGCTGAAAGATTCCAGTAGCACAATGCACACCAAACTGTAAGCACGTTGGCTAGTACAAACCAGTTATTGTGAGCAACTCTCATGTTTTCTCATCCAATTCCAGTTGCTGATAAGCATTACTCAAATCAAGTTTGCTAATCTTCTTACTGCCCTTCAATGTAGCAAATGAATCTTCAGTCCTTGGTATTTGATAAGTATCACAGGAGCAGCCATATTTATGGTCTGCTTGTTGTCTCTACAAATCCAAATAGCTTTGCCATTATCTTTTGGTACTGGTACTATAGGTGTTGCCCAATGTGAATACTCAACTTTTTCTTTCTGTTACAGCACATTTCCTTTGGCTGAACGTTTGTTTGCCAGTCATGGGGATCTTGGTCTTCTACAAGTTTTGTGGCATCCGGGAAGTGCTGAAGACAATCATATTGCATTTCTTACATCAGACAACATCATTCGGTAAGAGAACTTAAAATTGTTTTTTTGTTTTGTCAGATTTGCTTGCATTCAAACTGAGAATGAAATTTGTTATTATTGTATATTATACCATGATGTGTTTCTTTAATAAAGTGAGTGACTAGAACGGTAACTGCACAGTAACCCTTTGTACTTTGACCATTTCATCTTTAGACATTACATTGAGACCCTTAACTGTACAATTTATACTAAACAAGCTCACATTTCTATATATTTAGTTATTATAAGCAGAAAATGAAATCGGCAATCCAAGTTCAACTTCTAGCTGAGATATTATTTGTGTTTTTCTTTTTAGCATTGACCTTGGGCTTCACCCGTTCTTCCCATCACCCCAGCTATGGATTAAATAGTAGGGCAAGATGGGCTTCTTTAATGGGCAACCAGTCTAGGAGAATTTCAAATTTAAACCCTTGGAAAAAGCAACAGGAAAATACTCCACTATCTTTCCTATTAATAATTATGGCAAGCTTTCATATAGATAATGTCTTCCATTTCTCTGTGTCTATTGCCAATATTTTAATGGCTATTACAAATTTGTCTATCAAGTCTTAGATAAGAATGACAAAGCTCGGACTGTGGCTCTAGATATCTTGAAGGTGCTCAACAGTGTTTAGCATGTTGGCCTTCTCCACATGCTCAAAGGCTACAGTTCCTCTAGACAAATATTTGGCTTAATGCAGGTGTCATCCAGAGCTCTTTTCTTGGACTTGCGTTGTTTCTTAGCTTTATCAGTACCCTTCCCAATGTCATCAGTTCCCAACTAGATATTTATGATGATGACACAACTATTTAACCCAGTCTTAGTAGCAAGTTCGACAAAGTAAAACTGGAAACTGCTCCCAAAAAGGACCTTCAGTAAGTAGTCAATTGGAGGCAAGGAATATCTTGTAAATTTGAATATCTCCAAAACAAAACTGCTTTCTATTAATCACCATAGAGAACATTTTCTGCTTGCCATTGTGATGTTAACTTCCAGGAGAGCAACTCTTTGTACCTTTTTGGGCTCTTGTTTCCACTGACATGAAGTGGAGTGATTATATTGAATCAATTGCTAGGAAAGTTGCTTCACTGGTCTCTTGCCAGTTTTTCTCATCCAAATCCATCTTGCATATTTATAAATCTACCCTTCATCTGTGCATTGAATATTGCTGTCATGTCTGGTCTGGTCTGGTGCTCCTGCTACAGGATGCAACAGAAATACCTCCCACATAATGGTAAGATATTAGTGGCAATGGTGTCTTCATCTGGCTAATGTTTTACTATTATATAGACAACATTTCTGCCGCACACTGTATATAGCTCAAGATTCTTGATAAAATTCAAAAAAGAGTCTGTAATGTAATTGATCCTGATACTTGAGGACAAGTTCTCGAATATTATTAAGTGTGAAAATTTATCCTAAAAATAATAAATAACTACAAATATTAAAATCCAATCACTACAAATTTTATTATTCAAATATAGATGTTAGATTAAGATTCAAAATTTGTGAATTGAATGCTGAATTATTCTTTGCACAAACATCAAAAAAGAAAAATTTGTATCAACATAATTTTTCTCTGAAAAGTATCTCAACATTTCATTCTTTATTTACTGCACATTATTTGAATACTTTAATTTCTCCTTTGTATTTTTTGCCATTGTCATTTTTTGCCATCATTTTGACAGATCCATTCTGCATCCCTTTTCAAATGTAATCTTTGAGACGAACTAACCTAGAACAGCCTATGAAGAAATTGTTCATTATTATATATCCATCTATTTTAATAACTGGTACACTAAGTGTCCAGATCATTCCAAACCTACAACAAGGGATAGTTTCTCAACACCAACTTTGCTAACTAAAGAAAACTACATAGTTTTGAAGTCCATGTTAGCATAACGCATGCACTTAGTTGACAGGCTAATATATACTGCCTCCTTCAGCTTCCTCACTCCCTAACAATGCTCCCTGTCTATTATCTAGACTTTATCCCAGAAAAGGTAGTGTGTACTCTTCTCCCACAAGATATGTTATGTCATACCAGATGTTTCCACCTCACCTTTCATTATGACTTTCTTATTTTCTGTGAGCCTAAGATGGCAGCTGGTTTTCCATTGTATACAACTTACCACATACAAAAAGTATGTTATGAATGCAGTCTTTTGTAGACTCTTCTTGTAAGTATCTATGGGTGTCTGAATAATTTTGAATATGTTAATTACTCTTCTCAAATTTATGGACATTTTCTTAAAGAATTGATAAAGTTTCTTGTTATACCTTACTCATGATTTAAAATGATATCCAGTGATTTGCTACACTGGATATTTGGCTTATGCATTTAAATATTAAAGAAAAAAAAATGAAAATTCAAGTTTATAGATTTTTGCCATGACTGAAAATTAGCCAGGAATGTATATTATTCAAATGTTAATTGTATATGTATTTTCTTATCCAGTTCTGTCAAAAACTGATTACTTATAGTAACTTTTTTGTTTCATTAAAAAATAAATTGCCATATATTTCAGTAATCAAATACAAACTCACAAAAAATAATTTAAAAATGTTAGTTTTATTCATGAAGGAAGATACACATACACATTTTTGACAGCAAGTTAAAAATTCTTTAATCACTTGAGACAAGGATTTTTTTACAGAGCAAAGAAATTTCTCTTGAGATATTTTGTCATTTGATTCCAAGTGGTTAAACACAGTTTAAGAAATGATTCTGTTAAAAAATTAAAATTACTATTTCCAGAAAGGTTTAATAAGAAAAGGGGTCTTGCATTTTTATTAATATGTAGTCCATTTTAACTTTAAAAGTTTGTTTACTCTTTACATATTTTTCTTTTAATACTGCAAAATTTAAAATATTTTGCAAGGACAGGCATAGCAAATAAAAATAAATCTTACTGAGCCATTATTTTCAAGTAGATAATTTATATCTATCATATTTTTTCCATACAGTTTTTATTGTTGCTATCAACTTTGTTATAATTCATTTAGTTGATACAGCTGATCTTTAAGCTACTCTATCAAACATGGCCCCAAAGCTTAATTTTATGATTTTGTTCTATTGATACAATCATACATTTGTACTTTTGATGAAACCCAAATTTCAATGATTTTATTTCCTGCCATTAAATTTAATTCTATTTAAAGTTAATTTGCATGTTTCAACCAATCAAATTCCTTCCTTTCAGGATATTTGCATGATACAACTTTGATGAGAGGGTGCTAAAGTTCTCAATCAAACTCACTTCACAAAATTTCCACAAATGACTGCACATGATATATTTGTTTTTCAAGGGCTTCTTGGTGGGGCTGAGACTTCTCAGTACCCCTTTCATATCTCATATTTATCAAAGAAAAATAATTCTGATCACCACTTGTCCAGTTAAATTATCTTGCTCAGCTGTAAAACTCCTGTTAAATCAAGGATTTGTCATAAATTGACCTTGTAAGACAATTTTTCTTGTTTCTTTATTAGCTTTACCACTTGTGATTTGGTGTAGACTAAAATGCAAATGTACAACCTATTAGTGTACTTATTGATTACATTAGTCACACATAAAATAACAATGCAGTGCAAAAATTAGTTTATTTCAAATATGTATTGGCCCATTAATGTTTTATTTATTGGTACCTAAGTAATCTCTTTTACCATGGTTATTTTGTTCAGCTCTTCATTGCAATTTCTACATATGATAATGATAAAGGCATACTTTCATTTGTTAATCTAGTTAGTATACCTTAAACTTCAAGTGATAAGGTTTTGGGGTATAGTCAAGACGCAAGAGTATACACTGTTTTCCCAAACTATGTTCATGAACAATTTTTTGTGGGAGCTTAGAAGTATAAGCAATTTAATTTTGGTTAATATAATCACTAAATGTAATGTCATTATCAGCCAGAGGATAAATTTAAATGTGCATATTATTAGCTAGATAACATATACAGACACAAACTGAAATGTCAAAAAATTAGAGGAAGCTCTCTAATAATGTAGTTCTCTCACTTTGCCTGAATTAAGGTGGTTACATAACATGGCGACATGTCTGGAGTAATTGAGTTGGTATATTTATTCAAGCATATTCTATGTCTGTCTATCAGTTATGTATTTGCTCAATGTGATAATAGGAAATATCCGAGTAAAACATCAGGGAATTTAGTGATGTTTACAAGTTCCTGAAATACTAATTGGGGTTTAAAATGATGAACCAATGAAGTACTCCAAATAAACCAAGTGTTCCTGGAGCCAGTTTGTGTAATGCACTAAGTTTTATTAAGAGTTGTGAGTTCAATACCTGGTTACAGTGAATTTAACAGGAGATTCTGATAACTGACATCCATTAGACATGGCTTGTGGATGTAGAACAGTCTACCAATGAGCAAAATAAAGGGTTCTGTTCAACATTCCAACCATCTGAAGAAGGCCCGATCGTACAACGGCCGAAATGTTGTGATAAATATGGTGACAAAGATAAGGACAGTAGTCCAAATAATGTAAATAGTGTACATAATACCTTATCTCAGAAATATAGACAGATACCTACTTTTATTTGAAAGTTTTTCTTTTTTTTTTTGGTGAAATAAAATTGGGAAGGATGTTGGTGGAGTTAAAATTTTACAGTTGCTGCAGAGATGCTGTCAGAAACAGGACAATTAAATTTTTAATGAAGAGTGACTTGCTTAGATAAATTGAAAAGAATCTCTTCACTTTAACATATTTCAGTGACAGTGAACATTCTTATTTAGCTTGGTAAATAAAAAAAGAAATCAAAGTTCAACAGTGAAATCTTTCCTTTTCATCTTAATCATTTCACTTTCAAATAATCACTTTTTTTATAAACTTGAAAATTTGACTGCAAAAAGGAGTTAAAAATCTTCTGTTAGTATTTTTACTTCAAAATTACTGAATTTTCAACTGTTAATTGACTGTGTGACATATATAAAGCCTTAACAGAATTAATGATATAATGATCTGCCTACCATCATCTAAAAATGAAACTGATTGACACCTGTTCATTGTTCTCACTTTAATTTTGCAAGCCTGAAATATTTCCATTCAGCAACTCTTTCTCTCTCTTTTTCTAATCATCAATGGTATACTCATATGACATCTACAGCCATTTTTTATGTTTCATGGCAAATTAAAAATATAGTTTTTGTTTACTCTGTTTCTTTTGTTTTCTTTTGTGTATCTGTGATAAATCTATTGACTACTTACAGAAAACATTCATGTGATTCTGGAAATTCCACATGACTGAATTATTCCAATTACAAAATTGGTCAAAAACCATTGCCTCCATTTCCCCCAATGCATGCTTTCTCAGGTTTGTAGAATGGGAGGGGTTCTGTTCATTAGAGATTCAGGAGTATATTTTTTATTTTTAAGTCATGACATATTAGAACATTCATTCTGTGTTATAGATATTTCATTAGAGAATATTATCTAATAAAAAGGTTTCTTTTCTTTATATTCTGTACTTATCTAATTTTTTTTTTTTTTTTTGCATGTTTCATAATTTGCAGAATAATCTGTGGTCCACAGTATTTTTTAATTAAAACTTTAAAGGTTATTTTTGTATATACAGCCAAATTTTAAAGTCAGTACTTTTGATCAAGAAATGTTGTCATCATACCATAAATGCAGTTATTTATCTTTCTGTAACATATTCCCATATTTACCATATTTTTTATTAACTTGATTTGCAATATCAAAAATTCTCTTACCTGCAACAGACAACTGATAAAACTTACTTTCATAACCAAAACAATATAACAAACTTGTCAGTTGTTTCTAGTTGGGTTCATAATTAACATAATTGTGCATAATTATGGCTTTGCTTTACAAATGAAGATGTTTTTTTTTTTTTGCAAGCATTCAAGTAGATAGGGAGGGTATTACAAGAAAAATATACCCTTTAACAAACAATCTTACAGTCACTGCTGATACCAGCCTTGTGGAGCTGTTTTTTTTTTCTGCTCTTTTTCTTTCACTTTCTTTGGTTAGGGTTTTGCTTGATTGATTCCATATTGCTCTGTTGGCTACCTGTTTGCTACTGACAATAATTACAACAATAGGAGATGTTTACATTTCAAAGTATCCTTAGATTTCTTTGCTGGTGCTCTAATTTTCTGTTAGCCAGAAACTAGTTCTTTGAATGGAGTGGCATGATGTTTTTGAAATATGATAGTTCTCTATTCTTGCCATAAGACCTGTCAACTGTTGTTGAACCTTTTATATAGCTTTAAGGTGGTGACATGAATCAGGATTTGGCACTATGCATTTATTTTTATCCCAGACATATTTGTGTATGTAATCTACCAAAGTTTTGATTAGCTTTAACCAGTTTATTACCTATGCCTAATCTAGCATTAGAGGATATGACACTGCCTAGGTGGGTGAAGCTCTGGACCCACTTCCATCTTTGTTGGGTTAATAGACAGGGGACAGGTAATACATTTGATTTGGTGCATGCTGATAAAGATGGCATTTGTTTTAATCTGAACCTCCATGCCAAAAAGTCTTGTGACTTTTGTTGGAGGGCTGCTTCTGAGTGAGCAACCACAGTTCTCTCTACACCTACACTGTGGGCTTGGAGGCACTTTAGGTTGCCATTTTTTGTGTATTGATGTACATGTTCCTGATATCTAGCTCTTACGTAATCATATTAAAGAATATTGCAAACACTATGAAGGTCAGCACACAGCCTTGTTTGATGCTATTTATGATCAGAAAAGTTTGGGAGAAGTCATTCATGTATCTGACTTGCTGAAGCTGTATTTCATGATGTTACATGACCAGGGTGAAAAACTTTGTAAGGCAACCCAGTTTTTCCAATATTAACCAGAGGCTTGACTTTTTCACCATATCGAAAACTTTTGTCAGTTTCACAAAGGTGACATACAGCCTTTTATTTTGTTTCATATCATTTCTCTTGGACCTGCCAAAGACCATGTTGGTTGTAGCAATTCGGGTTATAAGTGTATTTAGCAATATCCACAAAAAGAATCTGCCTACAATGGAAAGTAAAGTGAAACTCCAATAATTTGAACAACACAAAATTATATAATAGTGCATAAAGAAAGATGTGTTAAAATTTGTAAACCAATGAATTTTAAAATTGATTCTCCCACTCCCTCCCAAATAAACCACTTCTATCAACCATTATTAAATTTTTGACAAGTATTTCTTTCAGTTGTTTTCTATAGAAAATTTTCAGATGATCATTCTATAGCCATTAGTCAACAGCATGGAACATTGTTTTCCAGATACTCAATGCTGTATTTCTTGTTATTGTTTTTATATCCACTTGTAATTTAAAAAAAAAATTTAAATAATATTAAATCATCTCTTTTCTGTAACTTTTCAACATGTATTTAATAATGTATATTTGAATAGTTAGAGTTGGTAAAGCAGTTGACTTCTGGAAAAATTGGTTGTTTTTACAAAGCAAAAATTGATATGTACTTTTATTTTCTTTCTTTTTTTTCTAGAATTCATAATATCTATGAACCTGAAAAAATGATGCAGATCATCTCCCTTGGCCAAATTGACAACAGCAGAGGTCTGTCAGCAATGCACCCTTCTCTCTATTCTGTTTTTGGAGATAGTGCTGTCAGCTTTGACTTTGGAACACCTGTTCATGTTCCTTCAAAACTTAAGTCTGCTCGAACTAAAAATTCTTTGGCATGGCCCATTTTTATCCTGCAAGGAAATGGGGAAATTCTGATACTTTACTCAGATATCACTTCAAAGTAAGTAATATTTTTAATGTTTATTTTGTTTGTTTTTTTTGTTTTCCCACAAAAGTTTGCAGATACATGTACTTTCCTACTTTAACCACAAAGCTATTAGGTGTATACAGTAGCAGATCTATGATAAAACTAATGAAGCTTAAACTTTAATGTCCCTAATACCAATGAGGTCCTGGAACAACTTTTCTCTTTTTTTCTTTTTTTTTTTTTTTGTGTTTGCTAGTAAAATGAAAGTATTTTATTGATAGAATCCTAACTGAATGGATTGTACTTAATATTGATCTTGGAATATACTCTAATACCAATTTCATATGGCATCAAAATGTCCCTGTAATTGATGAAATTTAAAATTTTTGCAGGTGCTTGGTGAACTAAATCACACACACACACACACACACACACACCCATCAATATGGTCTTGCTAAGCTCACCAGAATTTATTCATAGTTTATATCTTGCCAACTGGATCCTTGAATTTTTTATTGATATGTGGATTAATAATTCTATAGCTTATACCTTAGGATTGAGCCAATTAAAACCATAAAAAGACATCTAAATACTCAATTCTGGTTGCATGCATTTGTCTTGCTTGTGCTTTTCAACACCAAAAATTGGATTGTCCCTCTGATGGTCTACCTTTTGTTGTGGTTTGCCATAGAACAACCTCTTTTAATGAAGATTTGGTTAACCAAACCATGTTGCTAATGGGAAGGGGTTCAGTGCATGGCCGGTTTTCAAGCCCCCCTCCCAATTCTCTGCCATTTCATTTGAGTTTCTTGAAAGGGTAGTACAGCCCTTTGAACTTTATTGGATGTTGCCCTATTGTTGCTAATTTTAAAGATGTTGCTTTAGTTCTGCTTCAGAGTCCCCAAAATGTAAGTCCAAAACTGGGAAAGTATAAAAACCAGCAAAAAAACAAAAATAAAAAAACAAAACATTTATACACACCTAATATTTACCCCAGATAGCTTAATTATTGAATTAAATATATAACTGCAGACATCACAATTCACATTTGTTAATAAATGAGATTTATTAAAATAAAAACAGATTATAAATCATTCAAGATTGAAAAATTTTATTTCATAAAAATTGGTTCCTTAATAGTATATTCAAAATGTATATAAAAGAGTTGTCTGAGACTATAAAATTTTGTTATTTGGTATTATAAGTCTCTTTACTTGATCTATTTGTTCTGTTTAACTAATTTTATCTTATCTGAACTACATTTCATTTAATCATTCATTAACTGTCAATTTAAACATAATGCAGACAAGATAATATTTATTTTAGTTCATTATCTCAGATTGCTTTAAATATCTGTTCTTTATTTTTTAAATTGAATAGAAGAAAAAGGCACATTAATTCCAAAAGTTGTTTAAACTATTAAACTTATTCTTTGTTACTTTTCTTAGTATCACTGAACAACTCTTGACTCTTAGAAATATAGGAAGCATATTTCTTTTAATCTTTTAGTTTAAGGATGATTTCAGCCTTAAGTTTAATAATTACATACACTTAACCCAAGCTAAAGTTGTAAAATTCCTCTGCCAATTGAGATTAATGCAATCTATCATTCATCAATTATCAATAGACCTAGAAATGTAGTTGAAGATTAGTTGAATTCATGTAATCTACTGAGAGTAGAAATCAGTGAAATTTAAAAATGAATAAAAGTATAAAAATGTAAAATAACACAAATCACTTGTCTTGAGAAAAAAAAGGTTGTACTGGTAATCAATACAACAAATTGAATGAAACTTAGCTAGCATGAATGGAATGTGACTTAAATGCAAGTAACATGATGGGAGCATACTCATCTTAAAACTTTCCATCAGTTTTACAGTTAGAGCAATTAACTAAAAGAATTTAGTATAAATCTTGTAGAACTTGCCTGTCACTTTGTTCATTTCCCACACCCCAGTGGGACATTAGTAATTTGCATATGTAATTATCTTCATACATTTCAAAAGTTGGAAGTTTGGAAATAAATATCCAGAATCTGCCAACTTTCTGTAAGTATTATTATTATTTCCATTGTATACTCATTTCCTTCTAGGTCCCAACCAGAGATCTAAGGTCAGAAATGACATCATTACATTTTTCACTGCATATTTATGTAATAAATAAAAATAAAAGTACTTAAAAACACCCACATTTTACATAGATAAAGCTCTTCCTGTGATGCGAGCTGTACTTCTGAGAATTTTTTTTCACTTTCCTTTAAGTCAGAGACCCCGTCAATGACTTGATCAAAACCTTTTTCAATCTAACCCAAGGCCCTGACTACAACTGGAATTATTAATGTCTTTATGTGCCACATTTTTGAAATTTCCACTTAAAGATCCTTGTATTTTAATAGGATTTTTGAAAATCTACAATGTTACATTACAGTCTGCAGGAACTGTCATGTCAATTAGAAAGCACATTCTGTTTTTGTGATCTTTGATCATTATGCTTGGGCAATTAGCTTTGAGTATTATGTCTGTTTATTGTAAAGCCTCATAAAATTGTTACATATTCTATATCTGTAACTGTCTGGGTGGTGCTCTTACCAATTCCTTGCAGTTTCCTTCCTATAAAAGTTGCAGATTTTCCAATACAGATATTGACCCACTGTCATGCTGAGTTTTTATTCAATGGATGCTTATACTGTGGAATGTGATGCTAGTTGATCAATTGTTTCTGGATATTCATCACAGAATCTGCCTTTGTGGGCAACATAATTTTTCAGTATGTTCACTTGATAATTTCTAGTTAGTCTTGTCCAGCAAGAATAAAACCTTCACTTTCATATTTTAACCCTGCCCTACACAACCACTGGTGGTTATGGGGTTTGTCTACATCAGCTTGTTTGGCATGGGTAGAGTGTTGACCATGAAGAGGTTTATCTTGCCATTGTTTCTGTATTTGATGCATTGCATTTGCTTTTGCCTTCATTTTTAGATTCTTTGCTGCAGACTGTGGCTTACCTGTTCTTCTTCATCTACTTGAAATTACCTTTTGAATTTGTTAGCTTTCTTTATTACAGAATAAAGTTTATTTCTTTTGTGTTCTTTGACACAGATCATCATCCAATACACATGCAATCAACATTGGCCTTAAAATGATGCGTGTGGTGGCAAGTGAAAAGCTTTCTCATTTTGACATCCATTTGTTTCATGTTAGCTATGGTCCTATTAAGGATGTTGAAGCAATATTGCATCACAGGAACAGCCAAAGTGTTTATGACTAATATTCTGTTTTGTGTTTTAATAGCAAACGTACACAACTATGGTATTCTTTTCTTACTTTCTCCTTTATTTGGGTCTACTGTATTTCAGCTCCTTTGCTGACTCCGAGATATTTATATGCTTCTTCTTGCTTTAGTCCTCTAATCTTTGTAACAGAATTTAGAGCTATCAAGTGTGTTTCAGTAATTCTCACTTTCTTGAATATTACTTTTACACATTTATCTAATCTGAAGTTTATAATGATGTCATCACCGAAATATTTTACTGTATTAAGGAGACCTTTCAACTCATTGTTGTCTTTAGCAAAAAGTTTGAGGTTATCCATCTAGAATAAGTGATTAAATATTGTGTTGCTTATTTTGTATCCGTAGTTATTACTGTTTAGTTCATGCAAAAGATGGATTAGGGACAAACAGAACAGGAAGGATAACAGTCTCCTTGAAAAATTCCTTGTTGAATATTCAACAGATTAGAAGTGGCAATGCCTTTGCTGTGATTAAGATATTATGTAGTTTTCTACAGTCCCATGCTATATTCAAGGAAATTTACTACCACCGAGATGACTTTGTGCATTTTCAAAATCTTAAGGATCCCAAAGTCTGATACACTATCAAAGGTGTTACGATAATCTATTGAAGCCAAGACTTCTACCTTTTCTCCTGCAATTTTCCAGAATCATTTTAATTATCAATAGTTGATCTTTGTAAACATTTGAACCTATTTTGGCATCCTTTATATTCCAGGGGAGGAATATTCTTTTCATGGAGAAAAGAGTAATTACAGTCACTCAGTACAGACATGATTAATGTATATGTGATGTTATTGGCCTATAAGTTGTGGATCATATCTTTCACCTGTTTTGGTAGCATATATGTAATAACATCAGTGATCCATTCATTGGGATTATTTATTAACATTAATAACATTTGTGCAAGGGTCTTATGTATTTATAACAGATGATAGCTAAAAATTGTGCACCTTGTCATCTCCTTTATTATTATTCTGCAATTTGACATGTCTTTCATGATGCTACATTTTATAGTGAAATATCTATCTTGGTCAGGTTAGAGAGATGATAATTAAGAAAACAAAAATTCTTGCTTCTATTCAGTTATAATTACTTTTTAATGTTAATCTAAGCAAATTCAATTAGTGATTCCTAATGAGCACCAAGAACTTCAACCACCTTCACCATATTATTATTCTATTATTCTTTGGCTCAGTGTCAGGCAAAATGTCCACATATTTCAACTATCTCTTATCAGATCAGGTGGGTCTACTCAATTTCACTGTCCAGCACTGGTTAATGAAGATAAAAAAAAAGCTCTTGTGACTTTACTCCCAAATGTATTTATTATACTTTGATATGAGTCCAGGCTAATCCATCTCAGTGTGAGTGGGTATGGTATTCTAAGGTGCCAAAATTGTTTGGAATTCCTAAACTTTAAAAAGTTGGTATAAGCATAAGTTTTCTATTCAAATCACTGGTTAACTCACAACTTCAATGAAGGAAATTTCAAGTTTTTTAATGCAGGATATGAAGGGGTGCTGAAAATTTCTGTTTGGTAAATACACATGACAAAACAGCAGATTTATTTTATTTTTTTAAAGGACTTCTTTGTTGGGCCAAGAACTTTTCAGCACTTCCTTATCCCCGTTTTTCATAAAGGAAGTCAATAGTTGATGATTGTAATGTTCTGCATAACTCTGTTTCAACAAAAAAATGAACAAACTTTGAATACTATTGATTAGTTTACATGATCAATGCACAGAGAATGAAGTGTAGCATTATGTACTAGAAAAGAAATCTAAGTGTTAGTATAATAATTTCTTTTTACTGACTTATCTCTAATTTGTGTGTATGTGTATATTCATTCAATGATTGAAATTTGTAATCATATGTAATTTAAAAAAAAATGCTAAAAATGACTCAGTATATGATGCTGAATAGTTATTTAGTAAGTTTAGATTAGTTTAACATGAGGCTAACATAGTGGATAACCCAATAAGAGTCACTTGTTAATTGTTGTGGAATAGAAGATATTCTTGTTTATACATATATAGACTCACACGCTCAGCATACTCAAGATATCAAAATTAGCTTATCTACTCTTGGTTAAAAATTCTGAAATTGAATATACACTTTGTATATTTCAGTATGTGGTGGTCCAAGATTAAAAAAATAGAATCAATGCATTTGAGTTGTCATTTTTGTCCATTGAGATTTATTTGTTCAAAAGTAAATGGAACAATTCTCTTGAGAATATAAAATGTTTCAGCCTCATTTGAACTTTCTTAAATGAAAAAAAGATCAAATGTTTCAAGAATTGGCTGTGGTCTTAAATTTGATACTTAATTATTTACTGTTGACTGCATATTGCATGTGTTGACGCCAAAGTGAATAATGCAAAGAAAATTCTCTTTTCATGTTAATGTCCATGTTTGAGGATAAAAACACTGGATTTTACTTCACCTTATATATTTTCTTTATTTTGGGATAAACGGCTTTTTTTTTCTTTTTTTTTTTTCTAAATATGATTGCTTTGGCTATTCAATTTTGATTGCTAGATTACCCAAAGCAAATAATATATGCTTGTGTGTGCATTAGTTTTGGCACCTTATCAAAAATAAATTCCTATGGATTTTATATTCTAAACATTTCCAAAGCATTACAAAACTTGTTGGTAAAATTGATTTCTATGCCATCATCAGAGTTAACTAATAATCTGAAATATGAAATCATTTAAAAAAAAAAAAAATGCAAGGTACCATAGATGAAAATCCACTATTTAGAGCATAATCCTTTCTGTGTGAAAACTATTGTATCCAATACCAAGATATGAACCTTTCTTCCTTAAATTCAAGATAGTTAATCTCACTAATCAATACAATTTTTTAGAGTTGTATTCTTTGCCCAGAGGTCTAAAATAATACTGAAAATACCAAAAAGTACGCTGACTCTCCTCTTTTACCTCAAAAAGAATGACCTATGTATTTATCTCTGTTAGTGGGTATGTATTCAATAATCTTGGAGTAGAGAAATTTAAATTCAACTTATAAGGATTAATCAAATTTTGTTGCTCTTTAGGCAGTTTTTTATTACATCAAAAGCCTTAACACTAATTCTTTATTGTGTGTAATTTATGTCAGTTGTGAAATATTTTGATTTGGAGCTTGTCTTTATGTGAAAAATCTACAGCAATCTGATTTTTTTAAAAAAAAGCACTTACAAGGTCAACTTCTACCAAAAGAAAATTTTTTTCTCTAAAAACTTCATTAATTTACATTTTACTTTTCTATCTAAAATGTTTTAAGATGATTGCTCCCTGAATTCAGATTAAATCTGCTCAATTATTTTGTAATCTTTGGTTGCATAATAGCATCATAAATATTTGACATCAGTAATGTAACATGAATTCATCTTTTAAATCAACATTAGATGTCTTGTTAATATCTTTCTTTGTGAAAGTGATCAAACTAATTGCATTTAAGTAAGACATTTTTGTTTATCATTTGATATTGTTGATTACAGGTTAGTGCAGAATTTCTATTTTTGTGTGACCTTCTTTATATGTGAATCACATTCTGGAAATATTCCAAAGCAGTAGATTAACAGACTAAAGTAATCTAAGTCAATTATCCAGATACAGTCTGCTAAAGCCAGTAGTGGTTGATAGACAATCACAAAAAAACAAATGGTCTCATTAAAATAACTTCAAAACAATACATTGCCACTCAGTTTTCATTGTTCTTTTCCCTTTTATTTATTTTTTCATTTCATAAGTGAAGATTACATAACTCTTTTTACTAAATAAAAACTAAGTTGTCTATTTTGAATTACAGATAAAAATATTAAAAAAAAATAAATAAAACATTTTCACTTTTTTTATCAAATTTCATTGTGATCTTCTTTTGGTAAATTGCACTGTTTGGATTTTTCTATTTGTTAAATCCTCAAGTTAATAAGTTTAGGTCCTGTTAACTGTGTTACCAGAAATTTTTGTCTTTTATTTTTAAAGAAGTTGTGTTTACCAATGTTCTCATATTAAAAATGAGCTTATTTTTATGGGTCCAGGATGTAGTGGTCAGATGACTGGCAAATGGTGGAAAGTTCTCAAAAGCTAAAATATGAAGAAAATATATATATATATTTTTATTTCAGTAAGATTTTTTTGTAGTAATATTTATACTCGTATTACATACTATGAAAATGTAAACTTTAACGAAGACTTTAATTATAAGTTCTGGGGGTACAATTCTTTTCCAATTAAAAATTCCCATTTATTTATCACTAATTTTTATTTTCAAAATGAAAGTTCATATATGAAATGTAAGAAAATGCATAAATTACAATGTTTAAGATTTACAATATCTTTAAAAACAGAATGTGCTTCATTACTTTAATATTTGTTAGAGTTGAGTATAGAAGTAAATATGTACACACATTGTGTATTGATGTGTGTCTGACATTTCATCCATAAAAAAGATTTAGGAAAATTCTAGTCTTGAAATAAATTCAAATAAAAATGTTATTATACTGGAAATAATTTGTATAATTACATTTTCATTTTTAATGTTGATAATAAAACTAACAGTTAAATATTTCCATAAATGATTTTATTTGAATTTTTCATTTTATTTTACATCTAAAGAGTTGATCAATGAAAGTTTTTCTCTGCTTTGAATATAAGATATGTTAATGCAAATCTTTGTTTATGCCTTCAAGGTATGAAAAGACTTCTTGATAGCAATTAGTCTTAGACACTGAAATTTATAATTTGTAATTACATTGTGTAATAAGTAAGAACATCACCCAGAAATAAATTTTGTTTGTGTGTGTTTTGAAATAAAATTGAAGCTTTACAACTTCTAGTTAATTTTTTAAAGAACAAACAAAAGGTTGTAAAAATGTAAGTATTAGTAAATAAATATTTCTTAATCCTTTTTTCTGAAAGGAAAATTCTTAACTTCTATGTGAAATGATTATCCACCAGCTGTGTGTCTGTAAGCTCTCTCATACCAATACAGTCGATTCTGGTGAAACATTATTGGTTACAAAGAACAGTTACTTCATAGGACCAGTTGTGCAATTTAACCAAAATTTTGAATGTACTTGACAAGAGTAACAAATTTTAAAAAAATAATAAAAAATACTTTGGTCTTTCCTCTTAATAATAACAAACATTTTGATGGCAAAACTTTATTTTTATTGAGTTTGGGGCCTTTTTTCAACATGCTATGCTGTTTTTTATGTGACCTAGTGGAGGTACCTAAAATATCTGTCTGTCATCAAGCTGTCAATAGCTCAAATAAACAGTTACTGCCATGTTAAAAAGTGCATTTCTGCAATATTTTAAGCTTAAAGTAAACAATATTTGTTTCCAATCAGATTAATTATACTTTAAATCAGTTAATATTTCTCAAATAAAGTTTCAGAGAAGTATATTTCATTTTTGGAAGATTTTTTAATAAAGAGAATTACACTGTGATAAACATGGGCTAAAAATGGTGCTGAAATCAGATTTGTTTTTAGCAAAAAAAAAAAAAATCCTTCTAGTCAATAATATCAACCCTGAGATATGTTTCAACTTATTTACAATATTTTGTATTTTTATGTGAACTTTCTTTTAGAAACTAATAGTTTGTGATAAGTGTTAATCTGAGGTGTAGTTGATAATTTCCATATAAGTCCCTTTCAGAATTTTATTAAAATGTCTGTGTAATTAAACCTTGTATAATAACTTTCACTAAGGAATAGTAAGAGCAAAGTTTGATTACTATGTTAATAGAATGTTAAATTTCCTTTCCTGTCATGTATTTCTTTCTACCATTATTTTGAACACTTGAAAGTGTGTGGAAAGTTTCTTTTGAACATTAAGATAGTAATATCATAATTCATCAATGTCATTCACAGAATAATTCAGCTTAGCCTCACTTTGCAGATTTGATCTCAAATGTGTTTTGTATGTGTTTAAAATTACCATTAAAGGAATTTACAAGTTTCTATCACCTCCACTTGTAAAAAGGAAATTAGTGTCTCCTGCTGAAGCTGTGTGTGTATTGATTTAAGACCTTGATCTTTTGATACTCAGTCTATAGGTCAGTATCTCTAGACCTTAAAGATCTATCCAAGCCAAATTTAATTCCTTCTCCTCTACCCTGACCCTGTTTGTGTTGTTCTGAACTGATTGATGAGGAAGAGGAGTGGATATATTTAAGGCTGACTGTAGCAAGTATAAATTGAATGCTGAAGACAACAGGGATCTTGTTGAAAGAAGAAAAGCTTTTCCTCTTCCCTTTTGATGACCTCTTGTACCCAAACAACTTAAGTTGGAGGTCATCTGTTCTGTATAACATTAACCTACCTTAGGAGGGAAGACTGTAAAATTGAATTTTCTCTCTGATATTTATACCTCGTCTAAATACCCTTGGGAAAAAAGTCTTATAAAAATCCCTTTACTCTTGTCTTTTGATAAAGCTGTGCACTGAATCATGTCTGTCACTTGTCATTTAGACTCTTCTCTTTAGGTCAGAATCATTCTGTACCCACTCAGAGTAATAGTACTGGATCAAATTAACTAGTTTCAATGTTTCTTTTATAGCAAAATAAATTACAACTATTTTCTTATTACTTGAGCACAATTTTTATTTCTCTTTATCAGTTATTATAACTGTTATTTTATTATTTAAATCTTATAGTTTTATTCATTTGATGTTTTAAAGAAAATACCTCAATATCTGGCTAGCAAACAAAAAATATAATTAATTTTATTTATATTTCATTAAAATCTTGATGATTTGAATAAAGTTTTATATAAGCACTAATTAAAAATAATTTCTTATTTGTTAGTCAAATATTGATTATTGGTATGTGTTTTTTAGAATTACTTATATCCTTTGTTTTAAAATTGTCTAACGATAATTTTATTTATTGGTTTTGTGTATTCTGTAAACTGAAACAAAACTGTACAAATAATTATGAAAATCAGTTATTGATTTGTTTTTTCAAAGCTGATTTCATACAGATGAGTTAAATAATTATTCTAATATAGCAAATATGAGTTTGAAGTTATTTTCAGAATTACAAATTCTTAGGCACATTTTTGTTTAAATGTAATGTGACATCAATAAATCATTATCAATATCTGCTTTTTAAGCAAAAATATTAATTATGTATTCTTTCTATTGGTGATCATTTTAACTAAATTCTTTTACCAAGCATTAAGAAATAAAACAGGCTCAGAATAAGAAAATATTTTGAAATATTTGTAACCAAATATTTGAATGCAATAAACATGGGGTATTTCACTATTAAAATACTCAGATTAATCTCCATCTTGACTGAATTCATTTTGATATTGTGTGTATTTTAAATGTTTCATGATTGCGTTTATTTTAAAATGTTAAAATTTTTAAATATTAAAATATTTTATTTTTAATAATTATTTTAATTAAATTATCCCATATATTTAAAAATGCACTTAAGTTATTTCCCTTGACATTTTTTTGCATGGTAGCAGGTAATGAAAAGGGGTTTATGTGACATTCACAATTAAGAGCATTTAACCAAATACGAAAAGGTTTCTTTCAAAAGTGATATACTTTTATGTTGTTATAAAGAAAAGGATATATGAACATGAAAATAAATGTTATTGCAGTCTACTTTATTACATAAGATTATTATATTGTAATTGAAATATCTCTAATATAATCAAATGTCCATATTCTTTGGTGGTATTAAGACAATATTTGTCAGAAAAATATCTTTTGCTGACCCTTCTAAATTTTATCCTGCTAATATCCCTCCCTCCCTCTCTCTTATATATATATATATATATATATATATATATATATATATATATATCTGTTTTATGCATTAAGTAATCTTCAGGTTTGAAATAAACTGCCACCATTCAATGTAGACCTCAGTGTCCACTCTTGTATTTACACATGCTCTACCCCTGATAGCACTCTATCCCTGAGCACTTTAACCCATAAATATAGCATATCTTAAAACTATATTTCTATCATATATATAATTTGGGCAGCAACCTTTCTTTTAAACATTTTTTTGTTAAATATGACAGACAAGAAAAATTTAATTAAGTTTTTTTTATTTATTTACTTTTTCCAGCATCCTTACATTTTCCTATTTGGTGGGAGGGAATGAGTGAAGGATTACAGAAATTGTCCATATCATCCATTGTCCCAAATGCTTAAGGAAGTGACCTGCAAGCACTTGTGACTGGATGATATGGACAGTTTCTGTAATCCTTCATTCCTTCTCACCAAATGGAAAAATGTAAGAATGCTGGAAAAACTAAATAAATAAATAAAAAAAAAAAATTAATTAAATTTTTTCTTGTCTGCCATATTTAACAAAAAAGATGTTTAAAAGAAAGGTTGCTGCCTAAATTTTATTTATTTATATATATATATATATATATATATATATATATATATATATATATATATATATATATATATATATATATATATATATATATATATATAAAAGTAGTATATAAATTTTGAAACTAAAAAGTGTTTAAAAATATACAGCATTTGTGGCAGGATTCATTATTTATATACTGTATTTAATTAAAGCTCCTGCGCTGTTTTTTTTTTCTTTTTTTTTTTTTTATCAGAGAATAATTCTTGCCTTATTTCAATCTCTGATTTGAAAATGATCTCAAAATTTGTCTATCACAGAGACAGGAATATGATTGTGAATAATAAAAGAAAAGTTGTTGCTTGTAATACATTTTGTTTACTGTTTTATACATTATTAACTCAGTGCAGTGTTTTTCTTTTTAGCACCACTTTCTTACTTGAACATAAAATTTATTGCAGGTTTTTTTTTTCTTTTAATTTTTTCAATTTCCTTGAAATGTTTGTACTTGAATGTGCATAATGTTTTGGTGTTATTTATATCAGATGCATATAGCTATTTTGATAACATGGAAACCTCAAATAGATTTGGAAAATTGTTTTTATCATTCCTCTGCTATCAGTATATTGATGTTTTAAATTCTTTATTTCAACATCTTCATCATTGATCTGATTAGGATAACATTTTTACAGAACAAAACAAAAAAAAAAAAAAATGATGTTTCCATTCAACATGAAAAATATTACATTATCAGAAATCATTCTTGTAAAAATGATTTATATTTTGTTTATTTCTCATAAATTATTGAACTTTAGTTTTTTTTTTTTCCATTTCTCCAATTTTTACTTTCTTTTTTTTTTTTAATTCTTTATCTCTAATGCATATAATGTAATGTTCTTATTCCAAAGTGCCCTCTAGATTTAAAAAGTTATTTTGTAATTACAACTAGAAAAGAATTATGTCACGTAATTAGAAAGCCACAACTGCTGACAGCTAAATTTTTAACCCTTTAATTGTTGTTATTACCAAAATGTTCTCACTTTGTAATATTTTCCAAGTAGAAAGGTTTAACTTTTCTCATTTTATAGCATGGATACATGTTGATAATGTATAGATCTCTAATCCTACAGCATAAAAATAGAATATCTTAATTGATATACAAAAACTAATCTTTTGGTTTAAAATGATTTTTATTTAGGCTTTGAATATAATATTTGCTGTTTATGATAATAACATGGGAAATATTATTTCTTTTATCATCAACTTTGTTGTGCTGAATATTTCATATCTCCATCAGGAATTGCATATTTGCCAATAACGTAAAAAAATATCACGTTCAAATTTCCATTTTTACTCTTAAACTTGTTTCAGCTCTCTTGTACAGTTATGAAATTGTTTAGAATATGCAATATAGTGTGACTGTGTAGTATTTAATTATCATTTATTTTAAATATCATATATGTAAATGACACTTACTTTAGTTATCACATATTTTACAAAGTCATAATTGACAATATTTAAAGATTACATATTCTATTGGCTTTGGGAATAGTTAAACAAGTTGATCTAACAGGCATTATTGATTTTGGTTACGCATCATCTGCCATTCCATTATTTATACAAAAGAAGTGAGATTTAGTTTTCTCTTTATAAGATTTTATTATTGTTTAAGATAAAAGTAATAGCAATGGTATATAGCAATATAATTATTAACTTAAATTAATAGCATTAGATGTCAGCTTACAGCATGAAATAGAATGGCAAGTTTGTAAAACAGCATTTATATTGACAAATAATAAAAATTTGGTGTAAAGTTTTTTTTCTCCATTTTTCATCTTTACTTTTTGATATAATTACAAAAAAGCAGATTCTAACTTCCTTTAATTGTAGTAGACTGTTAAAAAGAATAAACACAGAGGTTTTGAGTTTAGCATTAGTTTTAGGAATTTTTTATTTAGTTTATATTTTGTTTCCCCTTTTTGGTTATTTAATTTAATAAAAAAAAAATAGTCTTTTTCTTTATTTTTTCTGATGAATGAATAATAACAATAATAATCTTGTTTAGCAGGAGTCAAGAATTGGTCATGGCAGGGTGGGGAAGAGTAATCCACTGGGAACTGTGCAAATGATCGATTTGACCAGTAATCCAGACAAAATCCCAGCCTCTTATCACAAAAGTGGACAAAATTCAAGTCTCATAATTATTTTATTTGATCAAGCTATCTCGAACATTCATGAATCCATCATGATTCTACATCAAGGTTGGAATGACATTATGGTGGCATTCTGTGTCATAACATAGCTGGACAGTGTAGGTGGTTGCTGGTCTTGCACCTTCAATAGGTGTCCAGAGCAGTAGATCACTCACAAGTTCTTGTTTTGTTCACTAGCAGTGTCCTGCAAAGCATATTCTGTGTTCACATATATTCTGTGTTCACATAAGATTGTTTAGAAATATTGTTTCCATGGGGTAGTTCTCAGGGTCCATAGAACTTTAGATTTTAGTTGTATGTTGTTTCCATGAGAGGTATCAGATTTCCAGATTATAGTTCTCAGCATCAGAATCTAGATTCCATCAAGTTTAGACTTTAGGTTTTCCAGTTAAATGTTTAGAAGCAGTAGCCATCAGGATATCATCAAAAAAACCTAGATGATGATGATGTTTTGTCAAGGGAAGTTCTCAATGAGATTGTCTGGGTATTTTTGTATAGCATCATTATTTTACTACCTTGGGGGAAGATTACATCCATTTTATTCAAATTGGTAAAAAAAACAAAAAAAAGTAAGGTAACCTTTAAATTCTTTCAAATAAATTGATCTAAAAAATTTTTTTTTTTTGAACACCTTCTCTACTTCAAGTTGCATTCTGTTGAAAAGTATTGAGTTGTAAATTTTTGCAAAAAATATATAAAATTTTTATATTAAATCTTTACTTTTTCTCAACATTTATTGCTATAAGATTTCATTTAAACAATGGATCCATCTTAAAATGTTTAATGTCAAGAATCTATTTGCTCAACCTCAGTCAATTTTGGTTTTAGTGAACATAAAACCTTTAATGGGTTATTTAATGACAACAACATTTTATTTGGTAATTTTTTTTAAAAATGTATTGAAAATTAAAAAATGTATTGCTGGTAAAATGTCAAACTTCACTTTTGGGGTTAACTATTTGCCCTTAACTGGATAAAATCCTGAATAATTCAATTTTAGTTTTAAGGCTCTAAAAAATTGAAATTAATATAAAATTTCAATTATTACAAACTAATTTTCAGATTATTGAATATGTGACAGTATTTTAAAAATTTTAGATAACTTTTTGAAACAGAGCAGACCTATAAACCATACTAAAAAATCCTTAATTTTAGGTTAATTCAGGACAGAAATTTAATCTATGTTTATAAAAACTTCATTTAAGCCCTTAATTCAGCATAATATATATTTATATATGATCTTCGTGGTTTGTTTACGTTTTAGTACAAACTTGAAAAAAAAAACCTTCTAAAGTCTTTCTTCATATAAAGTTGGGTCATATGGGATACTAGAACTCACAACAATTATATAAGTTGGATATGTGACCATAGCATTGTTAGAAAACGTTTTTTAGAGGTTGGATTGGTTTCCAGTGGTAATCCGATATAAGTGTATATATTGGATATTATTATTAATGTCTCAATTTGAAATTTGAATTAAAGTTTTTTTATAATCAATTCGATATTCCATACAAACCAAAAGTAATTGGTTGTCCCTGGTTATCACACTACTGTTAATATTTTTTCATTTAAAAAAAATATAAAATATATAAAATTTTTATATTAAATCTTTTACTTTTCTCATTTATCATGAATAAAAATGGAAGACATTTAAAAATTTTCTTAAAAAAATAATAAAATGAATAATTCAATTTAGTAAGCTTAAGTAATAAAAAGATTACATAAAACAAATTTTTAGTAAAATTTTTGAAAATAGATTTTGAAATCCTATGATATTAAGAGCTGCATGTTTGCAATTTTGATTGTTTAAGTAATCATTTCCAGAATTGTAAAGAATTTTATTTAAATATAAAAAATAAAAGTAAAATAGTTGCAACTGAAAACAGTTATAATATTGAAGTGTTAAAGTTGCAGAAACATTGTGATGAGACTTGTTTCTGTATATTTTAAACCTTACAACCAGAAATGAATTTACTTGTGTTATAATAATTTGCCAACAGCAATTAGTAAGAAAGTGTTGTATTACTCTATACTAATCTGCCTGTAGTTTTTCCTATTTAGGTTTTATCTCCCTATTTTCCTTAATCTATTTCTCTGACCTGCTTTGTGAGGTTCACTTGATATGAGAGAGACTGATTCTCTAATAAGCCCTATGTTGGTTTGGGGGGGGTGATAGATTTCTTCTTGCCTTCTTATTCTAGCTTAACCCATTCCTCTTTATTTGGCTTCATCATAAATTACTTATACAAGGGAACCCAAGGGAAACTTAAAAGAATTTTTAAGATAGCATTCTTATACACACATCAAATCACTACTACCTTTTTCTTTTTCTCAAATTTACTGATCTCAATGCATCACCTTGACTGATCTACAAATAGCAAAGGAAAGAATGACCTCTGAATGCCTGAGGCTATATTGACTTGAGTTCAGTTGGTAATAAAAAAAAAAATCCAGCTCTACTTTTAAAGATAAGTCACTTTCAATTTTAACATTAGTTTATTTTCTAATTTGCAATTTTGGAGTAACTAAAATTATTTCATTATGATTTTAATTTTATTCTTTTGATTATGGGAAGTATTTTGCTAAAAATGCATGACAGTTCTAACCAATATTAAATTATGACTTTATTTTAAAAGAAAAACTTGAAATTGTTAAAAATAAAATTGTGCTGCCACCATATTTTGCAAGTATGTGTTTATCATATATAGGTAATAGATATGATTTTGCTTAAAAGGAATTATTTGCAAGTTGCATTCAAGCCATTAAATTTGTTTTGTCTTTTACTTGTCTTTAGATATTTGACTACTATTTGGCCTAATTATTTTAAGAAAGTATTTCGTTTCAGAATAGTATTCAGTTTTTATTTATTGCAAAATAACAATCGTTACTTTTGTTTTCAGTTTTTTTTAAGACTTCTAATTAGTTGATAAAATATTAAAAAAATTGTATTTAATTGGATGCATATTCTGAATAAAATATTTGAAGAATCTTTAAATTGATTTCATTGACCAAATTCATGGCATGTCATGTGAAGTATCCTGAAGATTTCTATAGGAAATATGTAATGGTTTATTAAGTTGTAAAATCTCTTCATAACTATATGTGCCACATACCTATAACAATTACTTCTTGCCTAAGAGAGAAAATTTAAGAATATACATCTACATAATTTTGTGTATTTTAAATGCTCATATTTTCTAAAGATTTTAGCCAAATTGATCAAAACATTGAATAGCCATATACCACTATCTAGCACTATTATTTTACTATATCATGTAGTCCACCCATTCTATTCAAAATGCTATCTACAGATAAAGATACCTATCATAATTTTTTCAGAAAGTTTGCCTTTTCTTTAATTATTAATTTCAAACAAGAATGTTGTCTATTATCAGATGTTTTAATGTTGAGAATATATTGTCATTGTGTGGTAATATCATCTTTTGTTATTTTGTATCCTCTGTACATCAGTCGTCCCATAAGTGTATGTGAAGTAAATAGTACTCCCTCAGTGACTATATTAACTAGTTCATAACTCTAAAGAGCTCCAGGTCAGAGGTAAGAAGAGGCCATTTGGAGTCAGTCTTTAGACTAATTAATACAGGCGTCATGGAAAGCTTCCGAAGCATTACTTATAACCACTATGAAACCAAAATTATAACAGTGGCAAGGAGGGATTTGAAACTCTGGTGATTTATAACCATTCTGATGAGGATTTGGAACTCTTAAGACTTATAACAGTAATGAGAATTTTGGAAACTCATGCTGAGATGGAAAAAAAAATATAATTGTTGCTTCAGGTACAAGGATACAGACAAGTCTTTTAACCACATTGGTTTAAAAAAAAAATTTTTTCTTGGGTGTAGAAAAAAAACATTCTTGCAAATATGGAGAAAATTTTGGCTTCAATAGTTGAAATTCAACAACAGAAACAACAACAACAAAATCAACAATTGCTAGAACCACAAAAAGAGCAACAGGAGTTGTTGGGTATAATTCTGAAGAAAACAAAAAATTCTTCAACATCTCTTATTCAGATGCTATCCAAAATACCATACCAGAATTTGTATACAATCCTGATGAGGGATTGACTTTTTCTGCTTATCTTTGTAGATATGAACAAATATTCAACCAGGAATACAACGGCTGGGAAGATGAGATAAAAACAAGATTGTTATTGAGGAAAATAGTTTTGATAGGGTATGAATAATACTGCAACTACATATTACTAAAAAAAAAATTTTCATTCAAGGTTTAACAGCTAAAAAAGATGCTGAAATAGGAGCAGAAATTTTAATGAAAATTGTACAAAATATTACACTGAAAGAAATAGTGGAAGATTGCCAGACGATTCTAAGTCTGAAACACGATGCTGAAGAAATTCAGAAAAAAGAATGTGCACTGGTCCAAGCAAAGGACAAATGTACAAAAAGGGGAATAAATCCATGTTTCAGATGTAGTAAATTACATCTTAGAAATGATTGTCCATTTAAAAAATGCAGAATGTTACAAATGTGGTAAATAATGACATATAAAGTCACACTACAAAACCATACCAAGAAAAAATTCTCACAGGAAGAAATTTTTACACGGCATTGCAATGGAAAAAAATAGTCACAGGAAATTTGTGAAGGAGAAAATGTGGATGTGAAAATGATCCTGCACACTGGTTTTCAATAAACAGTGAAACCACATGGAAGGAAAATGAAAGTCCTTTAAAAAGGACTTCCAAAGTTGTGATTTCAGTTTCTGGTAAAAATTTTTTTTTTTTTTTTTTTTTTTTTTGAGAAACGACTTGCAATGTCTCATTCTGTAATAACCATTTAAAAAAAAAGCTAGAAATTTATTCAGCACTGACTGAATGGGACTATTTGAACTTTGGGATTTGCTAATAAATGTTTATTGTAAAAATGTAAGTGGACAAGCGACCAATTTGAAAATTAAAAAGAGTGAAAATCCTAAGGAAGAATTAAAACAAAAATGTTTTCCAGATGTTATGTCAAATGTTCATTTAGAAGCACAAAAACTACCCATTACCAAGTCCAGAGGAAATTTTTTCAAAGTTAAATGGCGGAAGAATATTTTCAAAGCTGGATCTCTTTGAAGCATATTTGCAAATTCAGATTCAAAATGAATGTTCAGAATTAATGACCATAAATATGCACAGAGGATTATATAAGTTTAATAGACTTCCTTTTGGTATAAAGGTGGCACCAGCTATTTTTCAACAAGCTATAGATACCATGCTTGTGGATTGCAATTTTTCAGTGGTGTATCTGGACGACATTTCAATCAAAAGTGTGTCTAAAGAACAAAATGTTGTATATGTGCAAACAATTTTGGAAAAACTAAGAGTAGATTCAAGCTCAGTAAAGAAAAATTCGAATTGTTTTTGTCAAAAATTAAATACCTTAGTCAAATTATTGATAAAAATGGTTGTCAGTCAGATCCATTGACGTAAAGTACAATTAAAAATATGCCTCTACCAACAAATGTGACTACATTGCAAGCTTTTCTAGTACTGGCTAAATACTATCAAATATATGTACATAATATGCATAATTTGAGAGCTTCAGTGAATGATCTACTTAAAAAAGAAGTGAAACTGTTGGACATTCTGGGGGCTCTGCGATCCTTGGTCACAGGACCAATCTATGTAACATATTCTAGGGTCTCTGGAGCCCTTGGCCACAGTCAGCAATAATATAGTATCTTCAGTCATGGGACCAATAACATACCACCTTCTGGATTCTAAGGTCTCTGGTTGGATCTGAATATGTAGCATCCAAGCCCTCAAGCTCGTCTAAGATGTATGATGCTGCAGTAAGTTACGAAAGTAACCTGTTCAATCCCAACCTTTGTCCTATCCCACATTGTGAATTTTAAATCATAGGGTGGCACTAGGGTGAAGGTGCACATCAATAAAAAAAACAAACAAAAAAACCCCAAAAAACAAAAAATATGATGCACAGATAATAAGTAACAAAGTCCACCTTTATATTGGTTCTTTGGTTTACAACAAGTATTGTCCCAACCTGTCTTAAAAGAGTGTGACACTTAGGCAAGTTCTCATAGCTGGATCATGAAATTCTATTTTCAATATGGAGTTCATTCTGTTTTTGGTGTTAGTGTAATTCTGCTTTTTCAATGTCCCTAAATCCAATAAAGGTACATTGTTTAAAATTTCCACTAGGATTTTTGCAGGGGGTTGCAGAAGATTTGGATCTATTGGCATCTTAGATAGGTCTTAGCTGATATGAAGAAAGGATGAGGAGAAGGATAGTGGGTAGATCAAGGTAACTGGAGATGTCGATTGACATTACATTTGAATAGTTGGAGATTAATAGTAGAGACTATAGCTCTCAGGGAAACAGTAATTGGGAAGGGTGTTCCACAGGCGAGAGGTGCGAGGTATGAAGCTATTGGAGTAGAAGAGACGGCTACATTTAAAAAGTTTCTACAGTGTAAGGGTGGGAGCGGGATGCCAGCCTCGTAGGGCGCTTTGAATTCATGGAGTTTGGGAACCAGTGAAAGCAGCTCATTGGAGCAATTACCATGAAAGTATTTGTAGAAAAGACAGAGAGAGGCGACGGCGCGTCTGTGAGAGAGTGACTGTAGACGAGATGCCAGATCAGGGCCAATTATATTACATATCCGTCTCTGGATCTTGTCAAGAACTCTGAGGTAAACAGAAGGTGCCCCAGACCATATATGGCAGCAATACTCCATGCAAGGGTGAATGGTTGATTTGTATATTTGAAGTATCGATTCCAGGGAGAAAAATTTCCTGGCGCGGCACAGAGAGCCAACTTTCCTCGCGGTGGAAGAAGCAATTGACTCAATGTATTTGTTCCATCTCAGGTCAGCAGTCAACATGAGACCGAGCAGACGCAGGGAGTTGCTCTCAAGAAGTTGACTATCAGACATTCTAATGGGGGGCAGGGAAGGATCTCTATGGTGATTAATAGAGAGTAGTTTAGTTTTTGAGGCGTTAAAGTTGACCAGCCAATTCTTGCCCCAATTAACAACCGATTGGAGGTCCATTTCAAGACGACGGCCAGGTTAGTTTTGTCACCGACACTAGATTTGTTTTTGAGGCAGGAGTAAATTGTAGTGTCGTCCGCGTAGATGCCAACTTGGGAATCTATGGCATCAGGAAGGTCGTTGATGAAAATAAGGAATAGAGTGGGGCCAAGGATGGAGCCTTGGGGAACACCTGTGTTCGTGGGATAGGAACTGGAGGAGAATCCATTGAGAATGACCTTCAATTCACAGTTTGACAGGAATGATTGTATTAGGTCAAACAATCGACCTGTAATATTGTTAACCCTGGAGCTTATGAAGAAGGCATGCCAAACCCTATCAAACACTTTGGAGATGTCTAGGGCCACAAAATGAGCCTCACCGTTATTTTTTGAAGGGCTTGGTAGATGGTTTTTCAGTGATGGCCGTAAGCACATCAGCTGTAGATCGGGCAAATCGGAAAAACCATATTGCTTGTCTGAGAGCAGATCATGGGATGTAAGGTGGTTAACCACTTTGGCATTGATTAAATACCTTCAAGACTTTGCCCTAGAGGGGTAGGAGACTAATAGGATGGTAATTAGGGGGGTCAGAGGGGTCTCAGAGTTCTTAAAAACAGGAACAATGGATGAGGACTTCCAGCAGTCAGGAAAACAGGATTCCTTGAGGCAGTAATTATACAGTTTAGAGAGGGTGGGCGCTAAGTTCAGGCACAGCATTTCTTCAAGACAATGGCTGGTATGCCATCTCCACCACTAGCCTTGTGGGGGTATAAATTGGAGAAATCAAATGCCCAATACCAATGATGGGGTTAATGTCTAAGGGCTCAATTCATTTCCCCTCAGTTCTTTGAAGGGAAGTCTGGGTATGGGAACACCAAAAAAATTTCCTAGCCAAACATTTATTTGAAATTTTTTACATTCATTTTTGCAGAGGAAATTAAGACAAATGAAAAAAAATCTGATAAAGAATAAAAATGGTTTGAAGAATTTTAATATCTCTTTTAAAAATAGCTATAAAAAATAAACATGAATTTTTTCAAATTTGCAATGCAATTTATCCTTCATATTTAGAAAAAATATTGACAATCAATGGCTCATTATTTTGTCATTTATTAATTATAGGCAAAGAGAAATCTATTGCAGTCCGGTATGTATCAATTAATTTACAATTTAAAAAAAGTAAATTTAATCCAATGGCATGTGAGCAAGCAAAACAGAATAATTTTTTTTTTCAGATTTTTTTGACCTTTATATTTTTTGAGGGATGAAAATTTCATAAATTTTAAACAAATTTGAAGAGACCTCAGAAAATTATTTTTTTTGGAGGTTTAAGACAAAATCCCATTTTTGCTCAAAATGAATAGTGATATTTACGTTCAAAAAAAAAAATCCAATCCGCTTTTAATTGATATAGAAAATTTCTAAATTGATGGGAGGTTCTTTATAAAAATATATATTTCTAAAATAATCAGTAATGTTAAAGACACCACTAAATGATTCTTGCATTTCTTATTCATTCAGCAGAGCTGTCAATTTATTATTAAATATAAGAAAAAAATCTTTTATGGAAATAAAAATATATATAACCATATGATGTTCAGATGTGTTTTCCAGATAAAAAAATATTTTTCCTTAATTAAAAAAAATGAGAAGAAATTTCATTTTATTTTTATTTTATCTCTAAAAAACATTTTTATTAACAATATATTTTTCAAAAAAAAAGGAATAAGTTAAAATTTTTAGCTAATAGAAACAATTCTGGGTACCTTTTCTTCAAAAAAAAAAAAAATAAAAATATTATTCAACCAAAAAAAAAAAAAATTTTTAAATTTTTTTTTTTTGATTTTTTAGATTCAACTAAAGTTTTTTTTTTTTTAAAATTTATGTTTTTATGTCAAAATTTAAAAAATTTGAATGGAAAATTAAAAAAAATTTGTGCAATATATTTTAAAAGTATAAAAAAATAAACAACCAAAAGATTTTTAATAAAATTAAAGGAAAATTTTTGTCTTTAATTTTTCCAAAAAAAAAATTTGATTGAAAAAAAAATTTTAATTCAAAATTTTTGTTTATCAGTAAAAATTTTTATGTTATATGCAATGGTGTAAAAATGTTCAAAGAAAAAATTAACATTTTGTTTAATAATTATAGCCTAAATTACAAAAGTAAAAATTGAAAAATTTTGTGATAGTGGACATCCTGGTTATTTATATATATGAAAATTCAATGTTTGATGAAAGTTTTGTATATTGAACCAGAATGGACCAAAATTATTGAAAATATTCAAAAGTTTTTATTAGATTGTGCAACATAAACAGCAAAACTACCTATCAAAAAAATTTTAAATTTTTTAAAAACAGACAAAAAAATTGTAAAAAATTTATATAAAAATTTGAATTATATAAAAAAAATTTTTTATTTTTGGTTTCTTGATATGATTAAAAAAAACATTAATCTTTTGAAAACAAACTTTTTTTTTTTTTTATTCCAACTAAATTAATTTCTGCAAAAATTTTTATTCTATGAATATAATATATGCCTAACTGTTTGTTATATAAAAATTTTTTTTTTTATATTTTTGATAACAAAAAATGCAATTTGATTTGTGTGTGTTTCAGGCATTTATAGAAATGTTTCCATTGAATTTATACAAATAAAAATTGTCGAATGGACAAGCAGAATTATTAGGGAATATTTAAAACAAAAATGAAAAAAAATCTTGATATTTTTGAAAAAAATGGGGTAAAAAATGTTCTTTACAGTTTAAATAAAATGAAACCTTCAATACAATATCAGGCATGATGATGGTTGGATTAATGTTTTCAAAAAATAATTTTTTTTTTTTTATTTTATTTTAAAAATTATTTTTTATTATTAAGTTTAAAATTTGAAAAAAAACAAAATAACAAAAAAAATTTAAAAAATTTGTTTCAAAATAATAAAAAAATTCAATTCCAAAGATGGCAAAAAAAAATTTCTCATGATTTAATTTCATAATTTAAAAAAATTTGCATTTTGCTATGTCTTTAAATGGTCTTGTAATTTATCTGATTAAAAAAAAAATTGTCTAACCATAATCAAAAAAAAAAAATTTTTTTCATTGATGAAAACCTAAAATTTTTGTTGGAAATTTTGAAAAAAATTATATGAATTTTCATATGCTATTAATTTTATCAAAGTGGAACCTTATTAAATAAGTTCCATAAATAAAAATACTGAAGATTTTCTTCCAAAAATTTTAACCTGGAAAACTTTAAGTGGTCAATTTGAATTGGTGAACTTTCCAGAAAGAGAAAAAATTTTTTAAAATTTTTTGGTGAGCTAAAAATAATAATTTAAAAAATAAAATAATTATAAAAATAAATTTTTCAAAAGTCAAAAAATTTTTTTGGATTTAATATTAGATATTTTCCGACATTTTTAAAGATTAATTGATAAAAATTGAACAATATTTTCATATCCATAATTAAATATAAAAGCAAATCAAATTTATTCTTTTGTAAAGAAAGTCAAAAATCAGATTTTAATAAAATATGGAAAAAAAATGAAATAAATTGAAATACACTTTACATTTTTTTGGATTTTATTTATTTTATTTTATTAATTGAAAAAAAAAATATTTTTAAATGTGTTTAAAATCAAAAAAAAAAAATTCAGCAATGGTTTCAAAGACTTGCATATTAGGAAAATAAAAAATAAACATGCAATACAAACAGGAATTTTATATTTTAAATCAGTTTTTTAAATTTGGTCATTTTTAATTATTTTTCATATGACAAAAAAGAAAAAAAACAATAAATTAAAAAAGTTTTTATTATTACTGTTTAATTGGAAAAAATTAAAAATTCATAAATCTATATTTTTAACAGTTAAATTTTATTTTGGGAAGATTTTTAACTAAAAAGTTTAAACTTTTCCATTGACAGTCATCAATCAAATACAATCTAAAAATTTATTTTTTCAGTTAAAATTTTTAAATTTAAATAAAACTTGTATTACTTTTACATATTTTAGCATATTTTTATTTTTTTTTTTTTTTTTTTTTTAAGTTTTTCTTTGCAATTTAAATTAAAGAAATGTTTTTGTTTTTTTTAATTTTTTCCCCAAAGTATTCAATGAAATGAAAAACATTTTTTTTTTTTTTTGTAATTTTACTTAATGTCCATTAGAGGCTCTAAAAAATAGTCTAATCTTTTTTTTAATATTTCTCTCAAAATTGTTTTATCCTATTTTATTTTGTCATGTTTTATATTTTGGTCTTATATAGGTATCTTCACTAATTTGCCAAAAAGATGGCATACTTTGATGAAAAAATGCCCCAAACTTGTTGAAAATTAAGAGGGAAAGACCCAAGTATTCTTTGAATATTTAATTAAATTTCATCCTTTTTAGAACATTCAAAATTTTGATTAAAAAATCTTGTGTCAATGGATGTACTCTAAATTAGCATAGCAAATTTTAGTGTCTTTTTTGCAGTGAAAGGACATTGATTTGGAAATTCTTGCAAAAATCAAATAATTCTCTGATTTTAATGAAACTTTCAGGATGTCTTCACAAATGAATGAAATTATTTTAGAAATGTTTTTGTGTTTTTTTTTGTTTGTTTTTTTTTTTTTTCTTTTTCAGAAAATCTTGGTAAAAATGTGATTCACCCCACTTAAGTTTATAAAAACTCAAGAAATTCAAAGGTGTAATTTTTAGTGACTATATTAGTTAAAAGCAGAACTCTTTCTTGTAAAATCAGTTGACTAGTTACAAAAAATCTGCTCTGAATCATAAAATAAAAAAAAAACAATAAAACTAAGATGTTATTTAATTAGAAAAGCTTTTAATTGCTTTAATGAATATTATATATTAAGGACAATATTTTCTTAAGAAAAAAATGTTTCAATGAAAACTTAATTTTTACAAGATTTTTATTTTTTTTTTTTTTTTTTTTACAATTTTAGTTAGAATAAGTTTTTAAAATTCAGTTTCAATGGTGTTTCTGTTAGGTGATATTGTTATTAAATAAAATTATATTTACTAATAATAAATCAAAAAGGTTATTAGCATCTAAGGTTCATTAGTATTTTAAAAATAATTTTAAATTTTTTTGTATGTGTATAAACATACAGATTTTTGTAGCTGCAGGTGTTCATACACATTATCAGAAAATAAGAGCAATAACTATAGTAAATTTAAAGCCAAAAATATCTAAAATTCAATAAAACATTAGATTATTGAAAATCTGAGTACTCAAGAATTAAATACTCACATTAATTCAATTACTTTTTATGGCTAAAGCCCCAATAAATCTGTCATCAAGCTGTCAATAGCTTAACTAAATATTTCTGCAATATTTTAAACTTAAAATAAATAATATTTGTTTCAAAACAAATTAATTATACTTTAAAGCATCTCATATTTATCAAATAAAATTTCAGAAAAGTATATTTCATTTTTGGAAGATTTTTAACAAAGAGAATTACATGGAAATGATGGAAGGCTAAAAAATGGTGCTAAATTCAAAAATTTAAGAAATTTCAAAATGAAAACGCCTTCCAATCAATTTAAATTAGTTTTGCAATACAGCAAAGTATTTTGCTTATTAAAAATATTAAATTTAATCTATTAACTTGAAATTAAAACCAAGATAAAAGCTTCAAGGAAGATTTTTCATTTTTAAAAATTCATTTTAAACCTTAGGTAGTGCATGTGGCACACACACCAAAGGAGTGTTGAAAAGTGCTAGGTCTAACCCATTTTCCAAAATATGACCTAGTGGTCAAACATCAGAGCACCTTGCCACCAAAAGGTTAAGTATGAAAACTTTTCAGCACTATCTACTACATACTTCAAAACTTTCATTCTCTGTGATGATTGCTATATAGTTTCTTCTTTGTGCTGTGTTCCTACAGGATGTTGGCAATTATGGCTCTTCATAATTTCCTGTCATTTGTAGCTCTTAATAAATATTATCTCTTTGTTATTTCTTATAAACTTTGTTCCACCATCCATTTACTCAAGCTCACTAGTTAGGTTATGCATTATTTTCTTCTGCCTTCAATCTGGCCTTCAATCTGGGTATACAATTTTCCAAGGCCTCTTTCCTCATGTGCACTAGAAATTTCAACTCTTTCTTTCTGATGTTAAGTATAAATGTCCTTTTTGTCTCCATTTTCTCTAAATCTTCATCGTTGTTTACATGTTTGGTCCGTGGAATTCTCAGCATCCTTCTGTAGAAACACCTTTCTGTTGCTTCAAGTCTCTTCATCTGTGAGGAGATTGTCCAGCATTTACTCCATGATGAGGTTATTTTTATATAAGAGGATGGTACTACAAATACTTATTTATAAAAAAGCATTCAAGTTAGGAAATAGTTATACTTTTTGAGAGAAAAAGAGTAGGTGTGGTTAATAGTCAAATCATTAAATTTAAATATCTTTTATCCTCTAAAACTATATCTAACTATAAATATACATATCAGATATGGAGTTTCATCTTCAAATAGAATATAGACATCATGAGATAAAATAGTCAATATTTATCTAACTTAGTGAATTTCTTTTTCACTGGATGACACTGTATCAGATTAGGCCAGGTTTAGTTAACCCTTTGGAGACTGAGCCTCATTTGGAGTTTCAGTATCAAGAAGATGGAGCCATTTTCACAAGTCCTCACTTGGAACCAAAAAAAAAAAATCGACATAAAATCACAGAACATAGCAAACTATCATAGAAACTACCACTGAAAGGCCCAGATATTCAAGAAATGTGAGAAGCAATCTGATTGGCTGGTACAAAGACCAGCCAGCTAATCTCGAGGCTTGTATTATTGGGCAGATGAATCAGTCCAGTTGTCATCTTTGTCATTTGACTTTTCAGATGATGGATCGGCCCTGTTGTCTACCTAAGGGTTAAATATTCATATAAGCTCACTTTGTCACTTCAAAATAGCACAGCTATATATACTTGAAACATTCATTTGAATGTGAAAATAAAGCCATAATTTTGTTAAAATACTTTATTTTTTTTACAGAATTTGCATATCAATGGCTATTTGTGGATTGCAAATGAAAATGGAATATATTTTGTGGGAGAAGCACATTAGTGAAGAAATTATAACAGGTCTTTGAGAGAAGAGTAATAGGGTGTGCTTTAAAACCAGTTATGGCTGATAATAAAAAAAAAACATCTGTACATCTTAGCTAACCAAAGTATACTCCACATCAAAACTGAATCAATGAGCACATTATGGTAATTTTGTAAAAGTAAATAAAATTATAAATGTCATCATTATTAAAACATGACACAATAGCTCATCATCAAATAAAATGTAAACATCATGAATTCAATAAGGCATAAATGGAATTTGATATGAAGTAAAATAGTCAATATTTATCTAGCCTTGTTTTCCAAAACTGAACTAATCAAAAACAGTGTTTTGCCAATATGCAGTCTTTTTTCTTTTCCTTTTTGTTTTTTTTAAATAGAATAAACTTTCATACTTTAAAAGAAAAACAATAAGTGAGCTTTTTAAAAGAATCAATAAGCTTTTATTGATCTGTTTTAGTTGAATTTCAAGTTATTAGAAAAAAAGTTTTGATGTAAAACTTATCTTCAATTACTTTTTGTCATTATTCAAGGAAAAAAAAAAATCTGCTAAAGATAATGTATTTAATAATATATGAGCTCCATCCCCTTTTCTTTTGCCCCCAAATGGCTAGAAATCATTCATGCCTTGTATGTGAAGTTAAAGTATCTGGTAAGCTAATGTTTATCTACCTAGATACTATAGACTGTTAGTACTTGTACACAACCTAATGATATAATATTGTAATATTAAATGTAAATAAATGGATTTTATATGCCATCAAATAAGTTTTAGTTTTCAAATCTCTTGTCTTCATAAGTTAAAGATCGAGTGATTTCCATCAGTTCTCATAAAAGGATGGATGATGTATCAGAACATCACTGAATTTTAGGCACTGAATAAAGAAAATTTATTTTTCATCTTATTAATGACATTTGATTTGTAAAACAATTCTGATTTTATTAACTTTATAACTCAAGGGAAATTTTTATTGGAAATTTTCTGATGGAGAATGATCTAAAGTATATACCTCCCAAAAAAGTTATACCTAAGGTTTAAAATGCATTTTAAAAAAATTAAAAATTTTTCTTGAAGCTTTTATTTTGATTTTAACTCCAATAGATTAAATTTAACCCATAAAAAATTCATGGTTTTCCTATTCTAATTTCCTGATAAATCTTAATTCTTCAGTTGATGATTGAATAAATCCATAGAAATTTCCCTATCACATCATTAAATACTTGAGCTTAACAACTTTAACGAAATATTGCAATAACAATCCTAAATATGAATGCTGGTCATTATTTTAAGGAGTACAAATAAAAAGATTTGAAACTTTTTCCATTTCACTGAAACAGTCATTATACACTTCTATCTTCCTTACTCTGTTTCTGTCATTTGATAGTGTTCATTTGAAAAATATCACTTTTATTATGGTTGCCATCACTTCTCAGCCTTTTGGCTAAAATCAAAGTGTGGTATTTGTTCTTATCAACTTAATCTGATTCTCTCTCCCTCTTTCTCTCCACTTCTATCCTCTTTTCTTTCTTTTATTTTTTCATAAATTTTTCTTTATTGAGGTAATGGCAAGGTATAACAGTTGCACAAATTAACAAAAGGAGGGACAAGCACAATTATAATTATATTTCCAACAATCAAAATACTTTGCTGTATTTCCAACCAAATTTAAATTGATTGGAATCATTTTTTTTCTGATTAATAAAATCTATAAAATCGTCCATATTGACAAATCTGTCAACCTAACTTAATTCTCTTTGTTAAAAAATATCTTTGAAAAATAAAACATACTTTTCTGAAACATTATTTGAGAAAAATGAACTGATTTCAAGGTTTAATTAATCTTAATTGAAACAAATATTACTTACTTTCGGTTTCAAATATCACTGAAAAGCATATTTTTTTAACATGGAGTGGGTGTTTGTATGAGTTATTAACACACTCATTGACCTACCTGATGTTTGACAAATTTAAATAAGGTATACATAGCTGTAAAAATTACTTGATGATTAACAGTATGAATGCTTTTGTATATAATCTTTTTAGCTACCCAGTAATCTTAAAAATTTAAGAAAATATTCTTAGCAAACCAATGTTTTATTGCATTTCTATAAATTAGTATAGGAAATTTTAGTTTTTTTTTGTTTTTTTTCAATGAGGAATACATTGATTTGGAAATTCTTGCAAAAATAAAATAATAGTTGGATTTTAATGAAACTTTCAGAACTTATTCACAAATGAATGAAATTATTTTAGAAGCATTTCTTTTTTTTAAAAAATCTTGGTATATATATATATATATACACACACACACACACACACACACACACACACACACATCTATTACCCATAGTGTGATCCCTGAATTTTTTGCATTAATTTTTAAACCCCCTTCCCTGAAAAATTGCTTGTATATAGTGCAGTCTCCCTATTTTTTGCTTAAAAATACAGATCATAAAAATTTGCTCAATATTTGACTATATATGGTATTCAAAATGGCTTGAAACAGTAGAAATAATATGGTTATTAAATAACAGGGTTTATTAATAATAGCATGCATTTGAGGACTAACAGCAACAGCTAAAATGGATAGTACATGTAACTCTAAGAGAAAATGATATAGTCAAGATGTTAACATTTCACACTAATTCAAATAAAAGGTTGGGAAAGAAACTCACATCAATAATGAAAATAGTGATAGCAGCTACTGGATTTGAGAAACCTGTTTTCTTGAAACATTTTTTAAAAGAAAGATTTTATAAATTTCAACTGAAAGCAGTACTGACTGCTCAGTCAATGAATGCTAAATTTTTCCTTGTAAGAAAACTGCTAATATAAACATTACCATAAATAATAAAGTTATTGCATGAGGGCCTCCATATATACTAAAATTATATCTTTTACAAAAAAAAAAAATTAAAATAAGACTGGATAATGATTATTGATGATTTACTTTTTTTTTTTTTTCATTATTAAAAAAGAAAGAAATAGATTATAAAATAAAATTTTAAATATTTTCAAAACCTCCATTAATTATTCTTCTTTTTTTTAAATTTAAAAAGAAAATTAATATTTTCTTTTTAATTAATCTGATAAAATTTAATATAACTAAATAAAATTACCAAACAAACCAATATCTTACTATATTTGCAGTTTTAAATTTTTAAAATGCATGTGTTCAAATTCTATTTTTATGGTTAAGCATAATTAACAAAATTCTCAAAAAACAATAAGAAAAAGAACAAGGCAAATAATACTGAGCAAACATTCATATCTATCTATCTATATATATATATATATATATATATATATATATATTTGAGAAAAAGATTATGGATAAATTTGGCAAAATTGAAAAAAAAGAAATTCTTTAAGAAATTTTGAAACTACCACCATCTCTTGTTTTGTGCACATGTGTAACCATGCCAACATCAGCAAACCCCACTCTGATGAAAACACATCACAAAAACTTTATCCCAATTTATCATACTATTTTCTCAATACTGTTTCTTGATATATAAAATTATATATTATGTCATATATCTTTATCCAGAACAATTTTATTGGAAAGAAGTATGCTGAAGTGGAAAAAGTTTTCATGTGACACGTTTTGGATTTCATCATGCTAAATTTGTTTACAATGATGTAAGTAAACATACACATTAAAGAAAGGAAGAGAAGTTATGAATTAATTTTTTTCTTCTTTTTTAATTTAATATATGTTTTAAGTATATGACCTGTTCGGTGAAGGAGGGGGTGTATTCAGCAAAAAATCCAAAATTGCTTTTTTCACTGCAGATTATTCATATCATATCCAAGTTATTATTGATCCACCTACAAACTAAAATGAATTAAAACAATAAATAGAAAGCCTCATAAAAAGAATGAGAATAAAGTGCATTTCTTCTTAAACCAAGAATTTAACACAAATGCTGCATCCAAAAAAAATAGTTTCAAACAAAAAAAATGTCCACCTTAAACATCTTCAGTAGTGATTGAGATTGCATTTGAATTTTTGAAGATTGTAGTTATGAGGTAAACAAGTAAATGAAAGGGAGTTCCACAGGGGGGAAGTGTGAGAAAATAAACTGTTGGAGTAGATGTGCCAGTTACATTTAGCTATTTCAACAGTAAGTGGACCTAGATGCCAATCTAGTAGTATACTTAAATTCATGTAGTCAGGGCACCAGGGAAAAAGCTCATCTCAGCAGTTGCCATGAAAATCTTTGTAGAAAAGACTGAAAGAAGCCACAAAATGTCAGTGAGAAAGTGACTGAAATAGAGATGCCAAGTCATGATCATTTACATCACAGATCCTTTTTTGGATTTTATCAAGAACCTCGAGATGAATAACTGGAGCACCAGCCCAGATATGAAAGCAGCATTCAATACACGAACAAATGGTAGATTTGTAAATGTGCAAGATGGATTCTAATGAGAAAAGTTTTCTGGCATGACACAGTGACCCAACTATCCTTGCAATTAGATGCAGTTATTGATTTGATGTTGTCACTCCACTTCAAGTTAAGAAGGTGCAATATGCTGCTCTCCAGGACTCTAGTGTTAGCCATGCTGATGACAGGCAGAAAAGTTTCTCTATGGTGATTAAATGAGAGCAGTTTTGTTTTGGACACATTAAAATTTATAAGACATTTCCTGTCCCATTTAATCACTGATTGTGGGTCCTTTTCAAGAGCAGCTGCCAGGTTTAGTTTGTCCACTCTAATGAATTTTCTACTGAGACAGAGGTAAATGGTAGTGTCATCTTCATAAATCCCTACTTGGGAACTGATGACATCAGGGAGATCATTGATGAAGATCAGAAACAATATATGACCCTGGATAGAGCCTTGGAGTCACCTGCATTCATGTGAAAGGATCTGGCAGTGAACCCATTCAAAATGACCTTCATTTCATGATTTGATTGTTTGATTTAATCCAATCATTCCTATCGTCCTGTAATACCGTAGTCCTGGAGCTTGCATAGAAGATCAGCATCCTAAACAGTGTCAAATGCCTTCAAGATATCTGGAACCACAGTTTGAGCTTTGCCATTATTATCAAGAGCTTGATATTACATATTCAGTGATGTCTATTAACACATCAGTGGTAAACTTGGCAAAACGGAAGCAATATTGTTTGTCTGAGAGTAGGTCCATGAGAAGTAAGATGTTTAACCATTTCAACATTGATTAACGCCTCAAATACTTTGCCAAAAAGTGTTAAGAGACTAGTAGGGTGATAATTTGAGGGTTTAGAGGGCTCTCCAGTGTTCTTAAAGAATACAGAGGAGGACTTTGAACAAGCTGGAATGCAGGAAGCGGCAAGGCATTTGTTATAGAGTTTGGAGAGAACTGGAGCCAACTCTGGAAGAACTGGAACCAGCTCTGGGATCCTGTCACCTCCGCTTGCTTTGTGTGAGTCTAGTTTGGAAATGATGTCTGAAACCAGTGACAGGGTTATGCACATATCACTCAGTAGATTCTTCGTTCTTGGTGGGGGGAAATCAGGTGTGGATACTCCAGATCAGTTGAGTATGTAGTTGGAAGAGAACTTCCAAGCAAAACCTTCAACTTTATCAGCTGTAGATGTCAGAACTTCGAATTGATTGAATAGAGGAGGGATTGAAGATTTGCTGTTGTTCAGCACACTCTTGCAGAGCCACCAATAATCTCTAGAACTGAACTTGTGAGATGCTATATATTGTTTCATTCTATCAGCAAACAATAACTTTGCTGCTTTGAGAACACTCTTCCACTCATTAAGAGCAGAGAGAAAGAGACATCTGTTGCAATCAGACATGTTTTGCTCTAGTACAGTCAGAAGAAATGGTTCCTGTGGGCTATAGTGAGAACCAAGATGAATGTGATTTCACTGGGAATGAAATCTTCGATATTGGCTTTCACCCAGGAGGAGACCTCAGACGCATTTTCGAACAGGATGATTAAAAACTTCATTCCAAGGGATGCCATGGAAGAAGTCTCAATCAGCACATTGATGACAAAAATATTCTGTTGGTAAGAGGTTCTTGGTTGGTGGCAGAGCAGAAAGAGATGTTTACAAACATGATCAAAGTTGCCAAGAGGGCAGAGCTGCAGAATACAACATGAGTCAGGGATAGAGGTAAGGAAGAGATCAAGAAGAGAAGCATGTCCACCAGGATTACTGGGGAAACACATGGAGATGCCCACCACTTGCATGTGAGATTGAGAAGTTCAAAGTTTGGAACTCAGCAAGGTCACTGATAGTGATTAAGGTACATACCATAGTGAGCATTAAAGTCACTGAACACAAATATATTTACAAACAGGTGTAGGGAGATGGCCTTGTCTATATTATCAGAAAAACTATCTAGCATGGAACAGTCATGAGAGGAAGAGGAACAGTAGAGAAAGACGAGATAGCTGAGTTTACTACAGAGAGACAGAGACATGTAAGAATAGTCTGGAGATTTGAGAGAGAGAGAGAACAAACTCTTGCCAGCAGGAGATATTTATGGATATTAGAGTTCTTCCTAAAGAAAGAAAGATAGCCAGGAATTGAGAATTTAGAGGAGAGGATTTGAAGAGTTGATTAGTTTTGCAGAGAGCTAGAATGTCCAGAGATTGTTTGAAGAGGAACGATTCCACACTGCAGAAGTTGGTATGAATAGCACAAATGTTGGAGAAAGAAAGCTTGAGGAGTTTAGGTGTTTTTTGTTGAGCTGGTTTAATTTTATTTCATTGATTGCTTATCGTCATGGTATGTTATTTCAGTAAGGAAAAGGCTGAGAGTAGTATTAACAGTCAGTCATCTAATGTAATGTGTGGGCTGGGAATTGGTGCAGACTGCAATATAGTGTAGCCTCAGGTTGCCCACTGGAGGTGTTTGCAGAGACACCTTCCTATGTGCAACAAGAACCCTGGTATTATGCAACTGTTGATCAAAGCAGCCATCTACATGCTACATAAGAGTTTTGGCTCCTATCTACCAGTCAGGAAGCAGTAACCAGACGTTGCCACCACCTACGCATCACAAAAAATTAAAGACAGCACCACTATTAAGGCCTCAGAATAGGAAAGGAACTGGAAACCTCTTCCTAAACAGGAGAAAATGGATGAGCCTCTACTCCTGTTCAAGAGAAAGGGGAAGAGTATGGACCAGTTGATAGGAAAGCCTATCTATTCCTATTTAAAAATAAAAGATAGTTACTAAGTTTTATCTTAGTTATAGTTGAGATATCCATTAAAAATTCAGCAAAGAATTAAAAATGGCAGATACCTCTGGAAGATCTTTCAAAACTGTCCTGAGTTTGATTTTCCACAACAACATCAATTGTGTGTGTGCATGGGCACACACATATATATAAAATCATGGCTAAATTAAATTTCCCTCACATCTATATGTCAAGTTGGCATTAGAGGACATTGAAGAGCACAACATTTAATTTCAAGTGAAACAATTTCTCACAAAATGGAAAGGAGTTTGTTATGAATTACAATAACATTTTGTAACCTTACAAATAGTAACAACAGTGTAATTAAAAACTGAATGTAAGCCCTATTGATTCCACATCTGAAGAGATGAAAGGTAATGTAGATAGACTATATACTGGGTTTCTATGAGTGAAAAAAACAAGTTAGAATAAAATCATTGACAGTGTTCATTTCTTTGAGTTGATTATTTTTTTTTTTTTTTTGCTGTGTTTATTCAGGGTATTGGTGATCATGGTTCTCCACAATTACTTGTCCTTTGTAGCTATTAGTAAATTTTATCTTTTTGTTATCTCTCCTAAACCTTGTTCTGCCATCCATTTACTCAATCTCACAAGGTAGGTTATGCATAGTTTTCCTCTGCCCCTCTTGCCTTCATTCTGTCCTGTGAGTATGAAATTTCCTAAGCCCTCTTTCCTCATTATATGTCTTAGAAATTTCAACAAGCTCTTTCTGATGTAAAGTATAATTTCCATTTTCTCATTCTTGTTGCTTACATATATATTAGGACAAGTTAGTTTTTCACATTTTTTAGAAAATCCTCACTGCACTCGGTGCAAAAGCTGGAGTTTGACGGGATAAGTACTGACACCAAAAATGAAATTCATAACTGTTACCAATTATTAAGCATTTGGTTTTAAATATCATCCTAAAAATGTATGGAAATACCTATTTTCTGCAAGTTTTTGTTTACAAACTGGCTTCAAAATGTTACTGTTTCAAGAATAATTCCAAATAAAGTTGATATTTTTTGTATTATTGTTGTAACCTAGAAAGGGTTACTGAATGAGGAATAAATAAAACGGAGATTGGAAATGAAATGGTAATCTTTATAACAACAACAAAATACAATACTTGCCAGCAGCGTGTAGTAGGTAAACCACTGCTGGTGGTGGACTATTTAGACAGCATATTACCCCCACTTACAATAATGTCCAACGTATTTATGAGGACTGGGACATACCCATTAGTGTTCATAGGTATGGTATATAACAGTTATATACATTGAAGGGAAAACCTCTTCATACCAGAATTCTAATTATGAATCACCACAAGTGAAATCTTCATTTTTTTTTTTTTACTGTATTTGATAAATGAAAATTGTCTAAACATGATAAAAGTTTACAAAAAAAGGCTAATCAATGAATAACATCTTGCACAATTTGGTAACTAACAAAAACAAAAAATAGATAAAAGTGTATATAACACCCTAATACTGCCAGGTACAAATTATAAAATGTTTTAAATTTGCATTCTTTATTGAAAATTACACTAAAACTACTGCACTGTATAACATATTACATCATAATATAGCTAAATTGTTCAGTATAATTTCCTTTTGAAGTAAATGAAGGTCTTATTTGATGACACAATGATTTAGTAATAATATATTTGTTCCTTACTTCTTGTTCATATACAATTTTTGTTTTCAGGCACAAGTTAATTTAACAAAGCTTTTTTACACATTTGTGCTGTGCAGGTAAATTTGGCAACTCCAATGTTGTTCTATTCATTAGAACTTCTTGAAGTTCATTAATGGCAAAAACCTTCTGCAAACACAGATTCACAACCTCCATTTTATGGGAGATTAATCAATTTGACCAGTGTGTCACTTCAGAGTTGAATGCAATTTTTTTTATTTTTTTTTATCTCTTCTCTGGTGGCTTGTTACTTCTGAAGCAAAAAAATATTTTTGAGCTGTAAATTTTTTAATGCAACATTCTGTATTTCTGTTGACTGCTGATTTATTTTCTGGATCATGTTAAAGACATGGTTGTTGGTTATGGAATTTATTATCCCTTTTAATTTCAAACCAACTGCATTTTATAAATTTTATAAGGCTGTACAATTTATCATAGATTTCTGGTGGATAGGCACCTCTGGTCCATAAGCACATTAACCTACTTGATTTAGAGACCTAATTTTCCAGGCAGTGAATATAGTGTTCATTTTCCTTTGAGGAATTCCTGCTGCATATTCTAAGAGCAGTCTCTGGTCACCACTTAAATCTTCCATTGCCCCTGCAGTAAGATAAAATTTATCTAGAGAGCTATTGATAGTATTAAATTCTACCTGGATCAACTCCTGGTAATCATTTCTGCAAAATTTCCCTAGAGGACCAATAAAAGTAGTAGGGTTTCTTGTAGTTCCATCAATGTACTTAAAAACAGTGCTAAATAGAACTTCATTTTGATGAAGTGAACAGCCAATAGTGTGCAAATTTTTATTTTTTTTTTTTTTTTATTTTTAAATCCAGAGCTTTATAAACCATACCTCACAACAGTGTTTGATTTGATGACAAACCATAAGAATTTTTCCTTATATTTACACTGTTAAATTCTTCTAAAACAGCAGCAACATTCTCTGCTAGAACAACACCAGTTGCACCAATGTTAGGTATAACTCTGTAGGTGAGATATCTGCTTTCCATGTCCATCTCTGGTGAAAGCCAAGTGGTGCTCTGGTCTTATGGTTTTTCTTTAATATTTTTTGCCATTTTCCTTTGTAATCTCTGTCTTTATAAAGTATCTTTATCAACTCTGCAATTAACAGCAATGCTGGTGATATTTTCATGGTTCTGAACATGCTTCTGATGGGTGGTTACTTTTACTCTAGCCTTTTCTGTGTCTATTTTTGACTTAGCAATGATAATATACTTTAAGCCTATATCTTGTAGGTCTAATAAAAAGGCATTAGCAAGCCATTCCTTTAGTTTGGAAGATATATCACCCTTAATAAGTTCCGTGATATATCTAGAGACTGTAAGTTCTTTCAGACTGTCTCCCTGGCTCAAAACTGGCAGCAGTTATTTCTGCACTGGAAGACATGTCAAATCAACAAGGACCATTACTGATACAGATTTTTTTCAAATTTGGTTCACTTGTAGAGCTTCATGATAGAAATTGAATGGTACCTATTTTACATCTCTTGGTGAAAGGGTTCCTGAGATATGACCCTTGCCAAAAAGGTGAATTTTGGGAAATAGTCACAGTGTAAATATCAATATCTCAGTTGTTGTTTTTTTTTTTTCACTTACAAAGCTAAATTATATACCATTTTAAAGTACTTGGATAGATATAAAAGGTGATCTATTTTTTGTTTAAAGGTCAAATAAGTTAATTTGACTCTAACCTTTGACCTTTAATTTCTCAAACATATCTTTCATTATTTTTAAAATTTGACAACAAATTTGTCTGCTTTATGGTAAGATATATACAAAATTTTATGGTGGTCTTTTGACTGTGACCTGAGTTACAAGACTTTTACTGAGTTGGGACAAATTCAAAATGGCAGATTTTGATATTTGCCACTATATGCTAACATTTTCATATCTCCCAACATGGTCAAGTTGTATATCAAGAAGCTCTTTGAATGCCGATTAATATTTACATAAGAACTGTGATCATAAAATCAACAGAATTTGTGTTATTTGTGGTTAAATGTTGACCAATTTGGTGGAAAATAAGCAACCTTATTTTTGGTTTTATTTACATTTTTTTATACAGCAAATAGATTTTTATATGTAAAAGTGACACAATGAAAATAAATATTTTAAAAAAATTGTAATGAATTAATGTTAAGATAAAATAATATGAAAATATGCAACAAGTGATGTTAATTCCTAACATTTTTGTTGACATTTGGCATGGTACACTAAATGCACAAAACAATCAAATTTTCAGTTTTCTTATATATATTTTAAAAAAATAAGTTTTGATCTGAAAAAGTGATAAATTGAAATGAATATTTTAAAAAAAAAAGTTTCTTAACATTTACAAAGAGATTAACAAGCAAACTTATTTTTCTGCTTGAAAATAAAAATTTAGATATGCAAACCACTTACTTTTTCACTCAATATTTTTGTGATGACCAACTTTGATTGTATCTTTATTTAATGTTATTTCAAGAAATTCTCTTTCCTAAAATATTTGAAGCTTTTCCATCTCAATTTTTGAAAGGTTTTAAGTTCTTCCAGTGTCAGTTATTGGATTAATTAAAGTAAGAATGTGCTGTGAGAACAGAAATCAAATAGAACTGTATGGCATACATCATACAGAGTAGACAAGACCTTCTTTCTGCCTGGAAAGATGAACACATAACTAAAAAGGCCATCTTAAGGAGTGTGAAAACAATGCTGGTCAATCAACAGCACACCAAGTGTGCCTAATATGGAATAAATTTGTTATTAACTGGAAAAGACTAACAGCTGATATCACCCATTACTGGAACATATATGTCAATGGCTGACTGTGGACCTGGATGAATAGACATGTGGTAGGGGATGGACAGAGAGTGGGGCTTCAGTCACAACAGTAATGAAGTGTTTTGGAGGAGAAGTCCAGTAAGTGAATTGCTGAATGCTGAGATCAGGAGGAAAATACTGGACAGTTGGATTAAGAACCATTTTAGAGCTACATATAAACTGAGTGGAAATGGTATTTTAGAGAGGTATCATGGTGATAAAGGCTATATCCAGAATGGGTTGCATCTCACTGCAGTCTTTTTGGTATGTGTTATAACTCACTCATAGCCGTTATAATGTCTCGTTTAGGCTACTTGCCATGACATCATTAGAAATTCTCCTTGACTAACTCCAATAGACTTCTCTTGACTCACTTTGAGTTTAAAGAACTCAAAGTGAGTCAAGAGAAGTGTCTTGCCTAGTTCATTTGTGTTACGGGGGGGTGGGGTGTCTTATTTAATCCACAACATCCCTCCCCACTTTGAGATTATTTTTTTTTCTACTAGTAAATATTTTGTTTTATTTCTTAGTATTCACCCCCTCCTCTTTCTGGAGAGTTTGCCATATACTGAACTTTGTATTTTTTTCGTTTTGTGTCAACCTCTAGTTTTTTAAGTATGCTTCCTTTTTCTGGTAATCATACTTGTATGTTCTTGGTGTTGCTACATCAAAAATATCATACAGTACTTGCGTAAGTCCTTCCTTTCTTGCAGGCCTTTCCTCATTAAACCTTTTCTTTAACTGATTCCAATGCCTTTTGTGTTCCCATTTTTTCTTTCACCATATATATAATTTTTCCAATTTGTAACCCTATTAGGCCATTTTCCTACATTTCTTTTACATTTTATATACTCTGAAAAACACTTTTTTTTCTTATTCTATTTTGACCTGGTAACAACTTGTTGAACACCGATATAATTTTTCTTGCGAACATCAATTCTGCAAATATTATTTTTAATGCCTCTTTTTTGATATGGTTGTAGTTTTGTTCTGCTGGTAGTAGTGAATGCAAAGCATGTATGACAGCCTTCATGTTACTGTCATATTTATAGAGAATTACCACTCATATGCCATAGTCACTACCATATGAAGACGATTTATGCTTTTGGATTGTAGTGATAAATTTGATATTAGTATTTTCTTGATTTCTTCAAGCACTTTCTGACACTAGCAGTCCAGTTCCACTTTCCACCTTATTTAAGCAAGTTGTTCAGTAGAGCTTTCAAATTCTGTATATTAGATATATACATTTGATAATAGTTTACTAGTCCTAGAAATCCTTGTAACATAGTAATGTTTGTTGGAGGAGGCATATTCTTAATTGCACTTGTCCTTGATGGATCTGGTTGATGACCATTTTTGTTAATGATTTGTCCTAGGTACTTGATTCTAGGCAAAAATAATTCACTCTTTTCCTCATTGAGCTTGAACTCACATTCTTGTATTTTTCAACAACTTTTTTCACATGCTTCATATATTGTTCCTTAGATACACTTTTATTAATATATCATATATAAGCAACTGCAAAATTACAAACTGCAACCATAGTATCCATAGCTTGTTGAAATGTAGCTGGAGCCGCTTTTATTCCAAAAGGAAGTCGGTTGAATTTATACAATCCCTTGTGCATATTTATAGTTATTGACTCGGAACATTTTTCTTCAACCTGTATTTGCAAATACACTTCGAAAAAATTTTTCCACTTTAAATTCAAAAAAATTTCCTCTGGACTTGGTAATGAGTAGTAGTTATAGGTTTCTAAACATTTGTTTAATCCTGTTGAAAAATCAGCACAAACATGAATTTAATTTTTTTTTTTCTTTACATACACTGCTGGTGCTTCTCATTTTGACTGGTCAGTTTTTACAAGTCTGTCAAATTCTTTATTGACTTAATCCAGTGCTGCGGATGGTACATTGTTTCAATTTAAACACTGGCATCGACCTTTTTTTCGCTTGAAATTTCTCTTTGACTTTGGAACACTGACCCAACTCATCTGTCAGAACATCTGGAAAACATTTTTTCAATTCTTCCTTTAAATTTTCAGGTTTTTTTTTTAAACTGGTAGCTTGTCAACTTACATTTTTGCAATAAATATTTATAGATAAATCCCACAACTCAAATAATTCTGTCCAGTCAGTACTGAATAAGTTTGTGGTATTTTTTAACACATAAGCCTTGGCTTTTACACACTTGTTACATAATGAAATGTTACAAGTCATTTCACCAATAAAAAATAATTTCTTACCAGACACGCCACATGCGATTTTCAAAGCTCTTTTTAATGTTTGATATTTGTCTGATACTTTTTGTAGTGTTATTTTTTGATTCTGTCAAGTTTCATTAGAATTCTAGCACATATTTCTGTGTCTTTTTCTGCTGTTAACACTTGAATAAAAATTAACCCTTTAAACATATCTGGAGTTAGTTTGTTTAATTTGAACCTTTCACACTTCTTGTTAATGATTCCAGCATATATGACAAAATCTTTGTCGTCTTTTTTTATCAGATTCATACACTTCCAACGAGTATTGAATAACACTTTTCTCACTAAAAAAATTTTAGTCAGAATATTTACTGTTTCTTCAGAGCAAATTTCTCCTGGATTTTTCAGTATTTTTCATTTTCTACAAGTGCTAACTTTCTCAGCAAGTCTTGTTTTTTTTTCTTGTCTTCCCAGTTGCTAAAATAATCAGGAAAGATAATTCTATCATCTGAATTGTATATGAATTCGGCTATAACATTTACCACTGCTTCAGGAGTGAAAGAACTTGGGAAATTTTCCATTTTCTTCCACATTATTTCAATTAAATTTCTTTGTTGTTTCTTGAGTTTCAACAATTGTCGTTATTGTTGCATTTTTACCACTTGGGCTAATAATTCTTTCATATTTAAAGAATATCTGGGTTTTTTTTTTTTTCCTTCTTTTTTTTTTTTTTTTTTGCACACATCAAAGAAAAAAATTAAACCAATATGATTCTAATTTCTCATTGTCACTGTTATCATGTGTGCTGAAGCAAAACATACTTTTGCCTACTCCATATGAGTTTCAATCCCTTGTTGCCACCGTTATAACTCGCTCCTAGCAGTTATAATCACCGTGACGTCATTAGAAATTCTCCTGAACCTACTCCAATGAACTTCTCTTGACTCACTTTGAGTTCTTTATTTAAGGCATCTTGCCTAGTTCATTTTATGTTACCGGAGTGGGAGTCTTATTTACTCCACAATGGTATGACATGTTACTCAGATTAGGACAGGAAGAGGGAGTAGCCTCTGACAAAGTGGTGGAACCTGTATCTGTAAAGTTGGAGATGAAGTATGGGTCAAGCCACCTCACAAGAGCTATACACCACAATGAGGAGAGGGGGAGTGAACAGTGTGTAATAGCTGAATAAAATGGAGTTCCAGACACATTTTTAGACATATGAGAAGTAGTTAGTTTGTTCAATAATGAAGTGAGCAATGTGGAAACAAGGAGATGATGGTTCATTCTAAAGCCTAACAAAGACCACAAAGAAGAAAGCACCCAACTATGTGATTGAGTTTTTTTTTAAAATTATGTAGAAATTTTCTTTTAATTAACATTGTATAAAATGATCTTTTTAAGATCAAGGTGTGGAGAGGCAATGAAAACTTACACCCTCCTAACTCAACAGCTCAAGAAACTCGAGAAGTAAACTTGTTAGAAAATATAAAATGTTTTTTATGTGAAAACCAGAAATAAAGCTGGGGGGATAAAAAAAATGTAGCTGATCCAGAGACTCGCTTTTTTTTTTTTTTTTAGTTGACAGTTCTAGTTTCTCTGAGTTATGTAATTTGCTGGTGTGCTCAAGTATACAAAATCAAAACAAAAATTAATGGATTGTCCTGTAGCTTCATTTCAATGAGATCAGATTAAACACACAATTGTGTGAATAACTGAATCTTATTTAAACAAGAACAGGTAAGAAATCCCTTATTTTTTTCAATCCCTAAACTATAGTTTTGAACATTTAGAGCTTCTCAGATCCCACATCAGTTCTTCAACTCTTTGGAACAGCTCCGTGTTCTCCACAGGCTTCAAGAAAAAATTGGAGCACCTATTAATCATCTAAGAAATCTTTAGCCACCAAAATTGTGCTTCCCCTACATGTCATTGGGGTAACTATTCTAACTGTTGTGAGCAAAATGTAGGGTGTATTCATGGCCAAGCTCCCCTAATTCCATTAGATTTACCATTTGACCTCAATTCTTAGTGAAGTTCAGTTTCGTTATGATCATCAACAAAACACATGGACAATGTCTCATTATAATCATGAGGCTAAGGCTGCCTTTCCAAAGGTATCAGAATATTTTCTCAGTAACAGTTTTTCATGTGTAAATATTTTTTCATTTAAGTTGTACAAGAACAAATATGTTTAAGAGCATATCTTTTCCTGTGGCATTTCTTGTGTTGATCTCAGGAATGGAATTTATTGCATTCAAAATTTTACTTTGTATCATACTACTTCTTATAATTAAATAATTAAGCTTTTTAATTTGCTATTGTGCAGAAATTAAACTATTAATGGGTAATGTAAAAAGATATCAGTAATTTATTTATATTTACTAACTTCTGCCTTACAGTTGTTTTTTGTCTTGTTTTTGTTTTTTCAAATTGTACCAGTATGTTTTCCATTCAGCATCAAGAAAACTTATTAAATCAATAACAAATTTGATTTAACTAAAGTGTTAATTTCATATATAGACCTAATGCTAAAATCTAATAATTCACTTACAAAGGAAAAGATATTTTCAAGTTAATAAAATTATAGAACAAAGAAACAAATAATGTGCATATTTAAAACAAATGAGAAACTACCAACTTATTCTATAGGTTGGTGAAATTTAATTTTATTGTGTGACACTTAAAATTGATGAGTTTGATTCTTTTTATCATTCCAAATAACCAATTTATATTTAATACTGAAGACTTCACAAATAAACATAGCAAGAAAAGTTATACAATTTCTATGGAGAAAAAAATTAATTTTTTCTAAAATTTACTTTTTTTATTTTTTAGAAAGTAAACAAAGAAAAAATAGTAGAACAATTCAGAAACATCATCAGATATTTGGGATATATACAAGAAAATAAAAATGCAATAGCTTCACTGTAGGATTTAATATAGAAAATATTAAAAAGATATTTCTAAATCAAGTTTTAAAACTTCTAACTTAAAATCTTCCAAAGTCCTCCCATCTGATTTAATCTTTTAAATTAAGTACCTCCACTAATTTGTGATATCTAAGGTTTAAAATGAATTTTTTAAAATGAAAAAGCTTTATGAAGCTTTCATTTAAATCTAAATGATTAAATTTACCATTTCCAGTCAGCAAAATACTCTAATGCATTTCTGTGACACCATGTGACACTGGTAAATGAAAAGGATTAATTTAAAAATATGAACTGGAACAGACAGAGACTGTTAAATGTACAAAATAACATATAAACTGAAAGGAGGAACAAAATGGTTTCCCATCAAAACTCTAGCTTGCAGAAAAAACAGACCTGAAAAGAATGACTTGGAAAGCTTCAACCCACAAGGTCTGAAAAGGAATAGTGAAAGTACACTCAAGGTTAGTTGAGGTGAGAATTTTGGAAACAAGCAGAAATTGAGAAATTGATTTGTGTCTGCTTAATTAAGGTGGAAGTTACAAAAACATGTCATGATTACTAGAAGGAAGAAGGGGTCAATTGGAAAAGTAAACAAATCGAGAAATTCACTCAGAGAAATTGTAATACAAAATGGACCTGTAAGGTTCATGCTTACAATTAAGCACAGAACTGCATTTTTAAAACAGGCAGTTGTATTGATTTTAACTGACAGCAGCCATTCTTATGTAATTGATGAGCGATGATAAGGTATTGACAGGTTTGTTATTGTTCTAAGTAGACTTATCTGTTAAAACATAATTTAAGAAAATGACAGGTGAGCACCTTTTTTATTTAATTTTTAAGTACTCAGTAATCTTTAAAATGTTGGAAAATATTCTTCATAATCTAATTTTAGGAATGTTGACTTTAAATTTACTATAGTCATCTCTCTTATTTTCTGATAATATCATGTATGGGTACATTTATACACATAAAAAATAAAAATTATTTCTAAAAATTTTAGTGCATGATAATTTCTATTAAGCTTTTCAATTTTTGATTAGTAAATATAGTTTTCACTTAATAATAATATCATCTAACATGATCAAAGTCTTGCAGAATTTTTATAAATTATTATAATTAAAATGAAAACAATTCTTCTAAAAATTCATAATTCATCGGAAAAATGTTTTTTCTTAAGACTATAATGTTCTTTATATATATATATATATATATATATATATATATATATATATATATATAAAAAGCAATTAAAAGCTTATCTAATTAAATAAGGTCATAGTTTTGCATTTTTTTTATTTTATGATTAGAGTAGATTTTCAGGAAATCAGTAACTGAAAAAATGGATGAATCTTGCTTTTAACTAATAAAAAAAACTTTGTGATCAGAATTTATTTCATGAAATTAAGTGGTGGGGATGGTAGCAAATGTAAATAAAATATTTTTTACCAAGATTTTCTAAAAATAATAATTTCAAAAATAATTTCATTCATTTGTGAATAAGTCCTGAAAGTTTCATTAAAATTTGACAATTATTTGATTTTTGGAAGAATTTCCAAATCAGTGTGTTATTTTATTAGAAAAAAGGTGCTAAAATATCCATAATCTTTGGTACACCTCTAACACAAAAATGATTTTTAACCAAAATTTTAAATGTGGTAGAAAGGATTAAAAAATTTAAAAGAATAATAAAAAATATACTTTAGTCTTTCCTCTTCATAATGATATAAACATTTTGATGATAAAACTTTTGTTTTTATGAAGTTTGGGGCTTTGTTTCATCATGGTATGATCTTTTAGTGAAAAAGTGGAGGTACTTATTTTAAATCCTTCAGCATTAACATTTTCTTTTATTCACTGATACATCAATGGGAATTACCCATTGACGAAATAGCAGGTATTAGTCAACAGAAGTGTCAAGAGAACAAAATGAAGACAATATGTGAATTTCCCAAACCAGGAATGTTATATAATTATTGTCATTTGGTGCTTAACAAGTAGCAAAAAGTTTGGCTTTGAAGATATTGATCCATAACGATCTGTCTGACATGCTTGTGAAACTAATCATTTTTGTTGGTTACAACTGAGTGGATATGACTGCTAGAAACATTCCTTGCACAAATTTATAAACAAATCCTATAGATACATGCAGAGATTTCTTCCTAATCAATAAAAATAAACAATTCTCAGTTTTATTTCCATATTTTTGTTCTTTGATGCCTTGAAGTCAGAATGCTATAAGCACTTGACTGTATCCTTTTTGTATGTAAACATTATTCTTGCTTTGTGAATATTTTGCATATATATATATATATATATATATATATATATATATGCTATATTTATGGATAAGTGTGCTCAATATCAGATATGTAGACACTGAGATCAACACTGAACAGTGACATTCTGTTTCAGGCTTAAACACAATCTTCAGACCATGTGTGTTGTGTTTTGGCTTGACTATATATGCTGGTCACTGGTGCTTTATGGGTAGCAGGGAATAATTGTGGATCCAAATGCGATTATTTGTAGCCATTTTATAGCATTTGTTAACTCTTTATTCATTATTATTGATGCTTAATTATTTTTTGTTTATTATTATTAAATGTACTTGTCTTTATTTGTAAATTCATAGTTTAATTTGTTTATTATTTACCTTAGTGTTTTTGTTTATTTTATTTTTGGGTGGGTTTGTTTATCTTATTTGTTTAGTTTAAAGTATTGGCTTTGTCTAAACTGTGTATATAATCTGTTATATAGTGTATATATATTTGCATTTTTCATGGTGGTATTTTACAAGGTATTCTAGGTTTTCGACTCATAAGTAATGTATTAAAATTTATTTTTGTGCCTGCATTTGAGATAAGTTATGTTGTTTTAGTAATTTGTGTTGGTCTGGGGTAGGTGATTATAGCTATTTTCTCTTCTAGACAAAGTTTACAGGATTGGGATTATTGTTTTAGGCTGATACTGCTTTCCTTATTTTCCATTTTCCATGATATTTTTCATATGATTTTTTTTTTTTTGAAGAGCAAAGAGAGATTTCATAACCAAGAAGTGCAAGAAAAGAAACTGTTAGCATAGAACTTACGGTTACATCTAGCCAATTCAACTGTAAATCGATGGGACCTTATTGCTAATCTAGTACTGTGCTTAAATTCATAAAGTTAGTTTCCATACAAAAGTGCTCATCTGAACAATTACCATGAAAGTATTTATAAAAAGGAACAGGGAAGCAAGTTTATGGCAGTGGGAAAGCGACTGATGGCAAGACACCTGGTCAGGACTAATATTGTTGATTCTTCTTTGCATTTTGTCAAGAATCTCTAAATAAAAAACAGGAACAACGCACCATATGTGACAGTAATATTCGAAGCATAGACGAATGGTAAACTTATAGATATGTAAGATAGTTTTAGGAGAGAAAAGTTGTCTAGCATGACACAGTGAACCAACTTTCTTGGAAGCAGACCTAGTAATGGATTCAATATAGTCTTTCCACTTCATGTCAGCCAAGATTGCTAGCTCGAGAAGGTTGCCTGTTTTCAGTTGCCTGGAGTTTAACATTAGCCATGCTGATGGAAGTCAGAAGGTGATCTTTCAGAATAGAGCAGTTTTATTTTGGAGGTGTTAAAATTAACAAGTCGTCCTTTGTCACAGTTAACAACCAACCATAGATTTTTTTTTTTTTTTTTTTTTTTTTTTTAAGATCAGCTGCTAATTTGACCATATCAATCTGATCACACTTACTATTGAGACAGGAGTAAATGGTTGTCATCATCATAGATACTAAGTTGAGCACTGATGCCATCAGGAAGGTCATTGATGAAAATTAAGAACAAAGTGGGACCAAGGATAGAGCCCTGGGTGACACCTTCATTGGTATTAAAGGATCTAGAAGTGTAGCCATTCAAGACAACTTTCATTTTGTAATTAGATAAGAAAGACTGAATAAGTTGAAAAATTTGTCTGGACTTTTCAATTTGTGAAGGAGACCAGTATGCCAAACCCAGTTGAATGCTTTTGAAATATTCAAAGCAACAGCCCAAGCTTCACAATTCTTATCTAGAGCTTGATAGCTTCTTTCTGCAATAATCATGAATACACCGGTTGTTGACCCTTTGAAATGAAAGCTATATTTCTTGTTTGAAAAAAGGCCCTGTGATGTGAGATGCTTAACCAATTTAGCATTGATTAGGGCCTCTAGTAGTATACCAAAAAGAGATAGAAGGCTAATAGGTCAAAGAGAACAGTAGCCAGTTTGGGAGCACATTTCTTAAGAACTGTTGCAGGGATACCATCAGGTTTGCATGCTTTAAGGGGATCCAGATTAGAGATAGTAGAAACTATGGAACTGGTTATATGCATATCACTCAATATAGATTCAATTCAAAGTGGGAGGTTTGGCAAAGATCCGCCAGATAATAGTAGAATTTAATAAGCAGAAGATGTTAACACATCAAATTTATTGAAGAGAGGAGGAATAGAAAACTTACTCTTATTTAATAGATTATTATACAGCCACCAGTAGTCATGAAAGCCAAAGTTGTTAGATGCAATACAGTGCCTCATTCTCTCAACAAACAAAGACTTAGCTCCTTTGAAGACATTTTTACATTTATTACAAGCAGCCATTAATAGGTGTCTGTTGTGATTGGAAATTTCGCTCTGGTATAGCCAGAAAATGTTATTCTTGTGGGCTATAACAGATGAACAGGCCAGTGTGAACCATGGAGAAGATTGAGGTTTCATCTGATTGATTATTGTTGGCAGGTGGGATATAGATGTGTGTATGCAAATTGTTTTGTCATTGGGTTTTCTATATGGCTGATATGTACCTTTTTGGGGTGAGTGTGACATCTAGAAAATCTACTTCTTTTAGGTTAGTTTTCAAGTTTGTCAAATTTCATATTTTTGAAAATTTTTATGATTTTTCTCATTTTGTCTAATTTTTGCCTGTTAGGGTTTCTTAGGATTATGTGACCATCATTCATTTTATTATTTTACTTAGTTCATGTAGTAGATGTATACCAGTAAGCACACAGGTTTCTGCACCATGAAAGCTTCCGATTGTAATGTCAAAGTCTTCTTCCTTTTTTTTTTTTTATCCACATCTCTTCATTATCAGATAGTGATATTTGGGAGTGTTTAATGATTTTTACTTCATTTGTGATTATTTTTATTTGTTCTTCAACTAAGGAGATGGTCTTATCTAGTGTAGGTTAGGTTACATCTACTCGAATATAAGTATCCACTAAAAATAACATTTAAGTAATAAAATATATACATGAGGAGTGCTGAAAAGTTTTCAACCAAAAACCAAAATATCATTCCCACAAAATTTGATGTTTGATAAGATTTAGAGAGAGAGAGAGAGAGAGAGAGAAAGAAATGGAGAGGACAGGCTTGCTGGTTGGATATCAAAACTGAGTAAAAAAAAAAAAGATAAAAAAATTGAAAGACAAGTAAGAATAGAAAAGTGTAAGTTTGTGATACATTAAAATACTTCATGGAGAGATGGAGCAGAAAAACAGATAAGGGAGGATGTAGTAAAATATTTCTGCATTCTTATTTCTTTTTTGTATATAAAACTAATCCTTGTTTTATAACAGATCAAAAACATTGACGGCGAAGACTGGAAGGGATAAAAATGAGAAAATAAATCTGAAAGAAAAAAGAAGAGCAAAAGATAATGGATAATTTTTGTTGTAGACACCCATGGAATTTCCGTGGATTCAGCTTGTAATATTAATGTTATATGATTTATTCTTAAAGGATAAAAGAACCCAAGTATTTCAAGTTAATTTTGTGCTTGCATTTAATTCTTGATCTTTCTCACGACGACCAACCCAAGTAAAATTTGTTTACTGTTCACTTAACTTCTCCAACTCTAACCCTATTTGCAAAAGCAACATCAAAAGAAAGAAACTGTCACAGCTGCAATCTAATCATACAATCCTAACTTAGTGGTTCCCATCCTGAAGCCCTTGAGCTGCCATTCAAGCAACGGTTAGATGATAAAACAAATGATTGATGTCCAAAAATATGAATTCTTTATCTCAGATGTATATTTTGTAAGCCTCTTCATTATGCACCTACACTGGAAGAATAAAACTGTCCCTCATCTTTGTCAGCCAAGTTTTGTGTTATTTCCTTTAGACTGTAGTTTAAATAAGTTTGTATTGCTACGACATCACTTGTACAAATTAAAATACTGGTTCAATTCGCCGTCCTTGCTTTCTGAACACGTCACAACGTATATACGTCTTTCCTTCTGCCCTTTTCACTGCTTCAGCCCTCTTTTATCAGGCTAACACTGCGGTCGACCAACCAATCAGTGTTCTTCACTTATATTCTCAGTTACCCAGGCAAATTGCCTCCTCCAGTTCAACCAATCAGCACACGACTTGCTATTGGTGGAAGCATGCAAACTGTACAAAAATCTTCATTACCGCACATACTGCTAGACGGTTGAGTTATGCCATTTTCACAGGGCAAACTTGCTGATGTCACATGTCACTCGTTAAGGTAAGACCCTTATTTTCCTATGCACCAGATGCAAGCCACTCTGGCTTGCTTGCTTCTACAGGGCTGTTCACCATACTCCTCCCTGATCTCATGATCACAAAACATACAGTCGCGAGTAAGTCACTTTTGCCATGTACTTTGCCGAGGAAGTGGAGCAACATGTGCTTCATCTTCAGATGAATTGTCATCATGGGAGCTAGCAGAATGTATCACATTAGTAGTTTGGCCGCTAACAGTTGGAGTCGTCCTCTACATCTGTGTCGTCTTCAACAGACAATAAGAGAGTGATCAGTTTCTTCTAATGGGGTTGATCTCAACTTCACTAACCGCTCACTCTCTTCAGAATCACTGTCCTGTGTAGCCTTTGGGACCAATCCCATAAAGGGTCGCAAGTCCTTCACATGACGTGGTACTCCATCGACGTGCACTGTCTGTGGACTATTAACCTGAGTCACGTGACCCATTCGAAATTTCGTCGGGCATCTCCCATGGGAAGTTTTCACCCAAACGACGTTTCACACTTCATATGCTCTTTGAGTATTCTGAGGTTCAATGGGGGACATAGCCTCGATGCTCCATATATGGGTATGGTACCTCTAAAGTTTATCAGCTTGTGCAGTAGCAGGCGAGTGATTATCTTTAGGCGTAATGTTATACCAATAGACCACCTCCAGGATAGAGCACTGCTTTCTAGCTGCAATGGTTTTGATGCTTCGGTGACTTCTTTCTACTATACCATTCCTGGCAGGTGCATAAGCACATCGGAACCACAAACGTACACCCCAAATACTCAAAAAATTCTTCAAATGTTTGCATTTGAATGCTGTGTCATTGTTGGTCAATATCTCGATTGGTGGACCCCGTTCATAAAAAATTGCCTCTAACTGATGAACTACACTAGTAGAATTTTGTTGATGTAGTGGTTGCCATATCCCAAACCAAGAGGGTCCACAATCAATAATTGTGAGGAAGTGCTTACCACTGTGGTGGGTGATGTCCGTTGTTAACCTATTCCAGTTGTCCCTCACATTCAGTTTTCCTTTTTGCCAATGCACCAGAGCCAGGTCAATGGTATGGCATGCCTCACATTCCTTGACAACCGCTTTTACAACTTCTGACGATACTGAAGGGTCTATCAACCTAACAAAGTACAAGGTCCTTTTCATGCCTGGGTGTCCGGTTTTCCGGTGGATATTAGCCACTTGATGTGCATCCAACTTGGTCTTTGCAGTGGCACATACTGACTGCACTGGCTCTGTTCCCTCCTTGTGTAGGTTTAACCACCTTTTTGGCACCCTGGTCAGCCAGTCTGCCAGATTCATGTTGGATTTGACCAGTGTTATGTCCACCGTCAAGCCATATTCAGCTACAAGCTCGCGCAGTGTGTTCAACCGTCTCCGCACTAGCATTTCCCCAGACGCTTTCATACTTATTCAAGCCTTGCCAGCTAAGGTGTTCGAAATCCACTGATGAACACATGCTGAATCAGTAAAAAAGATGTACTGTTGACACCTGCCATTGAAGAGCCAAATTGACACCCTTTATCATCATTGCAAATCTGTGCTCAGCTAAATTGATCCTCAATGACATTTCCATTTACATCTCCAAACTCCCCACACGTTCATCTTTGCCACTCACACACCAGTCTCCTCCTACTGGATTGGCCTCGCATATTCTAGCTATTATATCAGTTAGCATGCAATTAATAGAGGCATCCTCAACCTCATCATCCCATCCTGTGGTTAGGTCGCTTGCTTGTCGTTTCCCAAATGCAGTGGCCACTCGTAGCCAGCTGCAAACAGGAAAGTGACCCACAAGTTTTCCATATAAGGAGAACACGCAACGACAAGTTATCCTCATAGAGATATCGAGGATCTCTCCACCTCGCCTCTATCAGAGAGTACCATTATCACTCCAGACCTGCAGGCCCAACACCTTAGTTCCGTCTTCTAATCTTCTGGGTTCCTTGCATACTAGTCCGTACTTGGACAGGAGGTCTCTCACACGTGCAACAGGAATCAGACTTTCGTTGATATAAATGTCATCAATATATGCCAACGTGGCATTCACAATGGCTTTGCCTTGTGACAATACCATGTCAATTATGGCTTTCATAATGAGAGGTGCCACATTTAAACCGAAACTCAGTCAGGTGAAGCAGTATCTTTGACCCTTCAATATGACAGTTTGATAGGTCCACAGCGCCTTCTCAACATGTATCTGCAGATATGACCACTGTAAGTCCAATAAAGATACATTATCCCCCAATCGTTGCCATTCTTGCAACTTATGTGCACAAACCTCTGAGTTTGCAGTATATGGTTCTACAAAACCATTCAACTTGCAGTAATCCAGTACTGGACGAACCTTCTGCTTGTTCTCTTGTATCACTGCCATTAATGGGATTAGACACTTTGGTGGACCAAGTTCGTCTTTAGGGTATGGTCTCAGCCATCCATTATCTAGCCAAGACTGAAGCTCCCTTTCATATTTGTCCCATGCATAGTCAGGTACTGAATATTCTGCCACTCTATTCTTCAGGGTTATAGGCAGTTGTCCATTCGTCCACTTCCATGAGGTTGTCCATGCTTTGTTACGATGGACGAACTCTACACTAAAGTCGGGTTCAATGATGGAAATAGCAGCACATTGGGGCTTACTTTCTTCAGAAAATTGAACTTTTGCTGAGGGATTGATGTGCACCCCTCCTAATTCTCTGATGGCGTCAATCCCAAGAAGAAGCTCGAACCCAAGTAGTGGTCTGCCCACAATTAGGGCATCAATGTACACAGGTTGAGCATGACTAACATTCAACGCAATATTGCCCTGTCCACGGCATTTTAGTACCTTACCATCGGCAGTTAGGACTTCCGTCTTTATTGGTCACCGATTGCGACATGCGCATTTGCTCACTAACGTCTGTGAGCAACCAGAATCAACCAGCGCCATGCACTTCTTTCCATCTACGGCCACCTCAATGATAGGTAGCACCATGTTCTTTAATCGCTTGGGGAGAAGACCGGTGCTGACGTCTGTTCCCCAGATTCGTTTCTCTGGCACTCTGAGGAAATGTGCCCGACCTTGTTGCACCAAAAATACCGTATCTCGCAGTGGAATCTTTGGGTCTGGGTAGCCGTCTTCTCTGAGTAGTCTTGCCTGGAATCCTTTGCCAGGTGGTTGGGACCAAAACACTTAGAGCACACAATGCCACCCGTCTGTGTGGTAATGTCAGTATTCGTCTGCTGAGCTGCTGCGACAACTGACTCATCTGGCTCTTTGCTATTGGTCATAACAGTCCAAGCGCGATTCAGGATCTGGTCCAATGTTATAATGTCCTTCTGGATGATGCGCGGAGAAGTTGCTTGGTTTGTTGTGGCAGTCCAGAAACAAAGACGCACATCATCCCTTGTTCAGGCAGTTGGCCGCCAACCAACAAAGCTAGCCATTTCAACTTTGCTAAAAATTTGTCTACGGTTTCTCCCGGCTGAAATTCGTTGTGACACAAACTGATCATATGCAGTGAATGAATCCACTGCATATGCAGTTATAAGGGCTTGCTTAATCTGCTCTGCATCTGACTTCTGTTCCTTTGTCAACTGCTGATATACAGAGAGAACCCCAGCTCGCCAGCGCAGTGGCAGTACCCACTCGACTTTCTTCATCTCGCAGAGTTCACAAACCAACTCCACATTTTCAATCCATTCTACAATTGGTAGATCGGTAGCAGCTCCACCGAATTCAGGTATCAGCCTGATATCAAAACTTCTGTCCACCATTTAGAGAAAGGCCGAAATAGCTTATAGTTTAAATAAGTTTGTATTGCTATGACGTCACTTGTACACTGGTTCAATTCGCCGTCCTTGCTTTCTGAACACGTCACGGCGTATATCCATCTTTCCTTCTGCCCTTTTCACTGCTTCAGCCCTCTTTTATCAGGCCAACACTGCAGTCGACCAACCAACTAGCATTCTTCGCTTTTATTCTCAGTTACCCAGGCAAATAGCCTCCTCCAGTTTGACCAATCAGCACACGACTTGCTATTGGTGGAAGCATGCCAAACTGTACAAAAATCCTTGTTACTGCACATACTGCTAGACAGGAGAGCAATGCCATTTTCATGGGGCAAACTTGCTGATGTCACATGCCGCCCATTAAGGTAAGACCCTTATTTTCCTATGCACCAGATGCAAGCCACTCTGGCTTGCTTGCTTCTACAGGGCTGTTCACCACACAGACAAAAGATAAAAGTAATTGTTGAGTGAAATGTTCATTGTTGAAAAGTCTAAAAACAGTTCTGATAAGTATTCCTGAAACCAGTTTTATTTCAAAAACCATTACTGGTGGGAAACATGGCAAGCATAAAGTGTCCTTTTGAACTTGATCAGAAAACTACCCCATGCCATTACACAGCAACTACTAGCCAACAACCTACTAACAAGATATATTAAGTATGTGAGTGAAGTAAACTGCAGTTTTCCCCACTCACAAACTCTATCATTTGCTTGAAAGAGCTGAAAGCATGATTTTTTTTTTTTTGACCAGGCAATAGAGTATGAAGGCAATCATTCAAAGCTTTTATTGTGCATTCTTATTGAAATGTCCTTAAAATTATAGACACATTTATTTCCTCTTTAAAAAATTGTGAGAATATTTGCAAATATGTAACTAAATTAAATTCCCTAGTGAATACATTTCAGTTTGCTACCTTTTGAATTATTCTTAACAATCTTTTGTTCAGGTAACTCTAATATTAAATAATACAACAGATTAATAAATCCAAGAAAAAAGGATTGAAACTAAAGAAGGGAAAAAACACTTTTTGTATTAGATTTTTTAAATAATTAGAACTTTAAGGCTTAAAAAAAATATATTGTCATGAGGCCTATTTTTCAGCATTGTCAGTATGTGTATCTTTTTGTTTCAGTCATTCTTTTCTATTGAAAATATCCAGTTGCATAATTAAATTATAAAGCCAATGTTTTTTTTTTAATGGAGCAAATATTCTTAATTATAATACCTTATGACTTTTTCTAACATATTTATTTGGTATTTGTATGCATTGTGCGATCATTAAATTTTGATAAACTGATCATTTACAATTAAGCATATTTCATTCAGCTGATCATAAATGTTTTGCTAGCCAAAATAAAATACCTATTTCAAATAATTATGCAAATTATATAGTAACTTCATTAGATTTTACCAATTTTAATTGGCAGTAGTTTCTGTTACCCATATGTGAAAAATGCTCCTTGTCTTAAACCAACTAGGAAGAACTATAAATATCTTTTGTCATAGTTTTTATTTTTATATCTGTTTAATTTGAGCAATTTTTAGAAAAGGTATCTGCATTCATTTTTTTTAATTGATTATTTATATATTTTAAAATTTTATTTATGTCAGTATTTTGCAATCATTAACAATTTCAGTAAATATACTATGCAGACATCATAATGCTTACAATTAAATCTCATCATTATATTGTCAGTTGTGATTAACAATATGCAAAGTACTGCTTGGCTTACCTCTCTTCTGCTTTAAGTTACACCCCTGACAACTGTGATTGTGTGTATTGGAGGATACTGAGGTTATGTTTGTATCCCTCTCACTCTTTCTCCTTTCTCACCCACACTTCCTACTGCCTTCCCTTTGCATGGCTCAATGAGCAACTATGATTTATGCAAGTTTGCCTATTGGCTGAATAATTTGCTTTTTATTAGTTTGCTTGTACTACTCCACTGACAATGGTTCTTTTAAAAAAATTTTTTAAAAATGCTAATGTGCAAGAAAGATGGGTGGAGCTATGTATTAATCTTGGTGCCTGTACTTTTCAATGTTTTTCACACCTCACTAAAACTGGGATGGTCTCTGTCCCATCCTACTAACTAATGTTTCCAAGCTTTGAATTCTTATGGCTTTCTTATGCTTCACTGGGAGTTGGATCCATAAGATACCCTCCCCCCTTCTAATCAGTCTTGCTTCTTTGTGCTCTAACCATTCAGAAGTTGATCCAATCTCTTTAAAGGCAAGCTCAAAATTTCTCTCTCTCCCCCACCCTTGTAATAGCTCTATTGCTCTATATTGCCTATTTTATGATTTTCTGCTTGTATCAACATCTTTTCAAATATCCTGGAGAGCTTTTCAATTGAGACCTCCTTTCCTGTAGCTCTTTTCTTTCTTAAACCAACTTACATATAACTATTAACACTTTAAATTGATAAAATGCTTTCTTTTCTATGCATTGATAACTTCAATTGATATTTGATATTCATATTCAGTGGCTCTTCATGATATCTTTCTTATATTGTATTTCTTGACCATCATTTACTTTAAATCAAAATGTGTTTTCAAAAGCATGTTCCAAACTGAATTTCTTTCAAAATTTTACCATTTTTAAGCTAACTTAAATTCAATTTGTGAACTATCTACACAAGTTAACCTTCCTCTGCCATATATTTTCTGATAGGATTATTCTCAGATATTTTTAGAAGTAGAGGTATTTTTTCTCATTAATATCTGGTTTTGATTATTTTATGTAATAAAATTTCCTTATCTATTGATCAAAAATCCCAAAATAAATGACTGCCATGTGACATAAAATCTGTCATATTGTTTGGATTAATTCAGTTGTGTACACCCCTCTAAAGCCAGTAGGTTGTATTGGATTTGGTTGCAAGGAAATATGTGTTTGGCTAGTCAGATTTTATTGTTACACCTAGAAATGGTTAATGAAATACAAAGTTGATAATTACTTAATACAGTTTCAAACTCATCAGTTAGTCACTAGAATAAGAAATTAACCTTTTTCTTTTTCTAATTTCACATATAAAATTAAGAGTTATTGCCTTGTATTTTTATATCTTGAAGTATTACGAGCATGTAGAATATATCTTTGTATTTTTTTTTCATTAGTGAAAATTAAAGAATTTTATATGAATGATTCCGTTATATTGTCTAAAGGAAGTGAAGGAATTTTCATGCTTGATAATTTATCCTCATTCCCAAGTTAATTGATTTGTATCAAGCCTAGACAGTTCATCGTGAACAGATCACATAAACTGATGTTTGTTAATCTAAATTGTCAATGTATTTCCAGCTTATTAGTTTAAGTACATTGTTGAAACCAATTACCAAGCTTAGAAAATTGTAAGTCTCTAATTAGTTTATTTAATCACTGATCCAAATTAAGAAAAAAATTATGAGAAAATAAACTTTAAGCTTAGTGGGTTTTTTCTTCAAGTATTTCCACCTAATGTTAATCTAAGATTAGTCTTTGTAATTAATATGAAGTTAACCCTTCTGAGGTTTTCCATTTTTATTGAAACATTTTATTTTATTATACTCTTCATGACAAGTGTTCAAAGACAAAAGTGGTATTTTTGTGATAAATTAACATTTATTATGTATTTTTCAAGATGTAGCATCACTGAAAACTTGTATTTTGTCACTCAAATACAGCATCAAGAAAAACTTGTAACAAAAAATAAGGTACTTATTTGCTATAAGAAATGAACTTTATCAATCATGTATACATTCTATTTTCTGAAAGATAATGAGTTCTATTCAGTATCTGATTTTCATTAACCAGTGACAAATTCAAATTATCAATTTATTTTAGGTAAATTTTAAGTAAGTTCATGTCATTTCTTTAAATAATTCAATTATACTCTACCTTACAATAAGCAGCAGGGAAAAATTAGATTTCTGAACTCTATGTGCAATCATCAAAGATCAGTTGAGTTCAGATTGATGCTATGAATAACTTTAAACTGGGTACCTCCAAAAATGTTCTACAAAAGAGTATATCATGATGAAAAAATGCCCGAAGCTTGATAAAAACAAAATTTTTATTATCAAAACATTTATTATTATGAAGAGGAAAGATCAAATTATTTTTTATTTTATTAAATTTTTTAATACTTTCTAGCATGTTCAAAATTTTGGTTAAATATCTTGTTTTTCTTGCATCAGTGGGTAGTCCAAAGATTAGTATTGGAAATTTTATCATCTTTTTTGAGTTAAAAACATATTGTTTTGGAAATTCTTGCAAAAATCAAATAATTTTCAGATTTTAATATTTTCAGGACTTATTCACAAATGAATGAAATTTTTTTCATAGAAAATCTTATTAAAAAATTTTTTTTACTTAATTTTATGAAATTTTGTGAAATTAAAATTGCAGTTTCTTTATATTATATTAGTTAAAAGCGAGACTCCTTGGAGAATGTAAGTCATAAACTTGTTTTTGTCAAGTAGAAATATCATTTACTGAAAATCTCCTCTGAATCATAAAATTAAAAAATTCAATAAAATTGACATTATTTGTTTAGAAAAGCTTTAAATTCTTTTTTATAAATGAGATATATTAAGGAAAATTTTTTAAAGACAATAGGTTTTTTTGATGTAAATCAATTTTTGCAAGAATTGTTTTCTTTTTTCTTTTTTAAATTTTAATTAGAAAAATTTATCAAGTTTTAAATCTTTTAAAATTCTGTATTAATTTCAGCCTTTTAAATGACATTATTAAGTGAAAACTATATTTACTAATCATAAATGGAAAAGCTTATTACAAATCAATATTTTTAAAAGAATTTTTAATTTTTTCTTGTATGTGGTTGAACGTGCTGATTTGTGTAAATACAGGTGACCATACACAAGCATTATCAGAAAATAAGACTGATACCTATAGTAAATTTAAAGCCAACATTTCTAAAATTCAATAAAACATTAGATTGCAGAGAATATTTTCCTAAATTTTTATGATTACTGAGTACTTAAAAATGGCATGAAAAAAGGCGCTCATATCATTTTCTTCAATTATCTTTTACAGATAACGTCTCATTAGAACAACTTTAAATTTGTCATCAAGCTGTCAACACATCTACTGTCTGATTTAAAAAAAAAAAAAAAAAAAAAAAATATTTCTGTGATATTTTAAACTTAAATTAAATAATCTGATTTGAAACAGATAATTATAATCAGCTAATATTCCTCAAAGTTTCAGAAAAGTATATTTTATTTTTGAAAGATTTTTTTAATAAAGAGAATTACATTACAAGGAAAAATGACCAAAAAGTAGCTCTAATCAGCTATTTTAACAAAACCAAAACCCTTCTAGTCAATTGAAATTAGTTTTTGAAATACAGCAAAGTATTTCACTTATTGGAAATATTAAATTTAATCTATTAGCATGAAATTAAAACTAAAATAAAAGATCCAAGAAAGATTTTTCATTTTTAAAAATTTATTTTAAACCTTAGGTATCACACTTTTTGTGGAGGTCCCTACCTTTAAACCAATCAATTTGTTGATGATTATCAATATTTTTTATAATTATGATTTATCTTCTCATATATACTGGTTACAATGTTATTTTTTAAACCAAAAACTTGAGGTGAATTTTATCAAACTTTATTGATATCCAATTAAGTTATAACAAAATCTCATTCTTTTACTTTCTTTTAGAAATGTATTTTCATCTGCAAAACAAAAAACAGTAATGCTTCTGTGTCAAAATACTGTTTCTTCTATCTGATAATTGTATTACTTTTCCTGTTTTCATGATGTGCTTATTTAAATGTATGGATTTCTTTAATCATTGAAACTTTTTGCAATAGATATCAAAAGTGATGGATGTTTGGATAGCCTAACAGAAAATTGAATTGCCAAACCAAATTATTATTTTTTTTTTTTTTTCCTAAGTAAATGTTCACTCAATATGAAGTTCAAGAACCACTACGGCTACTGAATATAAGAGAGGGTAAATGATGGTAGAAAGAACTGAAAAATATGAGAATAAAGAGGATAGATAACAATTGACCTTTGACTTGAAGAAGTTAAGATTGGAGTATTCAAGAAAGCATTAGTTTGTTCTACAGAGTAGCAGTTGGGGACACAAATGCCATCTCAGTGGAACTTCATTCTTACAAATGGAATATGGAGAATATTCGATTCTGTGGATATAGTATAATTAGTCTTTTCTGTAAAGGTCTGAACTGGTGGAACTAAAGAGTATATCTGAATATATACCATGAAATTAATGATAAACTAGCAATGTTACATCTGTGGAAAAGAGGTAGCAAAATGGAATAAAAAGAAAGACCATGTAAATCATTCTGAGCTTTATCAAGTCTGGAAATTGAGGCTTGGGCAGCTTCAGCCCAGACATGGCAGCAATATTCCATTTTTGGTCTAATCTGACTCTTGTGGAGATCTGGTATGGCAGGAAGATTCAGGTGCTTTTTTGGAACTGTACAAGAAGCCAAGTATGTTTCTAGCAGCTTTAGTGATGAATTATATATATATATATATATATATGAGTTCCACTTGAAGTTTAAAGTGAACCTGAACCCCAATAGACATTAAAAGCATGGAACCTATTTGAGAGTGAGACTTTGTTGCAGGAGCTTAGCCTTGTCCAACATAGATGAGATAACCTTAGGGCCATATAAAATAGTAGGTACTGATAGTTTGTTCCTATTAGGAATCATGTTGATTTTCTAGAAATCACAGGGACCAAGTCTTTTGTTTTCAGTTTTGACTATGACTGATCCTAGCATTTCCAGAACTTTCTTCCAATGATTGCAAGCAGTTCTGAATGAAGCAAGAGTTTGGTTACACCATCTACAGTGATAGAGATGGGAGTATTTGTTATGGTGAGCTTTGCCTTCCATGTACCAAGATTGGTTATTTAGCTTTTGCTGATACATAAGGGATGAAATTTTCAATATATGAAAGAATCCACTCAGAAATAAGAGGGGTATCCTTGATGCTCTATTTTTGAAGAATGTTGAGAGAAGAGAAGAGCTTCCATACTGAAAGATCTGAAGCTGTCCTAGTCAGTTTTCAAATATCAAGAATTAAATGGTACATCAGAAAATGCCCTTGGTTTGGCATCAGTCTTGACACAGATTAAAAATGGTCTGAGGAGCCCAATAAAGGTGACATTACACTTGTCAGGAGAGGTCATAAGAAAGAGGTCAAGAAGATTTACATGGTTCCCCACTAGATCAGGAACAGGAGTAGGCTCATCCACTATCTGAATTAACTTGTATGCTATGGAGAAGTCATAGCAGTATCCACCATCTTTATCAGTTTTATTTGAGTAGACTAACTACTCTTCATGGTGAACATTGAAGTTGCCATATGAATGCTAGCTGGGTGGTAATCAAACAGTATAATATCAATCTTCTCAACTATCCAGTCAAACATCACAACTCTATCACTCTGAGGACAATAGTAAAGATGAATGACATGGATAAGGGTCACACAAAATCACTTGAAAAATCATTAGTGGGATCTCTGCCAAATAGGGAATCATTCTTGATATAGACTCCATGGCAATTTAGAGGGTCTTGTTTCAGGATTAGAGGCAAGTAGCTAGAGATAACTAATTCTTCTACTGGAATAGATTGACCAAGACCAGTTTCAGAAAGGAACATGAAGTCAGGTTTGACCTCCTGAAGATAAAGTTCAACTTCTGGAAAGTTGGAATGTAGACCCTCTTATATTTGTGTAGGGGATAGAAAAAAAGGGAACTACTTTTGTTTTGAGAAATCTGCATTTAGTTTGTTTGCTTTGAGAATTGTTGAAAGGTGAAGAATCAAGGTAGCAAAAGAGTAACAAACAAGTAATATGTATAAATTATATCTAGATTAATTGTCAAAAAGTATAGTCATAACTGTGCACTTTATTAAGGCATCAGGAGACCCACCAGAAATGAATGCACAGTCCAGATCCAATTCACAAAATGGTGATATAGTAGCTTCAATATTATATACCTGTTGATGTGATTAGCCCCCCCCCTCACCCTTAATGAAGAGACAAACAATCCATAAATGAAAATACGGGCATACTAGATGAAGTAGCCTGGATTCATCACCTAGAAACCAGAAGAGCAAAACTTATGCTTGGGCCAGAATTCTCATGCTGAAATGAGGGCTCATGCACAAATTTGCTCATATGTGAAGACTAAAGGAAATGGTGAGAGAAGTGGGAAGATTACAAAAGTTGCTCAGATGACTAGACATCTTCTACCTGCATTGAATTTTTATTTAGTTTTATTATGTTATTATTTGAAATTATTGATGCTTTACAACTTAACACTATGTGAGAAGAGAAATTATGGAAGTTGGGAATAGAATGAGTTGAAATTGGAATTCCTGATACTGAGTATTCTTGGCAAGATTAAATTGAATATATTAAGTTTTAATTTACTTTTGTTACTTTTTACCTAAAACCAAAAATAGAGAAAACTAATTATTCAGAAGCCAAATATCTCCAAAACTAGTTTGTCACAAAGGGGAAGATATGGTAGTTGCCACACTACCCTAATCAGTGCTTGTTTTTTTTTTTTTAAGTCAAATGTAATGGAGAGTTGAGTTATAAGGAGATAGCTGATTCTGGGACACCTGGAACAGGCATGACACATGGAATTAGAACAATTTAATCTGGTTGATAAAATAAAGGGTTCAGTTCAAAATTCCAATCAACTGAAGAAGGCTGGAGCATACAAAGGCGAAAACATCATGAATACGGCAACAATGATGAGAACAACAGTCTGAACAATGTAAATAGTGTAAAATAGTGTATTCAAAATCAGGAATGGAATCTTCTCACATCCCCAGCTAGAAGTAAAAATAGCAGGAAAAAAACGGAGAGGGGGTGCTTGTAATCCTACACTATATAAGTCTACTTACTAAAATATAATTGGCAAACAAGTTGAAGGACTGATTGTATCCTAGATCAAAAATGGTCAAGAGCTTTGTTGAAAGATTAGACAATAAAAAGTATATTATAATGGAAAATTGTTCATTTCTTTCTTAGAGTTTTTTAAAATTAAATTTCTGCTTATTTAATTTAGTTTTCTATTTGCTAAGCTTAGCATAATTTTACAGTGTTAGTTAGGTAAATAGGGGTTAGAAAGATTGTTATGCCAAGCAGAAAACTACCTTGAAAATCAGCATTTAAAATTATAGCATTTTTTACCTGAACTTGAGCATCAACTATTGGCACTAGTAAGAAGTAGGCCAGTATCTCAGTGATGAGGCTGGATATGTTGTTTGATAGTTTAAATAATAATAATAATAATGTGTGTTAATAGCTATTTATATTGTTAAATCTTTTTACTTGTCACTTCACACTTGTTCAACTCACTATGTTTGGAGGGGTTTATGCTAATTAATAAGTGATTCCACTTCCATTTTCTTGCAAAACTAGTCAACCCATTAAATGATCTCTGCAATCTTACCCTGTCTGTAATCTTCTATCTGCTGGCGGGGAAAGTACTTGTTCCCGGCGCCTCACTGGTCACATTTATCAGCTTATTTATTTATGACGAGACACACATGCTCAACATATTTAAAAGTAGTCAAAACTAATGCTCACTGAGGCAAGAACTTTTCTTGGCGGTAATAATTTTTATTTACTTATTTATTTTTCTTTATTTGTTCCAAATAATATTGTTGCTCTGATGGAAGAAAGAAGTACCAAAAAGAAGAGGGAGCAAATCAGAATTGCTAAACCAGTCCAAAAACCTTCAAGACATTTATAGGAACTAGGGGAGAGATAGTTATGTTGTGTCCCCAAATAAAATGTCTATGATGTGAAAGTAATAGATACTGGAGGAAACCTGACTCCATGGTTGTTGTGTATGAATTCTACTTCCCATCTGAATAATGATTATATAAAGTATATGTTAATATGTACTAGATATGGGTCAATGCACTGACCTTTCTTTACAGTCAGTGTTTCCGCTAAATTACATTCAGTAATACTTCAATGCCTGTGAATGTCCTGACACTTACAATCTTTACCTCAGTCTTTGCTATTATCAAGGACAGTTCAAGAAACCTATTTCTATCCAGTGTGTGCCCAATGAAGAAAAAATCTTTCAGCACTTGTCTAGAATTCACACTTTGGACATCTACATGATTGATCAAATTATATTATTTCAAAGTGTAGTGTAATTCACTGGAAATATTTACAAGGCCTCATTCTATTTATCACATAATTTTGTCCCTATCCACAGAAAGAAAGAAAAACGGAAATGTTAATTATTTTGGTTATGTCAACATGTGAACTTCTCAGTGATTAGTGGATTTGAATTTCTTGATGTTTGAAATAGAAACCCGAGAAAAAGCAAGACAAGAATTTGTTTAATGTTTTTAACGCATTATTCAGATTGTCTTGAAAGTTATTAAAAAAAAAAAATAATAAAAGGTGGAAAATGATTTTGTTTATTACCTCATCTTTCCAGTAATTTAACTTTCTGTTTGGCAATTGCCAGGTAGGAAAAATGAGTTGTGCTGCTTACAATAGCCTAGTAGACTAAAGCATTGGTTTGTGAATTTGGTAACATAACAATTGTGAGTTCAATCCCGGGGTCAGGCAGTGTGTACTTGGACTCGATGGAAATAGGGTGAGCAATAACTGAACAGTACTAAAAATAAGAACTAGAATGGACATCCCTAGACATGGGCAGTAGAACAAGAACAGTCTACCCCCATAGATTAAATAAAGGATTCAGTTCAGTATTCCCTATAGGTTACCCAGATTGATATACACCTGATTAAGGCCAGAGGGCTCAATGGGCAAAACATTGTAATAACAACAACAAAGATGCAGGCAATAGTCTTCATGTAAATAGTGTAAACATAAAATTTCAAGAGGAAATGCCATTAAAAAAAACAAAAAAAAAAAAAAGTAATCCACATTCCAAATTTTAATTTATTGTATTTTTAATTATGGACATATTTGTTTATTTTTATCATTTGTGCTGAATCATTAAAGCAAATTTGTGAGAAAGATAGCTATGCCTCTTAAAAACGAATGCAAACTTTTAACACCAATTGGTCACCATCAGTGATTACACCACAGCGTAAACTTCATAGTCTAATTATTCTCTAAAAAATGTTGCTCTTTAATTCAATACAAGTCTTAGCTAATTATTTAAAGCAGGATATTCTGTCCTTATCATTTCTAGTAAACTGCTTTGTATTTGATGCAAATTTATTATATTAAAAAAAATCAGGTAACAATATTTCTGATGCACTCTTTTTTTTTTTTTTTTTTTTTTTTTTTTTTTTTTTGATTTAAGTGAATACTAAGTATTCTTTTCTTGTGCCTCTCAACTATTCTGGGCCCCATGCTTTCCAGCCAACTTTAATCTACAAAAGCTTAAATGCAATGTCAATCGCTATCAACTATCCTCCAGATTGCTCTTTTCTCTTTCTACTCATTACTAATGTTTCTGTTCCTAATTCCTCCACACTGTGTTATCCCTTGCTTGTTAGTGGCTGTACTGCCTTGCTTGAGGTGAGACCTATCTACTGGTGCAACCAATCCACAAGTATATATGGTAACTAAGATCTCTTAAAAGAAAGTTAATATCAGGAAAGTAACTTTAGCCACTAAAGTGTCTATAAAAATCCATCATATACACTGATATCAATGTAAATATTCATTGGAGATATCTATATTACAACTAACAACATTTACACAGCCTAATGTGAAAGACATCAATACATTTTATTTGATTTTAATTTTTTCTTTTCTTAGGTAGGCTTTTTGTAATGAACTCCACCAGCACAGTATTGGAGTCATTTCAGTTTTCATTCAGTGTTATAGTATTGAGTTGTTAACAAGTTCTCAAAAATAAGATAAGTGGGCATTCAATATATCTTTGTTTATTGTGAGTGCTTTTATGTATTCTCTTAGTTTAAATTAGTCACAATACAAACTGCAGTCATGCAATCCAATTATTTGCCTTCCACAAATTATTAAATTTTCTGTCATTTTATTCATGACTATATTGAAAATGTTATTTGTGTTTGAAAACTTCTTGCAATTTTTTACATAAACTCAAATGTTCTCCCCAAATTGTGATTGTTGAATTTTATGCTGAGCCAATTTTTTTTTCTCTACTTGGAGCCAGCTTTTCTCTTTATAGTTGTTTGAATAGTCATATAAGTTATAAATCAAAGCTGGTGATAGTGATTTTCTTTTTCTCTTGTTTCAATAATTTTAATTCCCCTCCAATTGCTCTCAGTTTAAAGACGATCTGTTATAGTCTCTGATAAATGCAATAAAAATAATAAAGAAAGATACAAAACTTGATAGGTTTGTCTATTCATCTGAGAACTTTTAAATATTTACTATCTGATGATGTTCTTAGGTTTCAGTCCATTTTTTACAAGCTGTTATGTTTCTGTTCTTGATGATTCAAAATTGGTCACCCACTTTAATGACATTGTTGCTCAAGTTTTCAATCCATTCAGAATATATAAGTAGGTAAAATATTTCAAACAAATTTCAGTATATTGTATTACTGATTTGTTCTAAAACTGACACTTTGCAAATTGTGTTTGTGTAACAGAGAGAGGCTTTAATGAGTGAAGATGATTGATGGTGATTTCAGTAATAAATTAGCATGAGATCTTATGCTAGAGCTGTGTTAATCCTAAGATGTGAAATGAGATTAAACTTTGGTGGAGCAATGAATACTCAGTTAAGGATAGAAAAGTGTTTTTTATTATTGCTTTTTTCATCACAAGGAACATGCTCTTGAGCACAAAAGTGTGTCATTATATATCTTTCAAAAGCTTTCAAATTTCTAAATAAAATGAATGTTGCATACTTTTTTATCTAACAAATTCTAAAATCCAGCTTAAAAACTTTTATTACTTTTACACTAAAATTAGAAACTATTTATACTACTTACACTGTTTGGACTGTTATCATCATCTTTATTTCCATATTCACAACATTTCAGCTGTTGTATGCTCCAGCTTTCTTCAGGTATATTTAAAACTTTATAAATGCTGATGGATTTAATAAATAAGTGCTATATAAAGTATTAGCTTATTTAGTAAAAGAAATAATTGAAATAATTGCTTGGTAAATATTTTATCTAATTCTAAAGTGTGAGATGCATTTTTAAACATTACAATCATATTATGAGCTGTCACCTTGATTTAGCAATTATGATGAGTGATTCACCTGAATATTGAATATTGCACTTTAAAATACCAGGCCAATCTAAAAGAAATTTCTTTGGCTTTCCCCTCTGACATTAAATAACTTCTCTCTAGTCTTCAGCCTTAGAAATCTTGGTGGCAGTTCTTATCAGTTTAGTTAATAGAGCATAAATATCCACATTTTTCTAGGTTAGAAAACAAGCAGTCTCTTGTAACATAAGTGGAACTATATTGAGATCATTATTTCATGACAAATGATTTGGTCTCAAGAAGAAATGATTTAGTTATTTTAACTTTGGTTGACAATCTTATCTATTGTGTCTCTATAAGAAATGACCTGTGATAAATTGTTATAAAAAAACTTTTACTTCTTTCAAATATCTGTAATAAATAGAAAATAATGTCTCAGTTTATTTAAAGTAAAAAGAGTTTGCAGTATCTGTTATAAGTCATTCACCACTATCACTAATTAGCTGTAGCCTTTCAAAGAGTACCAATGTTTTATATTATCTTGATAAACTTAAGCACTAGTATTTTTATGAAATGTTATCAAAACTTTTTAACACATTTAACCATGGAAAATATTACTTACCCCAGCATCTATTTTAACATTTTTAAATATTCATATTTGATGTCATATAAGACTTCTATTCCACACTAAAAACAAACGTCTCGAAAAACATCTTATATGCAAAGTTGAGTCACCACTAATTACTTGTATCTAGTTTAATTTCATAATCTAGAAATACTAAATATCAATAGGAGTTATTACAGTTATGATAAAATTCTCTACTAAATTCACTTCATGCACTGTTCCAATTCTTAGAACTTAATACCTTGCAGATTTGCTCTTTGATCCATTGCCTATATTTCTCTATTAAGCATACTTAATTGGTGTTTTTGTTTTTTTTTTAATAAAGATTCACTTGAAATTTCAAACTTGTATTCTCTCAACAGGAAAATCAGAAAAACAACTTTGAATTATAATTTATAATGGGTCTATAACTGGAAAAAAAATATGGTTTCTATTTATCAAATATTTATAGTAGGTACATCCACCTATATCTAAGGTTTAAAATGAATTTTTATAAATGAAAAAGCTTTCTTGAAGCTTTCATTTTAGCTTTAATTAAAAGCTAAATGATTAAATTTACTATTTACAATAAACAAAATACTCTGGTGTATTTCAAACAGAAATTATATTGATTGGAATCAATTTTTTTTTTTTTTTAGCTGATTAGCACACTTTTTTAGCCTTTCTGCACAATATTAAAAAAAATCTTCCAAAAATAAAATATGCTTTTCTGAAACTTTATTTGAGCAATATTAGCTGATTTAAAATATAATTAATCTGATTTGAAACAAATATTATTATATTTACGTTTAAAACACAAAATGTATTTTTAAAACACAGAGTTGCTATGTTTTTTGGCCAACATTGCCATGTTTTACATAATTGACGAGGCTATGACAGGTGATGACATATTGATTGTTGTTCTATGGAGACTTTATCTGTAAAACATATTGAAGAAAATTATGTGAGCACCTTTTTATATAATTTTTAAGTACTCAGTAATCTTAAAAATGTTGGAAAATATTCCCCGTAATCTAATTTTAGGAATTGTTAAATTTACTATAGTCAACTCTCTTATTTTCTGATAATGTTATCTATGGTCAACCATATTTTCAAAAATAGGTATGTTACATAATATTTTATATGCATAAAAAAATTAAAAATTATTTTTAAAATTTTGGTGTAAAATTATTTGTATTAAGCTTTTCAATTTTTGATTAGTAAATATAGTTTTCACTTAATAACAACATCACCTAACAAAATTAAACTAATGTAGAATTTTAAGATTTTTTAAGCATTATTACAATAAATTATTATAATTAAAATTTTTAAAAAATGAAAACAATTTTTGTAAAAATTAATTATTCATTGAAAATTTTTTTTTTCTTAAGACAATAGTGTCCTTAATAAATCTTATTTATAAAAGCAATCAAGAGCTTTTCTAATAATGTCAATTTTATTGCATTTTTTATTTTACAATTTGGAGCATATTTTTGGGAAATAAGTAGTAGTTTGAAAAAAAAAAATACATTTGTGATTTACATTCTCCAAGGAGTACTGCTTATAACTAATAAAAGAAAATTTGGGAATTAAAATTTAATTTCTCGAAATTTCATGAAATTAATTAAATGGTGGTGGGGCATGGATATATATATATATATATATATATATATATACCACGATTTTCTATAGGAAAATTTAAAAAATGATTTCATTTGTGAATAAGTCCTGAAAGTTTCATTAAAATCTGACAATTATTTGATTTTTGCAAGAATTTCCAAATCAGTGTCTTTTTCACCAGGAAATAAATAAGCTAAAACATGAATTGAAAATATTACATCGACCACTAATGCAAAAAAAAAAAAAAAAAATAAGAAAGATTTTAAACCAAAATTTTGAACATGCTAGAAAGGATAAAAAAATTTAATAAGATAATACAAAAATACTTTGGTCTTTTCTCTTAATAATATAAACATTTTGGCAATAAAAGTTTGTTCTTATTAAGTTTGGGGCCTTTTTTCATTATGTTATGCTTTTTTTTTTTCTTTTTAGCAAAAAAGTATAGGTACCTAATTTATAGATTCTGTATATAGTGATGCGCAAACTACTTTTTACATTTCTTCTTTCAGGAATTTCACCAAACTACAATTGTTAAGTTCTTTAATTAAATATTTAAAAATTTTTTAAATTGTTTTTTCTGCAAAATAATATAATAAAAATTATTATACATTTTCAAGTTAAAAAACTAATTTTGGAAGTCAATTTTCTATTTCTTGATTTCCATGTAATTGGCTTCTCATTTTCTGACTTTATAAAATATTGAAATTCCAAATGCAGGATATCTGGTCATTAGTTCTTAATATAACCACCATAATTTAAGTCATTAATGTTTGAAATTATGCTTACCAAAATTGTTCTGTATATTTGTTGTCAGAAACCTACCACCCCTCTTGAAGATGAACTTGTCTGCGTCTGTGAACAAAGACTTTAAATAGTGGCATGTCAGTTGACATGAGGGCAACAGACAGAGGAGTTCTTAGCTGAGCTAGTTATTGACTACTCAGGCGATTTCTGTACCTTTTTACCAACCTATTAAAACCCTTTTTATTGTTATGTGTTATTTGGCGTTTGTCTCTACTAACCCCAAATCAACATCATAACAGTGGCGATATTTAAGAGATTCGCTCATCACGCTGAGTGGAGAATTTTTCAACTCTAGGTGGATTATATAAATTTTTTTTTTTTTGCTCTGAAAAAAAAAAAAAAATATCCGAACTTTGTTTTTCATAAAGAAAATGGGATTTCAACGTGCCAAAAAGAAATAAGACCTGTGCTTATTGTGGATATATAAATGTTTTTTTCTTTTTGTCTGTTTTCAAAAAAGTTTTTGTGTAATCTGTTACGATAATGGAAGATTTGATTGCATTAATGAAAACTCTAGTGCAAAGTCAAATTCAGCAACAAGAGCAACAAAAATTGTTTCGGGAACAACTATTGATTTACAAGTTCAGCAGCTTAAAATGACACAAAGGCTTTATATGAAGCAATTTTACGTAAAGAATCCAGTAAATTCGTCATTCACACAGTCAAGGTATTGCTAATTCTATTACTGAGTTCAAATTTAACCCAGAGGAGGGCATAACATTTCCTGCGTATTTCAGAAGATTTGAAACGATATTTGAAAAAAATGTGAAGGTTGGACTGATGAACAAAAAGTGAGTTTACTTTTACGAAAAGTTGGGTACAGATGAAAATAATAAGTATACAAATTTTGTCCTTCCAAGAAAAAACTGGTGACATTTCTTTTGAAGAAACTGTTAATACTTTATCTAGTATTTTTTTGGTGAGCGAGTTTTTGTTTCATACTCTGTTTCTCGTATTTTAATATGGTAAAAGCGTGACGATGAGGATGTTTTTATGTATGCTGGAAATGTTAACAGAATGTGTGAACATTTTATGTTACATGATCTTTCAATTGATCGATTTAAATGTTTGATATTCGTTCAAGGCTTGACTTCTATCAAAGATAAGGACATAAGGTCCCGAATATTGGCAAAACTCGAACAAAATTCGAGATCACTTTGCAGAAGGTTACGGAAAAGTGTCAAAAGAATTGAAAACTTAAAAATATGACAATACGCAAATTGAAGAAAAAGACGTATCCCATGTCCATGCTATTCACCAAAAAAGGGAATAGTTAATAAAAACATTAAAAACCAATGTGCTTTGGATGCAGTGGTGGTCATTTTAAAAGTGAATGTTTTTTTTTTCTTACAAAATTGCTATTCGTTGAATAATAAAGGCCATATAAGTTACTCATTGTAAAAGCAAAAGAAAAAAAAAATAAGTCTCAAAAAGATAATGTGAATATTGTGTTGTCACGTCAGGAGATTGAGGGCAGAAAAGAAAATTCATACAGGTAAAATTAATGGAAAAATGTTAAACTACAGCTTGATACTGGAAGTGATATTTCCATTATTAATATAGCAACATGGATTAAAAATAGGCAGTCCTTTTGCTTAAAAAGACTGAAAAAAGTTGCTCACAGGATTTCTGGAAGAAAATTGCATTTTCAAGGTGAATTTTCTTGCAATATTTCATTTGTTGGTAAGACACTAAAGTCTGAAGTGTATGTGCTACAAAATGCTTCAAATTTGTTTGGAACAGATTGGATTATACTTTTTAATTTATGGGAACTCCCTATAAATTCTTTTTTGCAATAGAATTAATGTTTTTCTCCATGTAAAAATTGGGTTACAGAAAATTTGGTGAAAAGATCTGAAAATAAAATTTCCACAAGTATTTTCAGAAGGTCTTGATGTTGCAAAAGACGAAGGCAAAATTTGAAGTGAAGGAAAATGTAAACCTATTTTCAAGCAAAAAAAAAATGTGCCATTTGGTATTTTGGAACAGATTAACAAAGAATTGGAACGGCTTGAAAATTTAGGGAGTTATTTCACGCATTGAATTTTCAGAGGGGCCTGCACTGTTGTATATGTTAAGAAAAAGAATAATAAAATTTGGATGTGTGCTGATTTTTCTACAGGTCTAAATGATTGCTTAAAAGACCACACATATCCTTTGCCTTCACCAGAAGACATTTTTGCAAGTTTAAATGGAGGAAAATATTCTCTAAATTGGATTTATCGGATGCCTATCTCCAAGTGAAAGTGGACGAAGAATGTTCTAAATTGTTGACTATCAATACACACAAGGGTTTATAAAATTAAACCGTCTGCCTTTTGGTTTAAAAGTATCCCCTAGTATTTTTCAGCAAATTATGGACACTGTGCTGGCAGGGTTGGACTTCACCATTGCATATCTTGATGATATTTTGATAAAAAAGTAAAGAAATTTAAATGAACATTTGGAACATATTAATCAGGTTTTTGAAAAAAATTGAAGAATATAGATTCAAACTTGGAGCTGAAAATGTGAATTTTTTATGAGTGAAATTAAGTTTTTGGGGCAGATAATAGACTCTGATGGAAGAAGACCAGATCCAAGCGAGGGCAGAAGCGATCAAAAAGCATGCCAACTCCCAAAAAAGGTAGTAACGCTACAAGTGTTCTTAGGACTTGCTAAACTTTATGGGATATATATTCCTAATTTGTGCAGCCTTACGGGTTCATTAAATAAATTGCTTAAAAAGGAGCAATGTGGGAATGGTCAGAAGTGTGTCAGAAGGCGTTTGACAAAATAAAGAATATTTTGATGTCGAATTATCACTAACACATTATGACTCTAAACAGGAAATTATAGTGACATCGGACACAAGCAAGTATGGAATAGGTGCGGTAATTCTGCATAAATTCAGAGACGGCAATATTTAAGCCAGTGGCACATGCATCAAGGACATTATTACCCGCAGAAAAGAAGTACTCAAATTGAGAAAGAAAGATTAGCTATCATCTATGCTTGTAAAATATTCCATAAGTACATACAAGAAGGTTTATATTGCAGACTATATTGAAGAAATCTATGGTTCAAGAAGGGTATACCTACCATACGGCAAACCGTTTGCAATGATGGGGGGACCATTTTGTTCAAATTACAATTTCAAAATGGAATTTTTATCATCTAAAAAATTAAGCCATGCTGATGGTTTATCTAGACTGATCCCAACGTCTTCGAACCGCTTAGAAGATACGGTGATAGTGTCAACTAAAAAGCAGAAAATGAATTGGTTGAAGTAATGTATAACACAGTAAAAGAATTACCGTGACATTAGATGAAATAAAATTAAAAGCAGAAAACAACATTTTTATTAGAAAAATGAAAGAAGTTGTAACTTCAGGAAAGTATAAAACTTCTTCACCAGCATATTCAATATGTGATGAAGTGCTGTTATATGCTGGAAGGGTCATGATACCGGTGGTACTACAAAAGCAGATTTTGAAGGAATTTCAACAGGGGCATCCTGGTATTGGACGTATGAAAGCCCTGATGAGGAGTTACATTTATTGGCCAAATATGGACAAAGACATTGAACAGGTAGTTAAAACTTGTAGAGGGTGTCAAATGGCAGCGAAAAGCACCATTAGTAAAATACACACCATGGCCAAAAACAGATGTTCCATGGACCAGACTCCACATAGATTATGCTGGACCCATGAATGGTAATTTCTACTTGATAGTTTTGGATTGCTATTCCAAGTGGCCTGAAATTTTTAAGTGCAAAAGACCAACTGCTTCTGTAACAAGAGATTTTCTTACAGAACTGTTTGCACGTTTTGGAGTACCAGAAAAAATTGTCACCGACAATGGAACTCAATTTACAGGAAGTGAATTTAAGACGTTTTGTAAGACTCTGGGAATTGACCACATCACCGTACCATCCTAGGTCAAATGGACAGGCTGAACGGTTTGTTGATACGTTCAAGAGAGCCCTTAAAAAAACAAATGGTACTAATACAGATGATGGTAATATACAGCAGTTTTTAAGTATATACAGAATAACACCAAATCCAAACGCAATATCAGGGATGCCTTCAGCTGAACTGATGTTTGCTAGAAAAATTAGATCTGTATTCAATAGGCTGCTGCTGGAAAGAAAAAAGAGTTACCAGAACAAGACGCATCAGGAAAATATGAAATTTTGGCAAGATGGTGTGGTAACTCAAAGAATTGGTAATATGTTAAACATGATAAGAAGTAAAAAATGGACGCACAAAAGACATTTGAACCAATTAAGAATCATTGAAGAAATAAGTAAAGAAAATGAAGAACCAATGGAGGTATTATATGATTTATTCGATATACCAACTCCACCATTGCCTGAAACAGTTGTCCAAAGGACAAGCAAAAGAAAAAGAACTAGGGTGGAAACGTTTTGGAGTCCAGATCCCAAAAGAAAAGAAATTAATTCCTCCGGAATTAATCTCAAGGGGAGGTGTTGTGTCAGAAACCTACCACCCCTCTTGAAGATGAACTTGTCTGCGTCTGTGAACAAAGACTTTAAATAGTGGCATGTCAGTTGACATGGGGAAGACAGATAGACAGAGAAGTTCTTAGCTGAGCTAGTTATTGACTACTCAGGCGATTTCTGTACCTTTTTTACCAACCTATTAAAACCCTTTTTATTGTTATGTGTTATTTGGCGTTTGTCTCTACTAACCCCAAATCAACATCATAATATTTGTTTTTGTCTCCCTGCATCTGTTATCTTTGTGATAATATCTTGCACTTCATTATCCTCAGATTTGTGATATTATACTGCACTGTGCTATCACTTTTTCCATAACTACCTTTGATCCATTCCCCACAACTATAATTACTGCCTGTGCTCCAACCAACTTCCCTCTTCACCATTTTGTCATATACTGCAGTTGAACTAATCAGAATATACTTGTAAGTTATTTCTGTAAAGTTCACTCGGTGGTTCCTTGATTATGCCATCAATGATGCATAATTCACAGCTCTGACATTGAAAAGGTTTAACATAGAATCTGACAGAAGGTAATATAGAAAATACAGACTGTTGTTCATTCTTTCCTTTTGGATCTATCATTCATCTTGAACTTTTGTACAAGAAAAAAAATATCTTTTCATTGGAAATACTTTTAAACTGTAATTATTTGCTTACCAGTAAATCTGTGTGGATGATACCTATGAAGATCCTTTTATTTTTTTAATTCAATCTGAAGTTTTAAATGTTATGAAATTTTTCAAGAATATAAAATAATTAATATCAAAGACACAAGTAGATGCATATTATAATAGGAAATTACAGTAATATTAAAAATTGTTGAAAGTAGCAAAAAGTTACTCTTTGAAGTTAAACCCTTACCAAAACTAAAACGTAACTCTATTTGACACTTAATAGATGATGAAAAGTTCTTCTCGGGAATATATATGCAGGGTTTTCTTACAACCATTAAAAGATTATTAATACTGTCAGCAATTTTCAAAAAAGTTGTATTTTTGATGAAATCTAATGGAGCACTTTTAAGAATACATTATTTATACCAAGTTATAATTATAATAATAAAATTATATTTCTTTGTTTTTGCAATTGTCAACATATTTAATTTGGTCATTCACTTATCATTAACATATTTTGACCTATTCTTTGTTCATAAAGTTAGAATTTAACTTGACTTCAAATTGGTTCTTTTGAAATATTCATGGTTAAGCTTCTTTTATTTAATTTGCATTCTTCTAACATGATTGCAGAATGCTTCTTAACAGATAAAGCTTGACAATAATCTGTTTATTGATAAAATAAGAGTTTTGTTGGAGTTTAAACTTATGTGAATGTACATTTTTATTAGTTATAAGCGATCATACACTTTTAGTGTATTTCTTTGCAATGTAGCATATTCTAATTAAGTAGAAGGAGCTGAATTGTGGGAATCTATTCTTTATATAAATCAGCTGAAATTTTATACTTAGCATATGGAGCATTTTGGTCTGTCCATTGATATTTATATATACATTCAGTTCCTTACCCCATTATGTCCTATGATGAGACTTTTCTACCTGATTGTCTACTGAAAGTGCAGATCTTTCACTTTTTCTCTGAGAGTAAGTTCCCTATTGCTATGAATGTTATCTTAATAATATTTTTTTTCATCATTTTTGATTGATATCATTCATTTCCTGCAGCTAATCAACACTTTGCAGGTTATTTAAAACCAGAAAACATTTTTAGATTGTAAGATTTAAAAACAAAATTTTTTAATGATAATGATTTAGTGTTACAAGTCTTACTATTTAACCCATAGTTGGGGAGAAAAGAGGTGGGTTCATACCTTTCCCAAGGTTATTTGCTCGTAAGTGAATATAACAAACCCAACTAAAATGCAACTTGGCTCTCTGATTAACTATTCCAAGCCATTATCCATTACACTACCCACATATCCAAATTTTCAGTATTCTTAAATGGTCACTGACCAAGCTCAACATTGCTTAATTTCAGTGATCATATGGGGAACAAGTGATTCAATGTGATGTAGCCATAAGCCTTTTTTTAATCATTTATCTCAAGCAAGGCCAAAGAACCACAAACACAGAAGGTGTTACTGAGGGTGAAAGAATACAAGAAAAACATTATTAAGGAGCTAGAACAATACAAGGACAAAATTTAAGGGGACAGAAAATAATGGTTGACATTGCATTTGAATTTTTGAAAGTCAAACTTAACTGAAAAAGCAAGAAGCTGGAAGAGAGTTCCACAAGTGAGAAGTGCAAGAAAAGAAAATATTAGCATAGAACTTAGTTACATCTAGCCATTTTGACTGTAAAATGATGAGATATTGCTGCCAATCTAGTAATGTGTTTAAATTCATAGAGTTTAGGTAGCATAGAGGAGAGTTCATTAGAACATTTACCAGAAGGCACAATGAGTCATTCTCCTAGAGGTAGAGGATTCTGTCAGATGATTAATGATTTCCATGATTTGATAAGAAAGACTGAATCAGTTAAAAAATTCAACCAGAAATTACATAACCTTTCAACTTGTGAAGAAGATCAATATGCAAAACCCTTTGAGACATCCAAAGCAACAGCCAGAGGTTCATTATTCTTAATAGACTCTTTCAGCAATAACCATTAACATATCAACAGTTGACCTAGAGAAGCAAAAGCCATATTGCTTATCTGAAAAATCTATCTAATTGATTAGAGCATTTAGTACTTTGCCAAAAAGAAGGCTAATAGGCCAATAGAAGGATCAGATGGTTCACCTGAGTTCTTAATAAACAGGAAAACAAGAAATAGTAAGGCATTTATTATACAGTTTAGAAAGAACTAGAGCTAGTTCAGGAGCACATTTCTTAAGAACTATTGCAGGGGTACCATAGAGTCCACATGCTTCAAGAGGATCTAGTTTAGTGATGATAGCAGAAACTATGGACAGTTATATGCATATCATTCAGTAGGGACTCAGTTCTAAGTGGAAAGTCAAGCAAAGATACTCCAGATGAGTCAAGAGTATAATTTAAAGAGAATTTACAAACAAAACATTGTACTTTATCAGCAGATGTTAACACCTTGTTCTTGCTTACTGTGATGATAGTTACGGAAAAATAAAGATGAATTTTTCTTTTATATACCCATTAAAAATTATTACTGCTTTTGTAAATAAAATTATTTAAGTAACACACATAAACCAAAAAATGAATTTATATTATTACTTGGAATAATGGTTATAAACAATTGCTTAATCATGATTACTTACTGATATTTCACTCATTAAAGATTTGCATTCTAAGCCTGATTTGCTAAATGGGAGTAAAAAGATTGTTGCACTAATCTTCCAAGTAGGAAGGATCTAGATCAACTAGTAATGTTTTAAATGGTCATCACTCTCAAAATCAGTGAAATATTTGATGGTATCTTTGTTATCAAAGCAATCAATTCGGGCTCTCGCTTCAGTCTTACTCTCTTTCTGCTTTTTATTAGGAACATTCTCAGATCATTAAACATCTACCTTGTTCTGCCTAGGAACATTCTCAGATCATTAAACATCTATGCATATGATACCACTGTTTATGGATGCACTTTCAAAAACCAAGATGATCAGAGACATGCAATTGATTTCTCTCCTGATCTAATTCTAACAGCTCAACAAGAAAATAACTGGTTTGTAACTCTCGATACCACAAAAATGAAGCTAGTGTGATTTCAGATCACTGTTCAAATCCCCAATGAGGCTCTGTTTTTGAACATCTATTGGGTTTAAAGTTCACTCCAGACCTCAAGTGGAACTCTCATATATACATTCCATTGCTAGAGATGCTGGAAAAATGGTCACTCCTATTACTTTAAGGAGTATTTGACTCCTATGCTTTATAAATAACCAAAATTAGTATTAGGCCCAAAATGGATTATTGCTGCCATATCTGGACTGGAGCTATTTGAGCCTCACATGATAGAATTCAGAATCGTTGACAGTTTTGTGGATGAAGACTTATTTTCCACTCAGTAAACTATTTTCTACAGATGCAACTTTGCAAGCCTGTCACTACCACTATTTCCATGACAACAGACACACTCCATTCTTTAGTTCCATCAGTTTAGACTTCTACAGATAGAACACAGCATGCCATTTCCGCAGTCAAATCACCTTCATTTCTTACATGTTCCAAAGAAGAAAGTTACACTCAGAACTTTTTCCCCAAGAACTGCCACTTTATTGAACAGTCACTAATGTGAGTGCTTCCGGGAATGATATAATCTTAACCTCTTCAAGACAAGGGTCAATTGTTACCTATTCTCTTTATTTTTACTTCCTGCCACCTCTTTTACATTCATATAACATGCTTCATTCATCATTACCATTTTCACTGTAACCCTCTAACTTGAGTAGCTCTCAAGTTTTGTATTGGATGAAATTTAGTTAAAAACAAGCTATCTAAAATCACTTTTAAAAATCTTGGCTTTTACACTGAGTTTGAACATCAGCTATTAATGTGTTGTAATTTTACTCGTAGAAAATACAAACATAATGTGTAGTAGTAACCCAAATGTTTCTTCTTGGACTGGTAGCAAAAGTGTTCTTCTGCTTAAGGGGTAATAAAACAATTAGGATTGGTCAGAGAAAAGGCAAAGGAAGGATGTCTTTGTTCTTATATTTTGATGAACTCTTAGATCTGTTTCCATTTTGTTTATTGTGTGTCTGCATGTGTTTTTCATACATACATACTGTCTTATTATATGGAATCATTGTGTGGGTGTGTGTGTGTATATATATATATATATATATATATATATATATATATATATATATATATATATAACATCAAAAAACATAAGGAAAATTAATTCCTTTTAATAATATGTGGAAATATGCACTCTTTGTGTGATAAAGGTCCTGATACCAGAAACAAGTATAGCAAAAATATGGAAAATAAATATATATTTTTTAAAAAATCCACATTATAACCAGAAATGTTTGCAGTTTCTCTCCTCTTTTTAAAAAATATATATGTATATATATATATTCGTTAATGGTTTCAGGCTGGATGTAGGTGACACTTTTGTATATTTAGTTAGTGCACTCTCTAGGGATGGCTCACTGGATACAGAAGTGAATTACCACATTGAATGAGCAATTCAAGCATTCAGAAAACTTGAAAAGAGAGTATGGTCTGGTCGTAACATCCCCTTAAGCACAAAGATCAGCATCTATGAAACAGTTGTCTTAAGTACTCTTTTATATTCCTTTGAAGTGTGGACTATTTATTGAAGGTAAATTTAGTGTGTTTTCACCAACAGTGCCTGAGACAAATCATGGACATCAATTGGCAGTCTTGTACACCAGATAAAAAATACTTCAATATGCAAGCATAGCCAGCATAGAGAAACAACTACTCTGTAATCATATGTGCTGGACAGGTAATCTGACATGTATTGAGTATGGCAGATTGCCTAAAAGATTTTTAGGGTGAGTTGGTACAAGGTAATTGACTTGCTCATAAGCCCAAAAACATTTCACAGATGTAGTTAAATGTAACCTAAAGACTCTCGGTGTTAATGTTAAAGACTGGGGAAACTGTTGCTGGGGATAGATCTGGCATTTTGGCAGCTGGTTTAGCCAATCACGTGAGATCACACCAGAGAAGTCGGGTGCAACCCTGCTAGAAAGACCTCAAGATTATTTGTGTAAGTTTTGTGAAGTTTTTGTAAGGTTTGTAAGTCTGTTGAGAGACATGATTGTACATGCAACATGCAAGTTTTCAACATAGGATGTGTGCAAGAGTGGTTGTAAAAGTGTAGCTGGCCTTAAGAATCATTTATAGGCACACAGCAAAGTGTTAGCTCTGGTTAAAAAAAAAAAAAAAAAATGATGGAAATAAAAATTTGGAATGAAACTATATTTATGGATAAAAGTGCTCAATATCAGAGATAGAGCTTATGTAAAAGTGAACACCAAGGTTAACACCAAGCAGTGACATTCCATTTCATGCTTGAACACAATCTTCAGTTCATGTGTGTTATTTTGGCTCAACTATATATACTGATCAATGGTGTATTATTGATAATAAGGTCTATTGTATTCTAATATTTATTGGGTAGGCAGTAATGATTATTAATTTACTCTATAGGCTATTGAGTAGGAATAACTGTGAATATTAATGTAGTTATTTGTAGCTATTTTATCATGTCATTAACTTTCTACTCCTGATTTATTATTGATTACTTAATTATTTTTTTTATTGATTATTATTATAACTACATTTACTTTTGTTTATTTGTATTCGTAGTTTGTTAATTATTTACTTAATTTGTTTATTCAGATTTTGTGTTTGTTTATTTTTTTCTCAGGGGTTGGTTATCTTACTTGTTTAGTTTTAGGTACTGGCTTTGCCTAAAGTATGTTGAATTATCTGCATTGTATATATTTGCATTTATCATAGTGGTATTTTATAAGGTATTTGTCTTATTTTTTTATTTTTAAGGAACATAGTAAAAATTTGATTTTGTGTGTGCATTTTGAGATAATTTCTGATCATTTATTTAGAAATTTGTGTTGGTCTGGGAAGGTGATTATAGCTATTTTCTCCTTTAGACAGTTTAGTTTTTGGATTTATTGTTGTAAGCTGATTTCTTTATTTTCCATAATATTTTTGGTTTAATTTGGTTTTGTTTTTTAATTCCCCATTTATATTTAGAAAGCATTGTGCAGTTTGTATATTTACTATTTTTAATGGATATTTTGCATACATCGTTTCTGTTACCAGGCTGCTTCAGTTATTCTCATATATTTTTTCTTCATTATCTGCTGATTTTACAGAGGCTTGGTATATTACATTGTTTTGCAAGCAATTGTCATTTAAGAGGCATTTGTTCTTTAATCCACAGTTACAGGTGGGTTTGCTTTGTGCAGTTGGTTTGTTGGTTATTTTTCTCTAGTGCTTTTTTATTATTTGTGTCATGTTCTCAATGCATCTGTGACAGATTTTTACTGTTTCTATTGAATATTTTGTGAAGAGTACTAAGTCTAGGGAAGTGTTTGTGCATGAGTGTAATGAATATTTTTTCTAAGTTTGTTTTAAGCTTTTGTTGTACAGTGTGTTAAGCTATATGATGTCTTTTTTTTTTGTTAGCTTTTTTTTTGTTAGCTTTTTTTGTATGCAGTGTGGTGTGTATGTGAGTGTTGCTGAAAATCCACTATCTTTTAGGGCTGTTTTATAATCTTTTTTGGCTTCATTGAAGATGGTTTGATTGGAAGAACTGTCAAATAACCTGTGTGACTGTTGGATCTGCTTGATTATTGTTGGTGTGTGGTTTAGAGTTGCATATATGTAAAATGGTTTGTTAACAACACTAAAAAATAGCTACAAATAATTACATTTAGATCCACAATTATTCCTGCTCAATATCCTATAGAATAAATCAAAACTTAGCCATTACCACTTACCCAATAACTTAGGATAATACAATAGACCTTATTACCCATAATGCACCACTGACCAATATATATGAATAGTTGAACTAAAACGCAACATACATGGACTGAAGATTGCATTCAAGCATGAAACAAACTGTTGCCACTTGGTGTTGAACTCAGTGTCCACTTGTATATATGTGATGGAGAGACAAATGTCTAATGCATATGGCTTCTTGATCAAAATCAAGCTCTGACAATTGTTTAGACTAATTGTGCTTACTATGTGTAAACTACAATATTTAGTGATGAGTTTCTGCATCATGCATAATCTGTGTAATAATTGTTTTTACTCTTTTTCAGAAACCCAAAGTGCTACCCTGTAATGGGACCCCTATTGGTCCACCCCCCTGCTGAAGACAACTATGGAACTGATGCTTGCTCAATTCTTTGCCTACAAACCACTCCACCTGTTATTGTTATGGCTACCTGTGAAGGCAAGCTCCACCATTGTATTGTGCTAAATGAAAACAACAATACAGAACCAACAAGTCCAAGTGCTTCAGAATTAGCTAGTAGTTCTGTAAGTAAACTTACTTATATAAATATATTTGTAGACTTACTGTTTTTCAGTGACATTGATAATACATTAAACTAACTTTTTTCTCTGCCCTTATAAAAAAACAAAATTGTGCATCTTAATATAATGATACAGTATAGTCTGGCTTAGATATAAACATTTAAAAGCAATTTTTTTCTACTTTTTCCTTTTGCTAAGTGAAAATATTGATTTTTATTTCATATTCTTTTTGGTTGTAAGTATTATATAACAAATGCCAGCAAATATAGGAATATGCAAACTCGCACATACACAATGTTATGGTATTTATCTCCTGACATAATCATTTATTCTGAAAGTATGCACATTTGTTATAATATAAAGCTTCTGTGTGTGGATGCTTCGGCATTCAAGTGTCTATGTAGTTGCGGCATGTATTTTATTTTGTGGATTTCTTTATTCTTGTTATAATTTTTTTTGTACATCTATATATTATATATAATGTGTTTAAGGAGCAAAGTTTGTATACACCTGCCTCTTCTATATATAATGAATATAGGTAGGGATGTTTTGAATTTTCTTTTAGTGATTGTTTGTGTGTGAAAGACGAGGAAAGCTTTTTATACTAACGCGTGTCATTCCTCGATAAAATTAAAAAAATCAAATACATTAGCAAAAAAAGAGAATGCATAATATGGCAAGATCAGTAGTTGAACAAGGCTAGTATGCTCAAACACTTGGTCACAGGGACTAATGTACTAGTATAATTGCTTACACAATTTCACACATAAGATTTGGGTTAACAAATGGTATGGTTTTCAGGCACTTCCCAGCAATGCCACATGCTGGGATCATCAAAATGGCCAATATTTTCAATACATCATCTTATTGACTAATCTATCATGGCATGTTTTGAACCCTGGTCTCATAGTTACATGGTTAAATGGTTAGCATGTTAGCATTCTGATATATAAAAACATATATATGCACACACACATACACACACACACACACACACACACACACACACACACACACACACAATATATAAATATCTGCCTGTCAACCATCAATACAATCAAAACAGAAATTTTATAATGTCAATATCAATGTAGTAACAAACCATTAAAATTCAGCTTCCATTTTCTGGACTTGTTTTTAGTATTCTTTGTTTCTTTTTCATAAACTAGCAAAGAATTTAAAGTTGTGGCTCAATAGTAAATAGTAATAACTGCAGAGTAAAAAAATAATAATCATCATAAAATTCTACTGATAGTATAAAAAAAAGAAACTAAAGTTCTTTCTCCACTATATATATGTAGTTGAGTACATACAACTGTTTTTTCTTTCATTTTCTTTTAAACAAACATTTTGTTATTATGAACAGAAAGGAATGCAAATGCAATGAAAAGTAATATTGGTTATATTTCTGTTTGCTTTTAATATTAGTACATGCAATCACTATGTATGATGTAGTCAACACAAAAACATTGTTTGATCATATCTACATAGATATACTTAAGTATAAATGCTTCTTAATTGCTCTATATGCAACAGATGATTTCTGTGTACATCTTAGGAAGAGAAAGAAACATGAAAAAACACCCATGTTGTGAGATATAATTTCAGGATAATAATATAAAAAAAAAACTATTTTTGTGAGGAAAGGTTATGAAAAAGAGGATATGCTCTAAATAAAGTCTAAAGAATTTTTCCTGTATACAATGTTTTATACTGTTAAAACTGAGAATGGGCATGTTCTGCTTCTTTTTATTTATTACTTTATTTTTATAAATTATGCAGTTATATTTGCCACATTGTGAATATGACAGAACAACATGAAGTAGTTCATTGTGGAAAGAAATATGCCCATAAACTCACATATACATTAACATACATGCATAGAGGTAAATACTTGAACATATAGCGATCCACCCACTTAATTACTTATTTATATAATAGGTTAGTGGGGAGTCAGAAATGTCTTTGTGTGGTGGTGGTGGTGGTAGTGTTGTTCACACAGGATAATTTTTCAACTGTTTAAAGAATTACTGTGTTGTATAAGACAAAATGTACAGAGCTAATAATTCAAAACATAAGCTAATGGGTCTTCTCATCAAGTTGCAGTAGTATCTTTTATAATTCTTTTTATATCCTATTTAATATGCATACTGTTTTTTTTTCTTTTTTTCTGTTCCTTTGAACATTATTGAACCAACTTTATTGAAAATTTCAATGTAATTCACTAGTCAACCTAAGAATGGCTTTTTTCTTTTATCATCTCAGTGATTAATATAAGACTCTGGTCTAGCTCTTAATGGCAGGTGCTTTACTAATCTCTTTTTTTTTTCTTTTTTTTTTTTTACACTATTTTTTTGAATTGAACAAAAAGTTTGGCTCATTAAATAAATATAAAAGATAATTTTTTATTTCTAGCATTTACTTCAATGAGCAACATATTTAGCATTTTCTGCCTATTTTCTGTCATCCTTCAGGCAGTGTCATAATTCCATCCTCTTATAAATCTCAGCAAAGAACTACACTATGTGCCTTTTATGATCTTACAGTGAAATGAAATTCATTTTATTAAAAGAAATTTGTGAAGACCAAATAAATGTTAATTTGAAAGAGAACTATTTGTTAAATATGACATGAGAAAATCTTCAGTCAATCTATAACATTTTGCCATGTCACAAAAAAAAATGTGCAGTCAGATGAAGCCTTATCCTTATTGAATGTTACACCTTTTCTCTAAACTAATTCTGGATTCTTTTTTGTCCAATTGAGAGCAAAGCTTGTTGGAACCAATCATATAATAGAGAGCTTCTTTTCCATCCCACCATAAACACAAATTCACCTCCTTTGGATGAAAAGTAATATTTTTATGTTTGGTAGTGGTATCCACTTTTCATCATCTGTCACAGTGTTTTATTTTTGGGTAGGGACTATCAAGTAATCAATCATCTGATCACACTCAATCTTTGCTTCAAAAACAAAAAATACAAAAGAACAAGCTCAAAGGTCAGTAATGAGCGTCACAGCACCTGTTATATTCATTTACCTGGATCCACTGGGGAAAAATTGCTGGGATGAAGAATTCTCTCTTTAAATTTTGCTGGAGTATTTTGTTAGCTTTCAGTTTGTATCATTCTGTTGGTTTTCAGTTTCATAAAATCTATCTAATAAAATATGAATGAGTTTTATTACAAATTTTCACTGTAATTAAAGAAAAAAAACAGAGCCTGCCAAGTTTTAAATGTTTCATCTTGTTCAGTAATTGTTTTACTCTTAGCAACCATTGTCCTCTTGTGATTGTCCTGAAATTAACTGCCCTTTCCTCATCACATATCACTTGTACCAAATGTCTTTATGCACGACATTGCGAATTGTACCATTGGACACCTGGAAATCTCTGGCAGTGACCCTCATGGATGTTCTGGATTCGCATCAGTAATGTTCTACATCTGCTTTTCAAATTATGGTGTCCTGATACTTCACTACAGGTGACACATCCCCACTAGAGGCTTCTAACACCTTTTAACCTTTGTGCACAAATGACCAGGGGACTTCCAAAAAACATGCAATCTGAACATTGCTGTACCTTACATGTTTCACACAATTACAGCATTCATCTGTGTTAGCTGATAGTTTTCCATTAAAAGATAAGAGCATATTAATTGATTATTATATAACTGCAGGTGCACATGTCTTCAAATACATTAAGCACCCTGTACACACACACATACATATATATATATATATATATATATATATACACACACACACACACAAGGCATGTAGTTAGAACATTAATCTTTATCACTCTGTTTGTGACTTCATTTTCTGTACAAAAAGTTTATACTGTCACTGAAAGTGTATTTGAATTTCATAGTTGCGTTGTCATATCCTGCTATGGTAACAGAAAACAAGTTTAAGTGAAATTAACATTAAGAATACTGCAATTGAGAGTCCTTGAAAAAGAATGCAGTGGAAAGGGAAGTAATATTGATAATGCAGCATGCTAAAGGTTAACATTCTAACCCAAGATCAAATTCACCATGGAGCTTGTTTCTTGATAATATTAGGCTGAGGAGATAATCCCAGCATACAGTGCCATTAGGAAGTGCCCAAGAACTATATCATGGATTGGCCCAAACCTTGTAAGTGAAATTAGGTAGACAATGCTATTTGGAAGCTAGCAATTGTTCTGCTAGCACAAAATCATCATGACCAAGATTTTGAGCATACTAACCTTGTAAAAAAAACTAGTGATCATGTCAGATTGTGTTCTCTGCCAGAAACTGTAATTAAGACCTACCAGCATAGTTGCAGTATAAACAGCAGGTTGGATATGTGGGTGTTGAACAAATATGAATGTGCCTGAGCAGATATCTGCAACAGGAATTAGCCAGGAAGCCTTTTTAGACAGACATACTTAGAAATGAGTAGCCAGTCATGCTAATATATATCTAAATAAATTTTATTAAAAAAACCAACATGATCTGTATGTTTAATATTTTTTTGTATTTTTCCAATTTTCAAATAAGGTATTATAAATTGGGATCAGAATTGTGAACTGTCTAAAGTTGTTCTTGGTCAAGAACTTCTGCACAAGACATGGTCATTGATGTGTGCATGTGCAACACAGTTCAAAGTCAGTCTGTGCCAAGTGGCTTCACTCTTTGTCCTTTAGCTCTATTACCATAGCAACAGTCCTGATACTTTTTGATCAAACCGTGTGTGTGTATATATATATATATATATATATATATATATATGTGTGTGTGTGTGTATGTGTATGTAGTGTGAGAATACCTTTACGGTTCTGGGCAAAGTGGGCACGTACCTGTTTGGCATGTAAATCCAACATGGTTGATGTTGCAAGAGAGCAAGAAGTGGCCATTTACAATCATCCCACTATGCATGCATGACAATACTCTTTTTAATACTATTGGCAATTTGCATGTGTGATTGGAAATAGTATTAAATAGTGGATCACACAGTCAGTTGGCAGAGTGAACTCAGAGTACACAACGTTTGTTTGGCTCAGAGGGAGTCAAAGTTTTGCTGCGAGCTTTGAAACCTGTTGATTCATTATGTGTCCTGTGCATTTACAGCTTTTGACCGTTGACACTCCCCCTGTATTGTGATTTAACTTTATGTATATATTTATATTATGAAATGGACAAAGTTCGACAATTATTTTAAGACATTTTATGTTTTTATACAGACGAATATTTTCTGTGAAAATATCTCGGACATTCAGGCCGGTAAATGTTGTTTGATACTGTTTATTATAAAAAGAGCATTTACTTAAATATTTGTATCTATAAAAAGAATGTATAAAAATGTCTTTATAAAATATATATATATATATATATATATATATATATATATATATATATATATATATATATATATACACACACTTTTCTCAAAAAGATTTTACCTAAAAACTATCAATCTATACATTATACCAGAAAAGACATGGTTCACAATAGTTCAGGAGGTTGGAGTGATATGTACGTAAAGACTCTTGTTGGTTAGAATTGTGTCCCTATATGTATTCAGAATGAAACATTTCCTGCACATTATATGTCAGAAAATATAGTGCGAGTGTGTATGTATGTATATATACATACAGAAAGCCGAGTGATTTATTGCTTTATTTTTTGTGTAATTTTAGTTTTAAATTCTTCACTGATTGCAATCTGACTATGTTTTGCATTAAGATGTTATTCATTTTCATCACCATTTTTACTTGTTGAACTTTGATGAGAGGCTGATTGGTCTGTTTTTGTTGACCTCAAAGTAATGAATATACAAGGCTGATTTTATTTCTAACATTCCTATCCTATTTGCTTCAATTCTAATGCCTTCTTTTGAGTCACAGTCCATCATCATTATCATCTGTTCCTTGTCTGTTGCCCCATTTTTTAATCTTCACAATAAAAGCCCTCTTCAACCTACCTTCATCCTTTCAAACTCTACACCCAAGTTTTAACTAATACAAATTTACTCTTCTTCCATAATTATTTCATTATATTTGTATTACTTAGTTTTTTCCCTATTTTCTTGTAATTCTCCATTAATTAGCAGTATTTAATAAAAATTAACTAATTGGAAGGTCCTTATTTTTATATTGTTTCTTTACTATAATATTTACTAATTGTAAACTCAGTGATAGAATAAAACACTGTTTGAGAAAGATGGATGTTAAGCACTTTTTAATGTCAAACTCTGCCAAAGAAATACAAAAACCTTAGCATTGTAAATACTTATCAAGAATGCTATATTGTTGGAATGGAAACAGTACGAAAAAAATATCTAATATTGTGGAACATAATTTGTATCAAGAGCAAACATGACTTTGAGTAAAGAAACTGAAATCATTTTTGGAAAAATCTACAAAAATTAAAACATAAAAATGCATGTTAAGTTAGGTCCTATGCGAAAAATTAACAGCATAATCTTGTTCTTGATGATTAAATTAAACCTCAAACATAAGGCCAAATAAATCATATAAAAATAGTTAAAGGATGTTGCTGATTATTAATATTATTAAATATTATATATACTGAATCATCATCATGGTCTTATGGGTTTAATTTTTATAGATCTTCAAAACATCCCACATGCATATACACTGCTAATTAGATACAAAGAATAAATTTACTTGATACAGACATTAATTTTTGCTAATTAGGCCTTGAATATTAACATTCAAATTTAAGATGCAAATTAATTAAAATTTCATACCCATTGACATTACATTAGATTTAGATTATGTATATACTTTGATTACAGATCAATTGGCCTTTGTTTTTGTTTTTTATTTTTTTATAATACTCATTGATTTTAACATTTACATTGATGGTAGAACCACATGACCCACATTTTTACCTGAAACAAATCTTGGAAAATATTTTAATTCAAGTTCTGATTTAATTAAAATCTTGAGACCATTATCTGGAGTCATTTATTTTGCATATATATTGATTATTGACTGACCCTCAATATTAATTATTTTCAATTTAATTCCATTTGTTTTCATTATACAACAGTCTACTCTAATGGAACTTTCAACTTTAATTTAACTTTATTAAAACCTTGAATTTTATTAATATTGACTCTTGCTTTAAAAATCTATTGAGACTCAAGCTCACTCTAGGACTTAAGTGGAACTTGTATATATCATCCATGACTAAAAATGCTGGGGAAAATGGTTAGTTGATTGTATCATTCCAGATGGTACTGATTCCACCTGCCATGCTCTCTTTACAAGAGTCAGATTGGACCAAAGATTTTATTGCTGCTTATATCTAAACTGGAGGTGCCCAATCAACACTTTCTGCTCTTAACAGACTTCAAAGGCATTTTGCAGCCTTGGGGTGATGAATTATTTTCCAACCTACAACTCCTTTCCCACAAACAAAAATGCTGCATGCCCCTCTTGCTACTCTACCCTTATTTTCATGGTAGATGTTCAGACAAGCTAGATTCCTTAGTTCCACCAATCAACTTCTCATTTCCTTCATATTCCATTTGTAAGGAGGAAGTTCCACTCAGCTTCTTCCCCAGAATTTAGTTTCTGAAAAAGACTCCTAAGAGGATACTTCCTCAATCCCTATGATCTTAACCTCTTCAAATCTCAGGTCATTATCTATCCTACATATCCTCATAATATACACTACTTACTTCTTCCTTTTATGTCTTTCAATAAACTCATTCAGTAACTCTCTACTTTATGTGGTTCTGGGACCTTGTACTGTGAGAACAGTAATATAAAAAATCAATTATCTATATGGGTTCAGATAACCCTATTCAATCTTCTCTTGCTGAGAAGAGATAGTCAGGGAGAGGATCTCATTGTTGGTGATGTGGCCCTCCCAATTAATACGAAGGATTCTTTGGAGCTTTATTTGCTGAAACCACTCCAGACGTTTGTTCCAGCAATACAAAGTCTGTGTCTCACAAGCATATGGAACGAAGAGGACCATGGCCTGGAAGACCATTATTTTGGTTCTTATGATATGGCTGTGATTGTTGAAGACCTGGTGTGAGATCATTCCATATGCAGTATGAGCCACTTCGATCCTTTTGTCAAGGTCTCTCTCACAGGTGACATTATTCAAGATGTTGCTGCCACAGTTGGGAACTTCTTCAATGACATCTACTGGCTGTCTGTTGATGCTGTAATTCCTGCTTATGACTCTTCAGGAGAAGACTGGTCCTTCACAGTCATCTCTGCTACCACCACCAGAAGGGAGAAAGGGAATAAGGAGAGAGGATGACAACCCTGATGCTTGGATACAAGTGGGTGCAAACTAAATTCAATCACTTATCCCAAAAAATCCTTTTGAATTTTACATTGAAAGTAAACAACTATATACCTCACTAGGGCCAGTTAATACCTGCTTATTTACATGAAATAAATTTGAAAAACATTTGATTTCATGTTCTGATTTAATTTTCACACCCTTTTCAGATCTCATTTCCTTTGAATATAACTTGTTACATTCAAATTATAAGATCCTTCTCGGTCATATGCAACAGTCAGAAAAAAAAAAAAACATGCCAGTACTGGATTCTTACAGGTGCTAAGTACTGAGATTTAAAAAGGTACCAAGCCTATGCATGTCAGTAGGCCCAAATAAATGGTATAAAAATTTTCCCTGGGTGATTCCACTTCAAAATATATATGGTTTTATGGGTCAAACTCTTATAGCTTTGGAGAAAAATATTGGCCATAGATGCACACAGGCACCTCCACATTTATATTACAGACTACCAAAGCTTATAGACAAGATAAGTGAAACTGTTGTATACAGAAAATTGTCTTTTAAATCAGTACCTTTAGTGAAACAAAAAAAATGTCCTGCATTGAGATTGAATTCTAAGTGGTGATTGTAAAGTTCTTTACCTGGCCAAGAAACTCTTCCAAAAATAAATTCTGATGTTTAGCCATTTTGTCAGATTTTGGGAAGTGGGATATGTTGAGAAACTTTCAGCACACCAAAAATGATTAAAATCTTTTCTCATATTCTTTTAGTCTCAACTTTCTCCCTTTAGAATATTGTGATAGGGAAGAATATTTGGAGTTTAGTTAAGTTTATATATTATGTCAAAATTTTTGTTCATTTTTATATATAAAAACTTGAGTAAAAATTATATATTGTTTTCATTCTTATTAAGTGTTCACTTTGCTGTATATAGAAAGACATTTACCTTAAAATATGTGGGTATATAAGTGTGTATTATAGTTGTTATACAGTTTATGTGGTTTTCTATAAATACAGAAGTGAAGGTTTTCATGAGTGGGTATTTGATATTGAGCTTCATATTTGTGCTCCTGTATGACTTTTAATAAACTTTGAAATGCTAACAAAGGACTATGTACACTTGAACTTTTCTCAAATCTATATGAAATGACAGTCTTTTTAAGAATATTACTTTTCTGTTTTTCTTTTCATGCATTTTTCATGAATTTTGGCAATCACACAAAGAGCCAATTTCTGAAATATCAGTTATTGTTTGAAAAGTTATTCATATTCATAAACTTATTTAAATATCCCCATCTTTTCTCTTTATGCATTTAACCTATGCTAAGTTCAAAATACCTAATGTTAATAGCCCAATCATTATCACCATATGGGTAGAGTGAAGCAGAATCTTTTCTTCTCAACTTTCCTACATCGACCCTATCTTAAAAATTATAGATGTTAAATTCCTACTTTAATTATCCATTGATCGAAATGTTTGCCACAAATGAAACTTGTCTACTTACATGACCAGTCACAATCTCAATAGAAATCCTACTATACTGTCAGATTTTATTATGCAAGTTAATGGTTTCACACTAAAATTCATATTAGTCATTTTCACACCACCGTGATGTAGCCTCCCTGTGTCATTTCTATAAATATTTTCAAGGTAATTTTTTTAATGATCTTTCCTCTTTTGCACCTAGACTTTATGAAATTAAGCATACCACTAGATTGGCAGCAAAGTCTCATCCTCTTACTGCTGAAATGGCTAGATGTAACCATAAGTTCTATGCTAATTAATTCCTGTTCTTTTATTGTTCCCTCTCCTTAATAAGGTTTTCTTTTTCTCATATTCTCTCACACTCAGTAACCCCTTGTGTCTTAGTGGTTTATGGCCTGGTTGGGGTAAAATGATTAAAAAAATTTAGCCAACTAATGTTGGTAAAATTTTCATGAGAGATTTATATTTTTCATCAGAATATGCCATGTGAATACAAATGTTTTATATCATTTGTTTCGAGGCGATATTTACAATAACATATTTGGTGGTATCAGATTTTATAAGACAACTCAAGTGTTGTTCATTATATTGTAAATAAATGCATATAATAGTTATATGAAGAGTACTCAATATCATAGATAGAGCTAGATATATCCAATATGGACATGAGAATCAACACTGCATAGTGACTGTCAGTTTCATACTTCAAGTGATCTTCAGAACATGCTGTGCTGATTCCTATTCCCACACTGTTCCTAATAGTATATTAATATTTATCTTTAATTTCAGATGTGTAAAGATTGCCATGGGTCATAAAGATATAACCTCAAAAGAGAAACCATATTTTGTGAAGTTATTAAGTGATTGGAAATTGTAGAAAGTAAAGTTGAACAGAGATCATAGAACAACAGAAAAAAAGAAAAGTCTGTCCTTAAGAATGTTACATGAAAATAGGAAAAGTGGATTGACAACCAATGAAAATATTTGAAGTTGGTGTTGGAAATATAATCAAGTGAGAAAAGAAGTAGAATATTAAGAACATTGGTTGCCTTCATGTATTCAATCAAACTATTAGTTTAAGCATCTCAAAAAGAAATATGTTAGTTGGTGAAGCAATACATGACAACTGATCTCTTAACGTTAATTTTTATTGATGATTATAGAGCTACATTGGATGGACCTGACAGCTGTGCTGGAGGTTGTTTTCTTATCAAAATAGTCAACCAACACAACTTAGAAAACAACAAGGAGGTGGGGTAATGGGTGGGGGCAATTATTTTAAGTAGTAAAATTATAGGTCCCTTCAAAGTTGATCATGACATCCAGATAAAAATGGAGAATTATTGTAAGTTCATGGACAATACATTTTTTGAGGGATATAGGTCATAACCAAAAAACTTTAAGCTAAAGAATATTTTCAAGCAAGACAATGTTCCTTCTGCAAAGATATTGCCTATTTTGTTAAAAAGGTTTCAAGGACATGAATGTAATTGCCTCCAGCCTTTCTAGAATTAATCCAATACAAAACTTGAGGTTTGTCATTAAAAGATAATGGAATATGAGAATGGAAAACAATATTCAAACAGAAGAGATCTCTGGAAAGTGAGTAATGTTAAATTCAAAACAAGGCAAAAGTTAACAATGCATGAAAGATTGATGAAAGTTATAGAACGTCAGAGAGCCCATATTAAAATGTAAAATAATAAATTACAAATTGATTCAGTTATATGGTATATTATGTATAAGATAGAAATTGTGGAAAACCAGTTAGATATTTAAAAATTTCTTATTGTCACGATATTTCTCATACAAATATATTCCCCAAATTTTACCATTTGTTAATATCAATTTTGCTGTGATTTGCATAATAAAATCTGACATGTAATCATATAGCCTGTAAAAAGGAAAAAAGGCTTTTATTTAAAAATAATATTTCCTTGCTTTCAATTTGGAACTTTAATTTTCTTTTCTCAACTCAGATATACTTGCATTTGTTTACTTTCCTTTAAATTTTCTTTTCATTAACTTTTATTTAATTCATTATTATTGGTGAATCCTTTATCAGTATTGAAATAATCTTTACTTATTTTACCTTTCACACAAAAGTACTTTTTTCTGTGTTCAAAATACAAAAATACTGTCATAATAAATGATTTGCTTATTGTTTTTCAGCATTTAATGAGTTTACAAGAAGAAAGAAGTATGACTTCCATTGCTAGTGAAATCTATGAGCAAAAGTCTTTGTTTGTATACGAAAGTGTTGAGCTGGAGTTATCATTGGCTAGTCTCCCTCAAATGAACAGCAACAATGATCCACCAGAAGAAGATGAATACACATGTCCCATTCATCTTGAGCAAGGTAAGATTGCATATAGATTTTTCAAGCAAAAGACTGGAGAGGAAATTGCTATTTTTAACCAAAGCGTGAAATTTGATTTCTTTAAGGAATACCAAGACACACTTTCATGATATAAAAGCATTTTTGCTTTGATTTAATTTTGTTTTTTTATTCTCTTATAAAAAATCATAATACGGCTCATCAACCTGGGATGAACACAAATGTAATTTTAAATTCTTTTCCAATCTTTTTTAACTGTAAATAAGATATTTTCTAATATAGCACATGTATGCTTGAATATTGTACCAATGTTGAGTGTGTATGCATACATATGTATATGTTGGACTGTTCTTGAACATTATATAATAACCCTTAGTGTCTTGTACTAAATTTTGCTCTCAGTGCATTTATCATATGAACAAACCATATAACTAATATTAATCTTAACCCAATCTCTTTCTATTGAAAATTTACAGTATTTTAAACAACTACCAATTTTTACTGTTTTCTTCAATATCTTTATGGAAATAAGATATTAGTATTAAGGATTATTTACAAGAATTTAAAATTTAAACTCTGTTCTTTCCTTTAGCTTTAGTAATATTAGTTTTTATTTAACTTGTTAAGGCGAAAAGATTTTTTTGTTAATGGCATTAGATGTTTTGGTAATAATTTCACCTTATCTAACATAAAATGAATTATTGGATTGACCCAGGTTGTCAGATGTCAGCAGTGACCTACACACTCAGCACATTTAATCTGGGTTTCAAATTGGCAATATAATGATTTTATTGTATGCAATGCAACAGACATTTTTCTTCATTCAGAGTGCTCAATCTCTTATGTTCTGAATGTTGTGTCACACAAGATGAACTCTGTCAATGAAGGCAAAATTGAGTTCAGTAAAGGTTTTCTTTTTAATAAGATTGGGATTTTATATGATATCTTTATATTTTACTTTTAAATCATTTTTTTTTTAATTTCTGTCACATTTTATAATGAATTTTTTCTTTTATAAATTACAAATTGGTGAACATCTATTATATTTAAAATTGTAGCAAATGAATTTCTTCATTGATGAGTTATTTGATTTAATTTGGAAAGACTGGGAAATTTAAACTGGGAGCAAACTACTTGCATACAGATAGAAAATGAATTGAATAAACACACAAACATAGAAAAGTATGTTTTTTCTCACCAGATTTACTTAGCCTATACATTGAGGCAATCATAAGAGCATTTCTTTGCAAATGAAGAGGAGACTTGAGGCAACAGATGTGGTTCTACAGAAGAACACTGAGAATACCATGGACAGAACATGTGAGCAATGAGGAAGTTTTAATGGAAATGGAGGGGGAAAAGGGTCACATACTTAATCAGAAAGAGACACATAATTAGGAAAATCAGCTTGGAGAATTTGACATGAACAGAACATACTGAAGTCTAGAGAGACAAAGGGAAACAGTAACCTAACAAGCTTGAGTAAATTGGATGGTAGAACAAGGAGTGGGAGAGATGTTGAAAAGACAAACTTTAGTAAGAGCCTTAGTCAGCAGGAAGTTGTGAAGAGCTATGATCACCCCTGTACTGAAGAGACATGGCACCTAAAAGAAGTTGATATGTTAAGTTGACAGTTATAATGAACCAATGTAAAGGTACAGAATAGTATAGCAGTTATCATTGCCAGAAAATGGAATCAGCAAGTCATGTCCACCCTCTGATGGAGAATATTCAAATTCATTTAAAACATGAAAACATTATAAATTCACTTTTATGCTGTTCTATCACTTAGATATCTTCACAAAATATCTCATCACTAGCATGCCATGATAATTGACAGGTCAAACCATTCTCCAATATCTATCCAAACTGTAACAGTAAAATGCTGTTATCTATATAGCCATCTTCAACAGGGTTGAGCCAGTTTTTTTTTTTTTTGTTTTTGTTTTACCCAACAAATATCTATTTATTTTTCACTATATCTCCTTCCTTTACAATGCAATTGATGAATATTGGTTATATATAACATTTATACATTGAATATTTCAGATCAAAATTCAGATAATTACAATTCAGGCTATGGATTTATTGATCCACTTTCATAAATTTGTGATAGTATTTGTAAAAATCCAATTAAATTTGTCTGAATTATCCTTCTGTATTTTCAATCTCTTGGAGATCATCAAAAGAATTCATTCTTCAGTTTCATCTATAAGTTGTTAAAAGATAAATCTCTATAAAGAAAAGATTATTTACTGAATGTAACATTGTCTTTCCAAAGGATGTTTGACACTTTATGGCTTCTATAAGATGTCTTTGTGTTAATACTCTTGTATCAAGATGTGAACACACGCACACACTTTTTTTGCCTTTCTCGCCAACCAACATCTAAAAAAAAAACATTTAATGACCATATAAAATAAAAAAATCAAGCTTTTAAGTTGACAGAACTGTGGAAATTCAGTGGCTGTTAACTAAAATTATCAATTGCCTTTGGTCTTCTTTAAATCTTCAGCTGTATCTTCTCATTGTCTCCTTTATCCATTTCAGTTTTCATTACTTGTCCTTCTTCTCATATAAACGTTTATTTATATATATATATATATATATATATATATATATAGTGTCCAGTTTCATATATGAAAAAGCCTTGAGGCATTCACAATTATCCTTTACTGAAATCTCTAACTTTCTTGTTTTCTCTATAATGAATTTTAATGTATCATAATTTTTAATTTTTACATACATTTAAATTTTTCACTCGTTATCTCTTGATATCCATCTAGCAAATCTGAATCTTTCTTTCATCTCCATTCCTTCCCATTCTCTATATATGCATATCTTTTTGTTTTTCTCCAGTTTTCAACTTATTTTTCCTCCTTCACACCATTCCCCCTCCACTCTCTTGCTCATCATAATTCTTTTCTAGTGTCATAAGCATTAACTTCCCTCAATTTGAACTTTTTTTGAATTGACCACCTTTTGTTGTACTTATATATATGAAAATTTCTCCGATTTAACCAGTAGAGAAGACAATATTTATGAATAAAAATGACAATAGGAAAACTAGTAATTGCTGACGTGTTTTGTCCAATGTGGACTTTATCAAAGCAAAATACGAAATAAAATTAATTGAACAAGGTAACTAATAAAAACAAAAACAGAATGTTCCTAGCAACTGGAATGTAGAGAAACACTATTTTCATATTGTTAACTGAAAATAACTTCAGTATTTGTCAATATTCTCTACATGTGACAAATACTGACGTTATTTTCAGTTAAAAATATGAAAATAGCGTCAGCAATTACTAGTTTTCCTATTGTCATTTTTATTCATATATATATATATATATATATATATACACACACACACACACACTCTCTTTTACTTGTATTCTTTGTATTCTTATTTGCTCTTATCCCCATTGTGGGCCACTCAGTTTATTAAGTTCTTCATTAAGGTACATCTTTAATTCTGTTCCTTATTACAATTTAATAAACAGAGTGGATTGAAGGATGGACAAACTTTTGAAACCCAAGAGATTAGCTGTATCTCCTAACTCACCTCTGTGACTAAAATCTTCAATCATTGGTATCTGACTTTCACTTCATTCCTACAAAAAACTACAAATGATACTGTACATGATGAAAAAAACAAATTGGATATCTTAATTAATAGCTATTTCCTAGGACATCTACAGCCATCTTGCCAAATATGCTATTTTCAAATCTACTGCAAATCGTCTCAAAGAATTATAAGTGAAGCCCACAAGCAAAATCCTTGCCAGAGATGTTCTAGCAATGTGTGGACAGAAAATGAAGATATTGATAAGTATGTTTAGGGGTTACAACTACTAGCTAAAGAATGCAGTTTCAAAACGGTTAACGCTGCTTAAAACCGAGACAACTGCATTAAAGACGTGTTCATTACTGTCTTACACTTTAATTCCATTCAACAGCATCTTTTAGAAAACAAAACCCTTGATCTATACATGATGGTTAATCCAGCCAGAGCACTATACGTAGCACAGAAAAACTCGGAATCATATTCACATCTGCTCTCACCAACAGTGGGAGCCATAGTATCAAAAAACAAAGATTCATTTGTTATCGATGCATGTTCCTTAACAAGCACTAAATGTTATTTTTGTGGTGGATCACGTCACATTCATAAAGTGTGCCTAGCCAGAGAGGCCACATGTCACAAATGCAGGAAAAAGGGACATTTTTTCTAAAGTATGTTGGTCGGTTGTTACTTTGGCCACCTCTCTTACTCAATCTTATACATTGGCAACTACTCCACTACCTATTTTATTAAAACAGGCTATGGTGTATGTATTGATTGGCAAAAATGAGATTACTGCTCTAATGGACACTAGTACCTCTGGATCCTTTATTTTGCTCAACTATGCAAAAAGACACCAGATAAAAATAAAATCTGCAATGGGGAATGTGTCCATGGCTTTATTGTCCCTTAACACTTCAATAAAAGGGCAGTGCACTGTTAATTTAAATTTATTAGGTGTGTGGTATTTGAATGTTACACTTTGTGTCCTTCCCAATTTTTGTAGTGATATAATTCTTGGGCAAGACTTCATGAAGTAACATTCTAGTGTATCTTTTACATTTGGCAATCCTAAGAAAAGCCTATTTATTTTGAGTTCAACTGCTTGTAGCCTACCATCTACCATGGTAGATATACCTCCATTATTTTTTAATCTTGATCCTAACTGCAAACCTATTTCTATGAAATCTATGCGATTTGAAAGTGCTGATAAATACTTTATTAAAACGGAAGTTAATAAAATGCTAAAGATGGAATAATTGAGGAAAGCACATCTCCTTGGAGAGGTCAAATTTTAATTGTTGTTAACGAACAGCATAAAAAGAGATTAGTTGTGGATTATAGTAGAACTATTAATAGATTCACTCAACTCAACACTTACCCCCTACCATGAATGGATAATCTAGCTTTGGAAATCTCTAAATATAAAATTTATTCTTCTTTGGATATGAAGAGACCATATCGCCAAGTACTCATTTGAATGGAAGATAAGCCATACATTGCGTTTGAAGCTAATGGCAAATTATACCAGTTTTGTCATATTCCATTCGGGTTCATTAACAGAGTATCTTGCTTCCAACACATAATGGACATTATTATGAGAAATAACATGCATGGAACATATGCTTATGTAGATAACATAGTTGTAGCCAGCAAGACTTAAGAGGAACACAATAAAAATTTCTCAAAATTTCTTGAGGTAGCTAAACTACATAATCTTACTTTCAATGACAAAAAGTCCTCCCTATCAACCACTTCTATTAATTTTCTTGACTACGCCATATGCCATGGAATACTCAAACCTGATGCTTACTGACTATATCCATTTAAAGAATTACCTATCCCTAAAGATAAAGCTGCTCTTCACAAGGCCCTTGGTTTGTTTTCTTATTCCCAATGGAAAGATTTCGGATAAGCTCAAACCCTTAATTATGGCCGACTTGTTCTCTTTAAATAGCGAGTCTGTGGAAGCATTCTGAAAACTTAAAATCAAAAGTTACTTCACGTTATTAAAGAAAATATTCCCCTAGTAATCGAGACAGATGCTTTGGCTTAAGCTGGCTCTCAGCTATCCTCTTGACCCAAGGCAACACTACCACCTCAAGGCACTTGATGTAAGCCTCCATGTTGAGTCTGAGGCTCTTTGGGAAGATGAATGGAGGCATAACGTTGACATCACTTGTGATCACTCCAAACACCTTTATAATCACTATTAGACTCCTCCAACTCTTTCTGAATCCTCTGCCCTGTCATCAGATTGACACTCAAGCACTCTGAAATATTCGTACTGAAGCTTCTGGCATGAATGCCAAGCAGTACAGCATGCCATTTCTAAATTTATGGCAGTGAATTGCATCATGGGGCTATTTTTCTCAAAGATGGTGCCCAACTGACCCTACAATACTGTGCAGTTGACAAAAACAAACAACATGCATGCGCAAAATTAAAAATATACAATGATGACAATTTACTCATTGCACCCTGTACATGCAAACAAACTGAATAATAATAATAGAGATCATTTTATCAATGACTTTTATAATTTTGTTTCAAGATTTTGAATTTTATTCAGTATTTAAAATAATATAAAACTTGTGTGGTTTTGAATTCAGGATTGTTCTTCTCTTAGACTGGTTGAGAACCCAGTCAGTCCTGCTATTTTACTGATAACTGGAATGAAGAGATGCCTTTTCCAAAGACATTAATGTGAAATGAACACAAACTATCTTATCTGGAATTTGAATTTGTTCATTAATTCTATTTTCTGTACTGTTAACTGTTTGGCTACTCACATCTCTATTAAGATTTCTATACATTTGTTATAGTCATTGTTTACAAAGTAAAATTTGTTAATGAAGTCAAAGATAGTTGTAAAGCAAGCAGAGCCTGTGGAAATCTGAGATTGAACAAAAGCCAGGAAGCAAAAGAGCTCAATCAGCACTTGAACATCAAATGGTCAAAGGATTTGTTCCCCTGCCACACACACACACACACACAAAAAAAAAAATTCTACCAATTACATCTGCAAATTAATCACATTGACAGCATATACCAAATAATTTGTGCTTGTGTTGTCCAATGGCATAAATAAATGAATAATTTTGTGATGTTGATTATTACATTTACTTGGTTTTATTACAATCACTCTTAAGAACAAATCTTATCAATAGTCACTGAAGGAGTTTATTTCTTAAGCCACTAAAGAAAACGTAAATCCTAACATACCTCTCTCTCTCTCTCTCTCTCCCTCTCTTATTGATTTTTTTTTTTACTTTTATTTCTTTTGACATTTTCAACATATTGTCTCTTTCTGCTTGTCAAAAAAATTATTTTTGATAAATTCTTATGGATATATAAATACATTCCTTTCCTTATAAGTATATTAAAGGCAGTAGTACTGTTATCAAATACTAATAGTATTGTTTAATGCAAGAAAAAGAAAAATCACAAAGTTAGAATAATGCCAAGTTACATGATTTAAATTTTTTTCACTTTGAATTTGGTTTTCTTCCTCTAAACTCAATTTGGGACAATGAACATGGTCAATTTGACATTTGAGATTAAAGTATGCATTTCTTATTTGCCAGTTTGCCACACTAAGTTAGTTCTGTAATAAAAACTACTTTTATCCTTTTCTAAGCTGATATTGAATTTTGTAATTAAATAGGACATTTATTATTAACTAAAGTGGGGTTTCTGAATGTTCCAATTTACAGATAACAGATTTTGAATATAAATTACTTTAAAAAAAAAAGAATACGGTCAACATTATTTAACTATAATTGCAAAAACTGATTATAAGTAATACAATTTGATATTCCAGTTTCGCTTAAGTTTTTGTTTTCTCTTAATGGTTCTGTAGCAAAGAAAACAAACCAAGATTTGCATGCATGTATTATGGGTGTCTGAAATAGACTGAAAGACCAAATTGAAGCATCTTTATGCCTTATGCAAATGACTTCACTAGATATAAACTGAAACTACCAAGCAGTAGACTTTTTTGTCATCTCTATGGAGTAATAAGTTTGCTTACAAAAAGCCCTCAATGGTCGATTCATAACATTTTGTGTCATGTTGGTTCAAAATATGAAGAATACAGTGATATTGTTTGTGTTGGTCAGTGGTTTGCCTTTTGATACAACTTTACAAATGTTATTAACAATCTTGTTCATTCTTTTTCCTTAATAACTTTCTCTTTTTGAAATACTATTTCCCATTTATGTAAAAAAAAAATTGGAAGCTAAAATTAATTGTATTTAAATCCCTATATATTGATGGTAACCCATTATTATTGATGACAGCTGTCAGTTTGGGGATTAAATACATATTTTTCTTTTGGAGACAAAAATGTTGAGAAACTAGAAGTCAGTTGGACTGATAAGAATATTGGACTTGTTAGTAAAGTATTCATGAATATCTGAGCTACATTTAAAATGAAATAAGCAGTAAAATAAAGGAAGTTTGAATTAACTAATATTTGGGATTCATCATTTGCTTGCTACTTACTTCAAGTGAGTTCTGAAGCATAAAGATATTAGCAATATCCTTCTCTTTCGATTTTGTCATTAATAAGGAACAGACTTGATATTATTTTGGCTTGATGTACAATATTGGTTTAATTAACTGATATTAATCAAATGGTCACTGATTCTGTCACTGATAAGCAATTTTAGTACTGCAACATTTTTATTGAAGGAAGTTCCTGCTTCTTAACAAATTCATCTTTGATGGTTTTAATAGCTTTGTTGACAACAAACATAGATCATTTTAAAAACAGACTTTCATCTTTTTTAACAAATGCCTTAAAACCTTTTACAAAAGTTTGGTTAAAAATTTGGAATTGATTACTTTTTAAAATCTGCCAGACTTGTTTTGACAATACTTTCTTTTCTTCTTTTTTTTTTTTTTTTTTAGTATGTTTTTGAAAATTTTATGCTTTTGATATTGTCATAGAAAATTGCATTTACTGTTCTCTGCTAAATTTCTACTTTCAATGAAAATTCTTTTTCTGCTCTTCTTCAATACTGTGTTTTTTTTTTTTTTGTTTTTTTTTTTGACTTCACTGATGTAGTTGGTTAGTAAAACAGACTTGCCTGAGGAAAAGTACATGTTGCCAACTCATGTTTTATTGTTTTTTCATTATCATTATGGGTTTTTAAAGTTTCTAACCTCATTAAATATACCAATCTGTCATTGCAGTAAATGAATGCTCACTTTTTACAGCTTTTATTTTTATTGTTTTCTTTCTTTGTTGCTAACAATTTCCTTTTGCAAACTGTGAATCAGTTTCAGCTTGATTAAACAGATTAACATTTTGAATAATGCAGATTCTAAAAGTAGAAGTTACTGTAATTTCTAATTTTTCAATGAATTAAATTGTCTTGTAATTTTTAAGAGGTTATTATGTCATTTTAAATGACCATTCATTATTCATCATGGAGCCATCATTTGAACTCAAATGACCTTATCTGCTTACATTTTTTGCATGGTTTATTATTTTCTAAATTTTTCCTCCTGACAGACCATATTTGATGGCAAATAAGACCCCCCCCCGTTTTTTTTAAATTGCTTTAAAAATAGCCTAGTGCAGAGGTGGGGGTCTTATATGCTAAGTTAAAGGTATCAAATTACCCAGATGACCACCAGTACTTGCACCTCACTTAATTCCATAATGCCTGAACATTAAATGTAAATAGGGTTTGGTTTCATACACCATCAAATACATGAAGATGGTTTCTGTTAAAATGGTTATGATGAATGAGGTGTGTGATATGAATGAAAGAGTAAGTGGCAAAAAAAATGAAGGATAAGGAGGATAGATAAAAATGACATAAAGAGGTTAAGATTGTCATGTTCAGAAAAGCATCCACACAGGAATATATAATACAACTACAATTTATTGAGAAACAGGCTTATTTCAGCTTAATGTTTTGGAAGTTTTCTTGTGATAGTGTTTATCATTTATTTCAAATGTCTTTTTATTGAGTTTTTGAATTGTTCATAATCTAAAAGTTCACTGAAGCAAATATCCATCTGACATATATATGAAAGCTTCAAAATATACGGTTCATTTACTTCTGATTTGTAGTTAGTTTCTCTTCAATCTAAACTTGTATTCATTGCCTAATTCTTTGCTTATTCATCCTTATTTTATATATCATTCTTCTCAGTCTTTCTAGTCTCTTAAATATATTTCCTCATGATAGTTTCTAATCTTTTCTTGATTGTTTACTTTTTCATTCTTGTACACTTAAAATTTATTAAGACCATGGAATACTTTGGTTGAACAATTAGATAACTTTTAAACTTTGTATGTTGCTCTCACAAACATAATTTTTATTTCATGTACTTCAATTTCAATTCCCACAGCAATTATCGTAAATGGGCATGATGATAATAATAATGTTCTTAATTTTCCAAGCTTTATTCTGACAATTAAGCTCTTTTTTGTATTTGTACAACAATATTTCAGCTGATCTGTCCTACAATCTTCTCCAGATATATAATTCGTAAAGAAAGACTATAGAATATATTGGTTGAAACATTTTGATGACTATATCAATAACAACAAAAAAAATGTTTAATTCTTCAAAGTTAATGTTTCTTCTCAGTTAGACCTTATAAGTACTTTTATTTTTTTTATACTCTGTGTCATATAAAGTAAAATTATACTGATTATACTGGTAATAAATTTTTACCTTTCAAAACTGTTTCTAACTTCATACTTTAAATATTAAAATTGGCAAGAAAAAAACTTGTGTAGGTATCTCCACTTTAAAATCCCCAGACTTAATAAAACCAAAGTTTTATCGTCAAAATGTTTGTTATTATTAAGAGGAAAGACCAAAGTATTTTTTTTTATTAAATTTTTTAATCCTTTCTACCATTTTTCAAATTTTGGTTAAAAATCTTTTTTTTACATCAGCAATTAACGTAAGAATTATTAGTGTTTTTACACTTTTTTCTGGTGAAAAACACATTGATTTTGCAAAATCAAAAACTTGTCAGATTTTAATGAAACTTTCAGGACTTATACACAAATAAATTATTTTTAAAAGTTTTTCTTTTTTTCTTCTTAAATCTTGGTAAAAAAAAAATTTTATATATTAACCCCCCCACTCACACATAACCACTTAATTTCATGAAATTTCGAGAAATTAAATTTTCTTTCCAAAAATCTTTAACAGAATCCGCAGTTACCAAAAATCTGCTCTGAATTGTAAACTAAAAAATGCAATAAAACTATGACATTATTTAATTAGCAAAGCTTTTAATTGCTTTCATAAATATGTCTCAAGAAAAAGATTTTTTCAATGAATTCTTACAAGAATTGTTTTCATTTTTTTATTTTAATTATAATAATTTATAAATCGTTTAAAATTCTGTTTTACTTTCTTTTTTTAGGTAATATTTTAATTAAGTGAAAACTATATTTACAAATCAAAAATTGAAAAGCTTAATAAAAGTCATTTACCCCTAATATTTTAAAAATAATTCAATTTTTTTTTTTTGTTTAAACATTTTCATTTTTTTTTATGTATGGTAGTCTATACATTATTATTATTATTCAAAAGTCACATGTTGTAAGAGTTGTCCTCATTTTACTGAGAAATTTGCTTGTCTGCAATTCTTTATTCATTTCATGTTTATCTCAATAGGCTTTGCACATCATCCCTTCAAAGTTTTAAAACAAATTATGGAATTTTATAATGTACAATTTAATTTTCCAATTATACATACATTTTGCATATTTCTTGTAATAACTTTGATATGTTCATTTTTTGTCATTGTTTACCAAGTTACTTTGTGCTGCTGTTTTTACACACACACACACACACACACACGTGTATATATATATATATATATATATATATATATATATATATAACAACATAGAAAAAAGAGATAATTCATGCTGTTAGTGTTAATGATAATACAACCTTTCAGATCAAGTTAGAAAAAATATTTGAGATTAAAAATATAACATTTATCTTCCTCTCTCCTTGCCAGCCATCATATAAAAATCTTTTTCCTCATGTATCTATTTCTATTTTTAATGTATTTTGTTCCCATATCCTGCCATCAAATTTTGTTTTTCATGCACCCAAGCATCATTTAGAATGTTTTATCAGTCAATGTGGGCATTTTAACTCCTTCCTATCGACATTTTTCATTCAACAGCTGCTTGCATCATGCAAACAACAAGTACACTTTGATATGATTACACTGGGGTAATCAATGTTGCTCATCTGTGAAATTATGTCCTTGTGATGGAACAATCTAAAGTTCTATGCTTTTATTATAGTCACACTATTTGTGTTACATATGCATGTATATGTGTGAGATTAAGATAGATCTGCTATTAATTTGTCTCATTTGTTCATGTCACATGTAGATGTATCACTCTCTAACACACACACACACACATATATATATATATATATATATATATATATATAAACAAATTTTTCTTCATGACTTAGCAATTGGTGCATTTTTATATAGAATTGTATTTTTCTATCAAATTGTTGCATGCTTTCATACATATTTTTTATTTCTTCAAGAATTTTACATCCCTTAGGCACCACTTTGCAGAATGTTTGTCATGTGTATAAGCTCACACACACACACACACACTCTTCCCCTATATATATATATATATATATATATATATAAAAATGTGATAAAATATAGTTTTACGGTATGCTACATTTATGTGTTAAAGTGCACAATATCATGGATAAAACATATGTAGATATATATAGTTAACAAACCACACTATAAATAACTAAAAAAATTGCATCTGGATCTACAATTATTCCCTCTCAATAGCCTCTAGAATATTCAAAACATAGCCATTACCGCCCACCAAAATAACTATTACAATAATACAATACACTACCAGTATATGTAAATCAGTCAGTTATGTGCCATGCATGATACATGCTTAGGTAATTATGTATTTTTCGATACATGACTGATGAGGCAGATTTTTTCCCGCAGTAAGTTGCCATTTCTTTTTGCAGTAGACCAGTTGCCATCCAAGGCTATAGAACCTGGTCTGTTCTGCTATTTACCCATAGCTAGGTGGGGAAGAGGAGGATTCATACTTTTCCCAAGGGTGTTAGCACATAAATGAATATATAGTCAAGCCAAAACACAATGCATATAGCCTGATGATTGTATTTAACATGAAACAGACTGTCACCTGAGTGTTAACTTCAATGTGTACTTTTATAATAAATATATATATATATATATATATATATATATATATATATATATATATATATATATATATATATATACACACACACACACATTACAGTTGACCAAAGTGAACAATACTCAAGTTTCTTTATTGAACTTGTAGATGCCAGTTCTTAAATGATCCCTTATTACAACTGAAGATAGAACCAATCAGTGAGCTAAGTTTTTGTAGCTATGAATAATCGAGATTTAACTCCTTCCAATATTTTTTCTTTTATACGTCTTTTAACTAAATTGCATGATAATCTATTCTGTTATGATGTGTTCTTTATTTTAAATTTTATCTCTGACATTCAAAAATAATTCTTGTCTTTGCCTTCCAATATTGATTAAACTCTCATTAGAATATCTGTCTTCCTTCATTATCAATGTGATATTTTATCTTTCCTTTTTTTCTTTTACCTACAGACTAAACTGTAAATTCTTCTACTCTTTTCTTTTGAGACTGAAAGCAGAGTGTGATATTCTGACTAATGATTGCTAGTAAACATTATTGGCTGACAAAGATAGAGCTAAGTTAAACCAGTAAAAATAGATCTAACTCTGATCTTTCACTCTTATGAAGCAAACAACTTGCTTTATCTTTTGACTCACCACAAGACCTTTTGATCTGAGCATCTACTGCCGATAACTATCTCAATGATAATAATGTTGAAGATGCTTTTATACTGATGGTATTTTCCCCATATCTATGCCTACTTTCAACTCTCTGAGTATGATTTACCAGTCTCTTGGAATGTGAATTTTCTGATGTAAAGGCATATGTTCACTTAGATGCCCATATAATGTATATCTACACACACATTTATGTTGCATGTTTTGCATGCTCAATAGAAAGATTTACTGATCTTTTTACTATGTTCTTTGTATCTATCTTTGTCTGTTTCACTTGAGCAATCTCACAATTACTATGGAGTGCCCAGAAACTGAACAGATTTTGACTAATGCAAACCGATACCAATTTGTCCATTAGGTGTAGCAAATGTAGATTGGTAAATTTATCTATTCTGTTTTGTTTTTAATGTTAGTATATCTTGTTAAACCTCTAAGAATAGAAATGTAACTTGCTATTATATTTCCTCCATATTAAACACCTTACTGACTTTTCAATATAGTTTTATGTATAAGTTATTGAGATTAGTTGTTTGAATAATTGATATTACTTCATTACAGACACAGTTCATCATAACAGAATACATTAATTAAAAGTTTGTAATGACAGCCAAACAAATATAAACCTCTTAAAAAGTTTGTGGTAAAGACAGAATTTGATTGAAGAAATGCTTACTATTCTGAATCTGTTAGAAAGTACATGAATAAAATAACAACATTTTATTAGGTGAATCAAAATGCTTCTTCTATGGTTATTGTCAAATTTCTATTTATTAATCCTAACATTGAAGATGGAAGATTTAATTTAAGTAAAACTATAACTCAAAGAAAATTAGTAAAGTTTATGGAGAAGGTACTGTGTATGAGTGAATGTGCCAAGTCATTTGTGAAGTTTCATTCAGGTGTTTTTCTCATTGAACAACACCTCATGGTTGGGTAGCTGAGTTAAGGTTGAGAGCAATCAAATGAAAACATTACTTGTGAATAATCAATGTTGTATGACATAAGTGATAACCAACATATTCAAGATATCTGAAACAAGTATGTAAAATCATTTACATCAGCTTTGTTAGTCACTTTGATTCATGAGAAATAAAAAACATCTACTGAACCATATTTTCATGTGATTTGCTATTTGAAGGAAAATATTCCATTTTTGAAGCAAAATGTAATAGGCAACAAAAAGTTGGTGATTTGCAAAGATGTCAAAAGCAAGATATCATTAGGCAATTGAAATGGGTCATAAACCTTACTGAAAACTGGTCTTCAATCAAAAAAGAGGATGTTGTGTGTATATATGATGGATTTGGAAGAAAGCTCTTTGTGAAGACCAAAATAGTTGATTTGAACATGTACTGCTCCTAATTAAACCAAATGAAAGCATCAATCAGCAAAAAGAATCTATTTAGAATTACTTAAGAGATAGGGCGTAACATTCTAAAATGTTACTTTGGTTATGAGGTAAAAATTGTTACAGCTTAGTTGAGAAGTTTTGATTCCCCATTTAGCTGAGTGTATACCTTTGGATTACTGTTTATTCTCGCCTTTACAGAATTCTCACAATGAAAGAATTTGTTTCACTGGGGAAGATTGCAAACAGAACTTTAATCAGGTTTTAATTGAGAAAGATAAAAGTTCATAGAGAATGATATAGCTTAAAAGATGTCAGGTGAAACAAAAAGGTAAATATGTTGATGCTAAAAATTTAAACTTTGTCTTATTTTTACTTAATAAATTGTACAAACATTTTGTCCAGCCCAATAAAAATCATTTATGTCTTTAAAACTTTGAAACTTGATGATAGTAAGATAAACCTAATATTTCCACTTAAAACAATTGCTGATAGCTTCAGGGAGTTATCATTTCATGCTCAGTTCTCAAAGGAATATTTACAAAAATAGTATTTCCCAGAAAATCCATTTGTATTAAAACTTTTCAGTCACTTTAAATTGTTATCATATGTTTTTAATTTTTTTTTTAAATACACATAAATTAAAATATTTTCACTTGCTTTCAGGATCTCATTTCAGTATTTGTACTTTTGTGTTGTTAGTGATTTCACATTTAATTAGACCAAGATTACAAAAGCAAAAGATGTGCAGGCTGCTACCAGAATATTTTATTTTTCTGTTTTTTAAATTAATTATGGAGCTGTATTTTTTGTACTCACGAAGTAAAACAAACAATAATGACCAACCTAAACTATTAGAACAGTCATTTGTATTAAAAAGTTCATTTTTAATTTGAAATTGTTATTCGTTGTGTGAAAAAATTATTTTTCAAATAATCTGTGCTGATGAAGCATTTTCCGAATGTACAAATAATGATCAATCATCCTTCTGAAATGTCATTTCTTTTAATAGGTGTAACATGAACAATATGAGCTTGGTAATCTTGCTTCAGACAGATTAAATTCTTGTATAGGAAAATGAATAGATTAGACAATAAGAAAAATAAATGAGTGATGAAGCTGACTAAAGAATACATTAAATTGAAATAAGCACAAACTTTTTTTTTCTTTTTAAAAAAAGTTTTGGATGTATCCTAATTTAATTTTTATTTCATTGACAATCAGTACAGAATTGACTTGGGGAGCTTAGAACCATATTGTACATGGTATTTATGGTGTTTTGACTTTAAAATCCTTTCAACATAGAGACTGGTTCAAATCAAACATTTTCAATGTTGCAGTTGACCGTAAATTACTAAATTCATATTTTTTTACTGCTTGGTTTGTTCTTAATAGTCTCGGATTGTTTCATTAACTAATACAGAGTTTTCAGTTTCTAATAATTATTTTTCAAAGGCTGGGTTCAATTGTTATGTCTACTTACTCATAAAAAGTGAAAAGAGGAAAGTTTTGTTTAGTGTATACAGAGTACACCAGATAATTGAGAAGAAACTATCAAGAAAAACAAGGATATTCAATAGAAAAATTTTCAAGATAAATTGTTCACCTTAGAAAAAATATTATTAAATAATACTGTCCTCAGCCTCAAAGACTGTCTCAATAGAGCTTTGGAAGTGACTGCATGCCTTGATGAGAAAAACAGATGAATGATGATATGCTTGTTGAAGAATATATTAAATAGAAATAAGCATAAACTTTTTTCTTTTTAAAGAAAACAATAGTGGACTTCAATGAGTCCTTGGTATTTTGAAATTGCTTGTTGGTCTCTCTCTCTCTCAATGATAAACCAGACATAGAGGTATGACTCTCAGGGGGGAAAGACTACATACACATCATTGTGGATACCTCAGTAGGGTCATCTTGAGCCCTCTGTTATATTTCCTGTTTGTCCGACAACTTATAAGAAATTAGCTACCTCAAAGTCACTGTAGTTGGCACCTAGTGTCATGTGTATGATGTGCTTTTACATTTCCTATGTTGGATTGGAAACTGACATTTTAATGTCCTCAATATGTCTGAAAGTGAAATGAGGATGTTAAAATTTGGTGCATGCTTTGTAACATTGGTGTGTCATCTTGCATTTATGGTCAACTGAATGTGAGTTCTAAAATATCTGCTGCAATCTGGATTTGTTGTATGAAAATAATTATGTAAAATGATATTTACTATAAAAATATTAAAATGTTCATTCCTACTTGACTTAACTGATGAATAAATTGTTATCAAGTGATGTCAACATCAGTATATGTATCTTGTAGATAGTAAAATTATTGAATTAATATCTGCATAAAAGTTATAATATTATGTTTTTATTCTTGTCATTATACATACTTTAATCTGTAGCAATTTCTTTTTGTTCTGATTTTCAATACATTTCTATTATGCTTATAGTAACCCTATTCCATTAGCATAAATATCTTGACCATTGGTCATTTTTCCCAATTTTCAGCACAACATCGATTGAGGGTTAAAATTTATACTAGGTAAAATTTGTATTTTTTCTCCCGCTAGAAACTTACATAGTTTTAGTCATTTTTAGCACTAACAAAGTGTGTAAGTTAGAAGTGATAGCTAATGGGTAGCCAAATCTACTAAGCTCCATTCATTGCAATCATTCAGCAACTGTGATTTTATATAATAAGTGAATTAGTTTTGTATGTACTTGTTTAATAAATACTAGCTATGATATAGATTCCATAAACAGCTTGGTTAAATAAATTATATGAATTTTAACGATTAACAGTAATGCTTTTGGCAGTTACTTCTTTCACTTTTGTTTGAAAATTTTCACACAGGGATAATGCCACTACTTTTATTGTAATTATTTGTTCAAATCACAAGACAATTCCTTACAAAAGAAATTGAGAAATGTTTAATTATTCACCACTTGATAGTGCTTTACTTGATGAGTCACCACAGAAGCAAATTTCCCATCTGTCTCTTTAGGAATGCATTTTGTATCTATTCATTTTGCTATTATTTCTCTACAAACTCACTAACTGTGGCAACTCAGATTAGAGTTATGTGCTTAGATATACCAGACAGATTGACATCTCTGCTTTAGACCACTACTGATAGTTTTTCTTAAGTAGTAGTGATAAAACTTTAACTGAAATTGTAATACAAGCTTTCCAATTTTATTGGACGGACTGACCTTTAAACTGTCAATATGTTAAGGGATGCTACAAGGAGAAATGAATTTTATATTTTATGAAGTGATTTTGTGATGTATAAGTGCTTCAGTCTAGAAAGAAGTAACAGTGCAGATATGAAATAAATGACACTGAAAGCATGCCTCTCACTCTGTTATATCACTAAACCTAGCTACAAAATTTCCCCTTCATATAATCATTGTGTTAAATTTTTGCAGTGGCAAGTACTGTGAAACATTAGCCATTTGTTCTTTCTAAAAGTGAAACAAATGTCTTGTTAGAAATAAATTTATATATCATCTGGCATATGAATTGCATTGAGAATTTTTTAGCACCTTTTATTTTCCTGTTGTTAATTGAAAATTTGTGCCTTTTGTGAGACAGTTTAACAGGTGCAGCCTTATCTGCCAAATGTAAGGTTAATTAAGTTGATATGATAAAAAAGACAAGTTGATTTCTTTCCTATATCTTCAATATTATCACACTCCCAATTAATATGAACAATCTATCTCCTCTAAAATGCTTATGAAAATACATAAACATTTAGTTATGTACATGATTAGGGGAAACAATACTTATGAATAAAGAAGTGTTTCTTTGGCTCCTTTGTACAGATCTGTTCAACATAATAGATAAATTTAAATAAAATAAAACGATGCAATTTATTTTATTCTAAACTAACAAATTAGACACAGGTCATTATAAACACTTGTTCATTTTGCTTATTTTTGCTTTGTAGCCATTTAAAATGAATATAAACTACAAATAACTGTTTAAGAAAGCATTGTTTTCTTTGTACCATGAATATAATTTCATTTATTTTCATCATATCTTTTATTAAGGACAGTTTTTATTCCGTCGGTTTCTTCTTTCAGGACAGGGGCAATTATCGATCTTTATAACTTCCTGATTTTTGTTACTCTAAGTAATTTTTGATTGTTTACCATTCCTCTTTATTCCTTTAGTGCTATCCATTCACACAAGCTTGTTATATAGGTTACTCACCGTTTCTTTGCCTTCAGTATGTCTTGTAAGCATTAAATTCTGTGTTTTAGAAATTCCAACTCTTTCTGTATGTAAGAAGTTTCCCTGTTCCTATTTTCATTCTTCTTCATTGTTTGCATGTTCTGCCCTTGGTATTCTTTGCATGTGCTGGAACCACATCTCTGTCATTTCAAGTCTCTTTTTAATCTTTAAAGACGTTGTTCAGCTAAAAATTTAAAAATGTATTGGCTGTCTTTAGTTGATATTCATTTAAATAAACTACCATAGTGGTGTACTCTTGATTTCAAGGAGCTACCTCTGGCCAGAGGCAGAGTTAGTCACTAGTTAATCAAAGTCATAACTGGTTTATTAATGATTTTAGGATAATAAAATCTGACAGGAATAATTTATTGTAGGATTTACCTACTTGATTTCATGTTTTAATGAACAAACACTTGTCTCTCACCTGATGCATTCATATTTTACACAAGGTAACTGTCACTGTGATACTGCTGTTGTGTCCCATTGCTAAATCCCTGAGAGCAATTTGTTCTGTGAGCAGCCACACTTACAGTAGCCATCAAAAAGACAATTGATAATGTAGACATAAGTGGTTTATTCCTTCACCCCCAACCATTGTCTTTTAGCCAGCAGCAAAATTAGTTCCTTTGTGTTCATACATTGTCTAATTACGATAGTGTCATATTTTAATAGCCCTTTCCTCTGTTGACTGTGAGAATAAAGTGTCTCATTAGTATATAAACATGTCCATCTCTTCCTACCTAAGGTTTTGTGTAATTGCCTCAACACATTTCACACATCATTCACTTTACCTTCACTTCTTGTTGTTTTAGTATCTCTTTTTAATATTACTTTTTTCAATTTCTAAAAACATTTTTCTTTTTTGCAAATTAGTATTTAAATTAATTTAGTTTGGGATGAATTTGTGTTTTAAATAACATGAGGTTATGAATTTAACCATTTTCTTTTCATTTTTAAACATTTTTGTAGTTATGTATGTTGGCTTGGTAAAGTAGTAATTCTTTTTGGAATGGAGATATTGAAGAAAAAAAAATCCAGGGCATAGATTTATATTTTCAATAGTGGCATTCTGAAGAATTTTCCTTCTTAGTAATTTGCTTTCTCTTTTAATAAGTGTGGCATTCTTCAGATCAACGTTGTAATTGAATTTATTTCTATGTTTAACTAACGCATTTGATAAATTGTTGTGCATAAGATGCCTTTTGTGTTAAATACATTTTTGGGAAAATTTCTGCAAGACTCCCCAATGTATTGTGAGGAGAAGTTCTGGTTATATATATATATATAAACATTGAAATCAACACTCAAAGGCAACAGACTGTTTCATGCTAGACACAATCATCAGGCCATGTGTGTTAGTTTTTTTTTTCTGAACTATATATACGTGTCTGTGTGTGTGGGGGGATCAGTGGTGCATTGTGGGTAGTCCATTCTAACTGTTATTTATTTTGTATATTTTATTTATTTGGATTAATTTATTTTGCTTGTTTTTTTTTATTTTATATATTTATTTATACTTTTTGGTTTTCGGTGTTTTAGTAACGCAGTTAAAAAAATTTTATGGTTAGTTTTGATCATTTATTTAATAGTTTGTTTTTGGTCTGGGAAGGTAATTAAAGCTATTTTTTCATCCAATTTTTGGATTGATTGTTGTAGTCTATTCTAACTTATATTGGTAGGGGTGGTTCATTAATTTGTTTATTTATTCATTTATTTGGATTGATTATTTTTTACTTGTTTTTGCTTATTTTTTTTTTTTATTTATTCTAACAATTATTTTGGCGGGAGTGGTTTGTTAATGTATTTATTTAGATTAATTTATTTTACTTATTTATTTTGTATATTTTTATTTATTCTTTGTGGTTTTTTGTAACTAGGTCTGTATACAGCCCTGTAATATGCTTGCACATTCCACCTATCCAGTAGTGCCTTGACTGGCACTGACTTGAAAGCCATTAGGACCTCTTCCACTGGGCCTCTCTCTAGAAATAGCTCATTCAACATAGATGCAACCGCTATCCCCAGTTCTCTCTTTAACTCCCACCTTATGGCTATTCTGCCATGCCTGCAATTGACCATCGACAGATATGACCCATTTTGGTAATGTGTGACATCAATCTCAATTGTTTGAGACATGAACTTAACCATCCTCATGCATACTTGGCATGGGATCAATTGATTGGCAACATTGACATGCTTACACTACTCTGTGCACAACTCCTCTAGAGATAGTCAGGTCTACCTTCTTGGCCAAGCATAGTGTCCTCTCAACACCTATATGGTGCATCTCATACAATTTTTTGATGCCCCCATCTTTCACATTGCACATGGCATATTCTTTGGCTGCAACAAGAGGCATTTTCATTCAAGCTTTCCTCACCCTTGTGAGCACATTGGCCTTATTAGCCTCTGGGGATACAAGGCTGGCTCTAACCTGTAGGTTAAACTCTTTAATGACATCCTCCAGAATTCACAATCTACACTTTATAAGCATCTCTGCTGCTCCCTTAGTCTGTATCCTGCTCTCCTTCATATTAACAGACTCAACCCATGCCAACACTGTTGCCAAATCCGTCTTCACCTCTATGTTCTTCAGCTCCCATGGAGCCAAGTTGATGCCTTTCAATAATGCTTCCAATTCAGCTACATTTTTATGTGGTTGGTGTCCATTTTCTTCCACAACCAAGCAGTGTCCTCTGCTTTGACACCCCCTATCTCTAATACAACTCCCATTGCTATACTACTTGCATCACACTAAACTATGCCATTGTCCACCTTTGGTACATGCTATTTTCTTCTCACTGGATCCTCTCACTCTAACTTTTCAGTGATATCCTTTATCATCTTGAGTGTTCTGTCACTCGCTCAGTCATCCCATCTTATCTCCTCTGCCTGTCTTTTTATATAGCCACATGCGACCCTCAACCATACAGCTACATGGTAGTGACCTACTAGCTTCCCACATGTCGAAAACAATTCTTGTTTACTCAACTTATCTGTCACAGGAGGAATCTTATTACCACTTCGGAACACCAACTTTCCAGTTTCTTTATCCTTCTGCAACTTTAGCCCAAGTGCTGCTTCCTCGTCACGGGACTCTGAAGGTTTTGATATTAATCCATATTTTTGGGGGTGGCATCTTTCTTTTTCTACTTGCACAACCATCTCATCCACCAGGATATCATCAATATAGGAGTTTGTGGCCTGCCCTATTGTCTCCTCCCATTTCAGTACAGTCTTGATCACTGCCACCATGATTTTTGGCGTGACGTTCAACCCAAACCCCAATCTAGTAAGATAATAGGTGTCACCCTTGTACCTTACAAGTTGGTACTGCCACAGCTTCTCTGCTATATATAATTGCAGGTATGCTGATTTCAGATCTACAATTGTAGCGGCACACATCTGCCTCCACACTTGCATGGTTTCTCCACAAATATATATATCATCACTTTCCATGTGGCATGATAGGTATGTATTTAACTCCCTAAAGTCTAGTATTGGCCTTTGTTTTGTTGGTTGGTTAACTGCCATCAGTGACAATATTCCATTTTCTCCTTCCAAGTTACCAGGATGCCTTCTTCAAGCTATCTGTCCACCTCCTTTTCAAACTCCACTCTCTTCTCTTCTTGCATGAAATTCTCATATAAGTGCACCCTGTTCTTTAATATGGGGGGGCCATTTGTCCAGCACATTCAGCGGTCTACTTTCCACCTTTGAATTTGGCACAAAAATCCTTATCCTGAACTTTAGCCTAGTCTGTCCACTGCCTTGCAGTTGCAGAGTCACTGCACTTAACATTTTACCAAATTTACTGGAGGTCGAACTTTCAAATATCTCTGGAGCCTCCAGTTTACCAACTTTAACCTAGTTTCAATTAATGATGACTCCCCCAGTTTATCAGTCATGTCCATACCGATAACAGCATCCATGCTGTCGACAATGCGCTCCAAAACAAACACCCTTGTCTTGAACTGCACTCTTCTACCAATAATGTCACAGTGCTAAATCCCTTGCAGGCAACACGTCTCCCGTCAACTGCTTTTATAAGCATTCCTCCACTCAAACTTCTCACCAACCAGGGAGTCACCAGGGTTATAGTGCATCCAATATCTACTCGTGCTCTTGGTTTCCTTCCCTCTACTGTAATTGTTACAATTTGCAAGGTTTGATGTTGTACCAATGTCGACCCATCAGTGTAGTTACTGGCGCAGTAACTCTTCCTTGCCCGTTTCCCTGGAGAACAAAATCTGACAATGTGTCTCTTCTCTCCACATCTGTAGCATGTCACAGCAGCCTTTGATCATTCCTTATGATCTTTTATCATGTGTAGCCCATGACATTGAAATCATTGTCTGCTAAACCTTCTTGTTGGTTCTGTTCCTGGTTCTTTAGTGATCAGGCTTTGTGCCACAACTCCTATTCCAAGGGATTCTCCTGCTCTATTTAATGTTAGCACCCTTGCGACAGTTATCAGCTTGCTCATCTCTAGTTTCTACCTGGGGCAGCTGCTGAAGTGCAATTGATATTTGGTCTGGGCATCCATGCACAAATGTCAGCTTTACCATCCTCTCTGCACTCTTTCGCATGAATCCTGCTAATCCTGCCAATTGCCTTATGTTGTTAGCATAAACATCAATGGATTCACCAGTCCATATGCTACAAAAGGTCCATCTGTAAAAGCTTTGAGTAGCATTGACTCAATCATCTCAGCATCTGTCATATCAATCTCATTCATCTCCATATAGAGAGCCAGTGTATCCCCCTCAGGGTACAGTGGGATCAGACTCGCCAGGTCAGTGATATGTTGCAACCTTCAATTTTGTGAGCCATGCCATTGCATCTTCCTGTACATCAATGGGTCTGATTGTGTCAATGGACACATACATTCTCCCCTCTCTCCTTTCATGGTGAAATGCCAAAATAGCTTGTAGTCTCGCTGATATACAAAGACAATAAAAAAAGAAAACTCTTTTTCTTTCTTTCCTCTTCTTCCTTTCCTGTCTGTTCACTTGCCGGCACCCATTTGCAAAGGGAAAAAACTCCTCACCCATCATTCTTTCCAACGTTTATGCAACCACCACTAACCCATAATGCATTGGCACTTCCCTATATAAGTGTTACTTCCACCTTTCTAGCTTTTTGCTTCCAGCGCCAGTAAGTTTTCACTTCTTTTCTTTGTGAAAGGTAGCATCTTGAAATATGATTTCTCTTTTTCACAGTCAAAGGTAAAAATCATTTTTGAGTGCCACTTTATTATCTTATATCATGATGATGCCAACAGACACACATCCTATAGCTTTTAATCAGTATGAATTTATGTTTCTTTTTAAATTTCAATTGGTTGGTGCAAATGAATTGCACAATCCATAAACTCAAAACTTGTCTTATTGTTCAGAAAATTTGAAAATTCTTGCTGTAATAGTTAAGATGTCATTAACAAAAATACAGCAAAATTGTGACAAAATTTACTGGTTACAACAGCTTCAATAAAAAGTAAATGAAACTCATGCAGCAGATGGCAAATTGTGATGTCTTACATATCTTTATCTTGTAACACTTATTATTTAATATTTCTAACAAATCATATTCTGTATTATTTGGCTCACAACCAAATAAGATTCTACAATCAACAACTAGAAATCCGTGAATAATTATAATTTCATAATCTTGATGTATTCTGTTTTTTCTTCTTACATAAGTAAATGATGTTTGTAACTTAAAGAATTATTAATATACTATATTTTTTCATTCTCTACCAAATAATTTAAATGTGAAATTTAAAGTAAATGAAATAAATAAATCCATTCCTTTAATTTATCAATGATGCATCAGAAATGCATGTTTCTTTGTGAATGTTTTCTGTCTGTAATTTCTAATGTAAGTGAATAAAGTAAAAACAACCCAAATTATGTTGCTGATGAAAGATTGTGTTAAAACCTGTTTTTTGTATTTATTTTTTGTCTACTATAGCAAACACTTGAAAGTTTTGCCAATAGTTTTAAAACTCTTTGTTTTCATTGATTCAATGATTTAAAGATTGAGCAGAATCTTGATGGATAAGTGTAGAAGCAACAAATGCAAAGCATTTGTTTCAATGGGAAGAAATCTGTGTTGCACTAAATGAAAACTTGGTTTTCAATTAAGATTCTATTTAATTATTGTTAAGAAAATAATTGAAAAACTCATTTTCAATGAATTATCAATTAATGCTGAGTGTATTTTTGTCCCTATTGCTTTAAATAGGATTTGTTTTAATGCAAGTTCTTTCACAGGTTTCCTTTTGTTTCTGTCTTCAAATCTGTTGTCATTGTCTTACTATATAATCCAAGATCAATAGTTGGAATATTCTGGGGTGGAGAAAAAACTTCTTTTTTTTTTTTTATTATTATTTACTTGTGTATATATGTATGTATATAGCAATTAATAGTTTATTGCTTGCAAATCTACTACACTTCCTCTTGTAGCTGCAATCTGCTGCTTTTGTATGAAGAATACCATTTCCTTATTCCAATCACTTTGATTCAATTCCATTTCTATTCTTTCAGATGTTATACATTGATTTTTTTTCCCCAACATTTCTGCTTTCCCGCCTCTTATGGAAACCAACTTTTACTTTACACTTTTATTCACACACTGATTATTGTGTATGTATTATGTATAATACATGACAAATGTATGTACGTATTCAGATATATATATATATATATATATATATATATATATATGTTTATAATACATTTATTTAAAATTTTATTAGATATCTGTAATGTTTGTTTTTTTCTTTTGTGTGTTATATAAATTTTACCAAAATACATGCCTAGATAATATATATAATTTTATTTTATTTTTCCCTATGACAATATTAAGAGGTAAAATGCTGTTCATACAGGAAGTATCTTTCATAAAAGAGACATGTGAAGCCATTGTATGAAGTGTTACAAGAATTTTTCTATTTTATAAAAATAAGCCAAGCCCACAATTATTTTTATTTCAATACTCTCACCAGCTTCCTTCAGCTGCAATTATCAAAAGCATCAACAGAAAATAAAAAAAATGACCTATTGATTTTTATATATTGAAATGCTGCAAGTATGTCTGTTTTTGTAAAGCACATTGATTCATTTAACTGTTTAAATAAATTTAAAAAAGAAATATTAGTTTAAAAAAAAAAAATTTTTTTAAATCATGTCTATTATCTTAATTTACTCCCATCTGTTATTTTCTCCTATCATTGTAGTTTATTTTAAAGCTGAAGATTTCTTTTTATTTCATACTTAATCAATGTCAAAATTTTTAATTCATGAGTTACTATCTAAAACACTTATGGGTTGTATAATTCATCTAGTTTGTAATATTTTGTCAGTTCATTACTAGATAAGTGACTTGAAGAAAATATATTGCTGTAGATATCTCAAGAATTTTCTTTGTAAGTTGACAATTGGGTGAACTACAGTGAATATACTGAAGATTAATTAAGATGTTAATTCTAAGCCTTGTCCATCATCTTTTTACCAATATGATCAGGTAAAGCACCAAACTCCTTCATGGGTTAATCCCAATATACCATAAGGTATGTGCTGTTAACTCTCAACTACCAAATATGGTATATCTGTAACAATACCTTTCAAGTAAAACAAATGTCATTTACACTGGTATATGTCATCCAGTAGCAGTGGGGTCCCTTAATAATTTAACAGTTAGTTTTAGATTTTATTGAAAAATGATCAATACTTGAGTATACCTGTTCAAATTTAATTTGTAATTGATTTGGTTGACATTTGTATGGTGCACGGAAAATGAATTTTATTTTTTAAGTAGTTATGAAATAACCGATATATTTTATTTGATTTGTCCATGAGAAACCAGAATAAAATTTAATTAGGTGAATTGATGAATCTGTTAATTATAAATATCTTATCAACAGTTAGCATTACATTATAAGATGTTTTACTCAGTGTTCTATGCCTCCTCTTATTCAGTTCTTGACTTTTTTAAATCTATCATTTTCATTTTTCTCTCTATCTCACTAGGCATGTATTGTTCACATTTATTTTGGCAGTTAACTTTTGTATCTCATTTTTATGTTATCTCTCTCTCTCTCTCTCCCTCTCTATATTATTCTCTCTAATATTTCTCTCTCTTTATTGTCCACTACAATTTCTTTGTCACTCTATAACACTGCTGTTTTTCATTAATTCACCACTTACTCTTCCCACAAATAGACTGCAACTCTGTATCTGCAGCATCTAACTCTTCCCATTTCCCTGCCACACTCTCCTCCCATTCCCCCCCAGCCACACTCTTCCCATTTCTCTGAAACTCTCTCTCCCCATTCCCTCCGCCACACTCTCCTCCCATTTCCCCCCACACTTTTTTTCCCATTTCCCCCACCACCACACTTTTTTCCCCACACCACCACACTTTTTTTTTCCTGCCACCACACCTTTTTCCCCCCGCCACCACACCTTTTTTCCCCTGCCACCACACTTTTTTTCCCCACCACACTTTTTTTCCCCCCGCCACCACACTTTTTTCCCCGCCACCACACTTTTTCCCATTTCCCCACCACACTTTTTTTTCCCATTTCCCCATCACCACACTCTCTTCCCATTTCTCCACCACCACACTCTCTTCCCATTTCCCCACCACCACACTCTTCCCATTTCCCCCACCACCACCTCTTTTCCCATTTCCCCCACCACCTCTCTCTTCCCATTCCCCATACACTTTTTCCCATTCCCCCCACCACTTTTTTCCCATTTCCCCATACCACACTTTTTCCCATTTCCCCCATACCACTTTTTCCATTTTTTCTCCCCCCATTTCCCCGTCCTCCACTCTCTTTCCCATTTCCCCGCCACTCTCTCTCTCTCTTTCCCATTTCCCCGTCCTCTCTCTCTCTCTTTCCCATTTCCCCGTCCTCTCTCTCTCTCTCTTTCCCATTTCCCCGTCCTCTCTCTCTCTCTCTTCCCATTTCCCCTCTCTCTCTCTCTTCCCATTTCCCCCATCACTCTCTCTCTCTCTTCCCATTTCCCAAATCTCTCTCTCTCTCTCTCTTTTCCCCCGTCCTCTCTCTCTCTCTCTCTTCCCATTTCCCCGTCCTCTCTCTCTCTCTCTTCCCATTTCCCCCGTCACTCTCTCTCTCTCTCTCTTCCCATTTCCCCCGTCACTCTCTCTCTTCTCAATCCCGTGTCTCTCTCTCTCTTTCTCTCTTCCCAATCCTGCATTTTTCTCTCTCTCTTTTCATTCCCTCTCCCTTCCCTTCGCTTTTCTCTCTCTTCCCTTCTCCCTCTGTTTAGCTTCCTTTTTTTCCTCTTTTGCTTTCCTTTATTCTTCTATTCCCCTTTTTTTCTCATTCTTCCCTTTCTCACTCTTTCTCATGTTATTCCTTTATTACTCTCATCCTTCTCACTCACTCATTCCCATTTTCACTCTTCTATTTCTATCACATTTGCTATATTTTTTTTTATCTTAGGAATTGGGGATTAAACAAATGTGGCTGTGTCAAAATTCCATTTTGGATAACATAAGCTTTCTTTCCCTTCCTCTTTCTGACTTTGTCATTTTGAATAGAATAATCTAGAAGTCTCCATTGTGTCTGCTGTCATCATCATAGACTTATCATGGCTGCCATTACTTACAGTTGTTTAACTTTGTACAGATATCTTTTTTATGTCAACACTCTCATTGGCATTAGATCCTTGTTTTCCATTTGATGCAAATCTTTTTAACTTGCTTTCAGTTCTTTCAAAATTGAAGTTCATCTATGTCACCAGATTTTTACTGATATTTTTTTTTCTTCTCTTAACTTTAAGGATGATTTCCGAATACTTCTGTTAGTTCTCAAGAAAATTGACCCCAAAACTAATTTTTCTATTTCTAAATTTTTTTTTTTTTTTTTTCCTTGGGTAGGATGAGATGGAGTAGGTGTGTATGAGGATCTGAAGTTGTTAACTTGAATTCTTTGGTTGAAAAACAAATACATGTAATGATTACATTGCTAAATCTTTTTTCATTTTTTTGTTTTATTTTTCTATCTGTTTTCAATCTTAATATCTTCTCAATGATCTTCAACTTTTTGTATCTGTAATATAAACCAAAGACAAATTTTATTTTATTTTTCTTTTTTACAAATACAATTTTGCTCTGTAAGTTATTGTTCTTTTTCAACAGGTCTAATTAATTTTCACAGAAATAGATAACTTGTGGTTTTTTCATCTGTAAAATTCTAGTTTTATTTCAATTTAATTTACAAATCTGTTTCAAATCTATGTATTCATTGATTTTTTTTTTTTTATTCTTTTAGTTATTGTGCTTGAATGTGATTCAATGCACGAAAATACCTCTGGGTTATTTTGGGTTATATTAGACACCAATATGCCACTTATTTTATCCTTAGTGCTTGGCAGTTAATTGAAATTTTCTGTTTTTTTCATGGTTTCAAATTTTACTCATTATTTTTTACTCATTTATTTATTTATTTATTTTTTTGTGAAAATTTTCATCTTCATTGTTTTTTAAATAAAAATATAAACTTTTTAGGAGACATAAATTTATTTTTTTAATAAATCTACTAAAATGTTCTGTTCTTTATCAATCATTTTAGAAAGTATAAAAAGTTAATTATAAAGTCTACTTTGTGAGGTAGTTTTTCCTTCTTTCTGAAAGTCTGGTCTAATTTGTATACATTTACTTTTCATGTAAAAGTTAACATTTAACATTATTTTAAAACACTCGTTTTTTGTCATAGAGTAATATGGGAACAATTTAAACTTATTCTTTGACTTGTATTGATATCAGTATTTTAACTGATTTAACCTAATTCAGAATTAAATTCCTGATTTATTTAAAAATATTTTTTTTAGCTTATAGGAAAAAATGATTTATCTACTCAAAATATTCTACTATAGAACTTGGCAGTAAGTTGTCAGTTTTCTTAACTCGTCATTCAGATTATTGATACATTTATTGAAGACTCCTTCAGTTTGTTCTTGAAATGTTCTTACCTGTAAAGATGTAATCCATTTACTATATACTATACTAATTCATACGAGACAGACTTAATAATTTAATAGGGTGCAATAAAATCTAACTTTAATGATATAATTTTTGCAACACGAGGACAGACATGCAGCAAAATTACATCTTTTTTTTATTCAAATGGAATGTTGCTTGATGGCAGTTTTCAAAGTCCAATTTCAAGTGAATTTATGTATTTAATTACATTGTTCAGTTATTTTTGAAGAAACTGTCTTATCAATCTATTGTCCCTCTTCAAATTTCTAAGGATAAATGCCTGGTTTCATTTGAGGTTTTGTTCTCTCCTCTGAATTCACCCCTTGTGCAGATCACTTCTGATTATTATACAAAATCCATCTTTATTCACAAGTAGTGAAATGATTTTAAAAAAATGGATCAATTTCATATTATTGAATGTGATTGATGTAGATTTCCAGACAACTAACTTTTTTCATTCTTCATTCTATTCAGATAAAATCCATTTATCAAGAATTTTTTCTTCTCAATTGTATTAAATTATTTAAAATGGTTCCTATTGATACATTGAAGTTTGTTGCAAGTTCTCTGACTGAAAATTTTGAATCATTTCCTATTTAAGTCTTCAAAACCTCTTCATTGATTGTTTTGGTTAACCATTTTCCTGGCTTTCTATACAGAAATATCCACTTGGCAAATTTTGAAAACCAAATTTTACTGTTCATTTTTTTTTTTTTTTTTTTTTTACCACATTGTCTTCAAATACTGATATTTATAGATTAATTTCATAAAATGAAATATCATGTTGAAAGGTTTCTATGTTTGTCTAAAATTGTAGTAAATAAAAGATTAGTTAACCACTTTAGAGTAGCTGATGACTGTATTTAAATTTTTGAAGATCAAAATTGACTGGTTAGTAAAAAGCCTGAAGAGAGTTTGGTAATCAAGAGAAGAAACTGGGAACATAGAACTTTGGGAAATATTTGCATCTACAAATTTTGGTTTTGCTGATAAAAATTTGAAAGTTTTTTGCTGATTAATGGCAGAGAGAAAAACTGATTTATTTGAGGTAGTGTTTACAATGTTTGATGCTTTTCTAAGACTCACTTTTTCACAAAATATTAGAATTTCATAAACTGTTAATAAATGTATGAAAAAAAATTGTTTTGAACTAAGACAAATAAGAAACATTTGAAGTCCTAATATCATCCTACTTTATTGTTCCCAGTATTCTATTTTGAAATACGGGTGGGGGGGATTTTATGATATTAAACTTTGACCTTTCTTGATTTAATGTTTTATCTTTGTCTTATGACATGGACAAAGGTTGATTTGTATACAGTTCAAATGTTAAGTTTTCTGTTTCTGCTTTATTTCTCTCATCTTTTCAAATTTGGTATGCATCCAATTCTAGAAAATGGTCTCTTGATATATAATCCATGCAAGTAACAATCAATCACTTTGATCTTTTAAATCTTTATTTTTGCTTATGTAAATATAAATATAGTTTCCAAAACAAAAAAAACTACTGTACATATTTTTTATGCAAAATATTAGAATGAAAAAATTAAATGCAAAGGTGACACTTACATGAGATTAATATTTTAACACTTATTTTGAATAGTGGCAGTATTAGTTTTAGTCTATATATTGATAGTTAGTCTTCAAAGAATACTAAATAATTAATCATAACAATAATATCAATGAAAAAATGGCTTATTTTATTTGATACTATTTTTATCCTTCTGTCTATTTATGTAATAAGCTTTATTTAACATATCTTAAGTCTGGTCAAATGCAATAATTAGTAATATTATCACTGGTCTATTCTATATATTTTTCTTCTTTTTTTTTCATTTATACAATGATATCAGTTACTTAAGCATCATGTATACTGTGATACATCTGTATTTTTTAAAATCTTGTTTGTGTAATATCATTGCTAAACAGGACACTTCATAGAAGTATACATTGCATTGCATTACAATAACTAAGAAGACAAGTTAAATAATCAAAGCTGTATTATTATTGCAAAATTTTTAAAAGTTTAGCTAAGAAATATTACTCATAGAGTTGTAGCTTTTAAAGCTTTACAGAGACATAACAATAATAGACAACTTTATTTTTAATAATAAGCTTTTAGTCAACAATCTAAATACTTCAAGAATATTACACAATTAAAACATGGTGGACTGGCCATTAGATTTTCTCTTTCAGGCATCAACTTTAACAGGTCTGCTAATTCCTTTTGAAAAATATTTAATTAGACTGCATTCAGAATATTTCTACATTGGCAACTAGACTTTATTACTTTACAGTTGAAAATGCTAAAGGAAATGAAGTTCTGTGTTCTCAGTTCTTCTCTTGCATTTCTCACTTGTCAAACTCTCTTCAGGCTTTTTATTAACCAGTCAACTTTGATCTTCAAAAGTTTAAATGCAATGTCATTCATTATCTACTGTCTTCTTAATTCCTGTTCTTTTCTTGTTCTCTCTCCTTAATGCTTTTCTTTTTCTCATATTCTTTCACATTCAGTAACTCCTTGTATGTTAGTGATTTTATTGTCTTGCTTAGTGTGAAATGATTAAAAAAAAGAAAAATTTAGAAGGTTCTTCAAGATTTTTTTTCCAAAATTGTTAACAACCCAAATCTGTTCAGTCAGTTCATGAGAATCACTTAATATTTTTCTTAAGTCTTTTGCTATAGAACATGGAATTCCATTTCCCATAAAAGGTACTGTTTCTGTAAGCGAATAATCAGAGAAGTTTCTTCTGCAGAATAGTTATGTATGTCTCTTGAATTGATATTCCTTATAAACTAAAAGTTTTGACTGACCATTGTTTCACATTGCTCTCTACATACACTCTAACTGAAATTCTGTCATGTTTTCAAGCGGTTCTAACCCAAGGTAATTTCCACATCCTTATTAAAACCAAACTCCAAGCGTCTATGCATCCTCTCACCATTTTCTTTCCCCAAGTGTTGACTTGTTTAAAGTGGCTTTCTTGCAATTATAATTCATAGGACGAAGATATTAAACTGCCATTCTTCAACCAATTTTGACACACATTGACTTACCTGCCCACTTATAATTTTTCATCCTTTTCTCAGTTTATCCCATAATAGCCTAGATTAACTGAATGAGATTTAATGGTTTCTTTTACCCTTATTAGGGAATCTTACATCAGTTAAACACAGATTTCCCAAATTCAGTGCTTTTTTTTATGCTAGTCTGTTTCACTTTCATATTGACTACCAATTCACCTCCCACTCTAAGTTTGAAATTCCTTTAATGTTGGAATAGGGGACATTGTGCTGTGATTTTGCAGTTTCCTCCTTGTGTTTTTTTTTTTATAATATACTGTCAGTGAGTATTTGTTTATTAAATATATCTTCATTAAATAATTTATGGCATGTCTGTACAAATCATGTTGAAAAATCATTTGTGCAGTTTCAGGAAAATTTTCATTCACTATGAGTAACATTGAATTTTAGAAGATAAACCAAAACAGTGAGTATAGTTAGATGTCTATGTTCAAATAATTTTATTTAAAAAAACAAAAACAAAGTAGGTTCCTATTCAGACTATGGAAATTTATTTGCTGTCTGGGTTTAATATTAGAGAGAATAGAATTTTCAGCCTTTAAATATATAAGAATCATATGAAGTCTCTTTTAATAGTGCTCTACTACTTTACTAACCAATCATAGTGTACCACCCAAGAGTCTTTTATAGCCAATATATGATTAAGTAGCTATTTTGAATTATCTTAGAGCTAAGTTTTAATTAAAATTGCATCAATGTTTTATTCGTAATTTTGGAATATACTGCTATTGATTATTATTTTTAAAGCACTGTATTTGTTCTGTAGAAATTATTCATCCTTTTGAGAATACTATTATGAATATAATGCAATTGCATTGTACATACATAAATACTGCAACTCGTTTTACATGATATGAATAGTCCAAACTAATATTCTCGGCTTCCTGTAACTTTGTCCTCAAGATCATTTTGAACAGTATCAGAACATTTTCAATGTTCTAGTTTGATAAAAGAAACAAGTAAAAATGAGTTACTCACATTACCTGTGACAAGTTCATTTTCATAAGGCTTACAATATCCACCCACCATTGTTACTTTCTTGCCATAAACTCTTTTATTTGTGTTATTGTTAATAGCAAATATTTATTTTCCTTGTTCAGTTATTTATTTCATTAACTCCTCAAGTGTCAGTCATGAGAATATTATAATTCTCCTGTTATTTAGTAATTGTAAAAATCCTATCTTTATTTTCTTGAGCAATTGAAACAGTCAGACATTTTTGGAGTGGGTTTAGTTGCTTTTTGTTTCAATGAAAATATGTGGGTAGGGTGAAAATTAAGATTAGATTCTATCAACATTTTCTATCAACATTTTCTACCAACATGTGGATCTATGTGTTCAGTGATTTTACTTTATTGGTTGCTTCTGGTTCCATTCAATTGAAGATCAGCCACATTTTATTTGAATGCAAATAGTTGTAGAGAAATAACATTATATTGCCTGTCTAATTGATATTACTCAATTAAAATCATAACTGATATGTTGTCTTTCATTAAGGCTTTATCTTTTTCTCTTTGTTGCCCACTGCAAAATTAATACTTTTTGTATTTGTGAACAAATATACATTTATATAGACTCTTGAATCAAACTCACAATTTTTTATGAATATATATTTGATAAGCTTTTTAATTCACTTCTTAATCAAATTATAACCCCTAATTACAATAGCCTTATTGTTGTTGTTTTTGAGATTTAGAAATAAAGTATTTTCATTAAAGAACATTTTACTTCTTCCCAGTCTTTGTGCCATCATTCTCTTTAGCTGATCCATTCTTGGAAGATACTAAACTGAGAATTTAAAATAAAACTTTTGAAGTAGCATTCCATATCTCAGGAGCTCATCTTTCTTGGGCAATTCAATAAAGTATTAAAATTATCATACCTGAATTCCCGGATTTAGCACCAAAAGAATGAATTCATTATAAAGTTTTCTGATGATAAAAAGAAAGTGTTCATGAAGAAAACTCATATTAGAAAAAAATGTAAGATATTGTAAACATATTTATAAATACACAAACTATACACACAAGGTTGGATCAATAAGTTTTGATTCATATTTGCTTAATTTTAATATGAAATTTTTACATTTTCAGTGAATGTGATTAATGGAGAAGTGCATTGACAAGTAAAGAGATTATTTTGAAATATAAATATATGTTGTGTAAAATAAATGTTTTTCCATCATTAGGCTACAGATTTAATTGTCAAACATTTATTAATCTACAGTCAAAATCAAACATCTTAACCACTCTTCCATGAAGTAAATCTTTATACCTTTGATGTCAGTTATTTTTTAAATTTAAGTGCAGTTAACATGTGAAATTTATATGAATTATAGTTCTTTTTTATATCTGAGCATGAAATTATTTTTAAATGGTTAAAAAAAAAGTGTTTTTTTTTTTTTTTTTTTTTTTATCTGTAAGATCAGTTAATTCCAATCTGCAGTGGAAATGCATACTGCGATTTCTTTCTAACCAATAAGATAGGCTACTTCTCAGGCTTATCTGATTTGGTCCCAGTCTTGAAATCAGAACATTAAGTTTGTTTATCTGAATTCACTCTTGTGTATCAACTCCAATTCTTAGGGTTTGTAAGATATCTGTTGGTTACAATCTACAATTGGAATGGCTGCAAAACACTTTCCGCTCACCAATTTATAGGCAGAGCCACACAAATGTATGCTGAGATAGGCCACTTCTCAGTCTCATCTGACTCAGTCCCAGCCTGTCTTGTCTTGATATTCAGAACATTGTTCGTTTATCTGAATTTGCTCCAATTCTTGGTTTGTGAACTTTTTGCTATATTACTGTTGCTTTTCCTTATTACTATTAATTTGCCTTGCATATATTGTTTGCTTGCTTTATACTATTTTTGCTCTGTTCTTTTCTTTTTCTTGTTATTGTTTATTGCAAACTTTTCAAAATTCTGTTTGTTGAGCAGTTCTGCTATTTATTTACATTTAACCATGGCCACTCACTCTACAATATCATTGCTTTTATTTAGCTTTAACTACAGCCCCAACCTATGTGTATTTTCACATCCATGTTTATTTTTCTTTCAAAACACCCTCAGGTATATTTTCTGAGTTTTTATCAAGCAATATATTTATATTCAAACTGTTAGCAAACTATGTTGAAGGACCTGATGGATAAATCACTTAATAATGATCAGTTATGATACAAACTGAAAAATTATGATGACAAAGAGAAATAACACATTAAAACTTGTCCTTTAAAAATGTAGTAGCTCATATTATAAAAACAACCTTTAGAATTTCCTTCTCTTTTCTCCCTTTTCTGTCTTATTACCGCACTTCCTCCAGCTCTGATCTAACTTGATATTTATTAAGTTCCTTTTGGTTCATCTTTTCATTTTTTTTTACAATTGCCATAAACAATTGCTGGGACCCTCTTAAGTCCCCTGTGTGCCAATTACTGCCAAAATTCCCTTTCTTTTACCTAAGATTCTGTTTCAATATAACTTTATACTTTCTTTCTTGGTTATGCAATCTGATCAGTCTACTGGCATCTGAAAAAGAGAGACATGGTTCTACTGGTCTGCCTACCATTTCAAGTAGCCTTCTTTAATTGACCTACTTAGCTACATATGACACTGTGAATAGACATTGTGTCTAATCTGTAGTCAATGCCAACACAATCTACTTTGAGATTGTCTCCCTCATAAAAAAACAAATTGTAATATAGCTGATCACAAATGATTGCATAAGAAGGCTCACTAATATTGCTACTTATTTTGTTCAATGTGACATCATGATTTGTGTAAAAACTTTCCTGCTATCTCATGTCTCACCAGGTAGACATGCAATCAAGAATTCAGACTATACAGGTTGCATCAGCTCTTTCGCTTCTCTTTATTTCACCTGTTGAAGCTGATGGAGAATTAATTTCAGGCAAATATCTATTCTTTCCTGATATCAGTATTAATATTAACTGGCTATTAAACATACTCACAGGTTATTCTTGTCTACTTTTCTGACTCTTTATTGCAAATCTTTTATCCTGGTAGCATTTCAGAATTTGCAGTATCAGATTCTACTCTGATGCTCATTAGGTTTGTACTTCTTTTTACAAAAAATAAGATTGATTTTTCATAAGAACTTTTAAATCAAATTATTGAATTTAAATTGATTAAATTTATTTTTAAAATTTAAGACTTAATTGTTTTGTTTCCTATTGTATATCTGTTGAAACATTTGCATTTCATTTTTTTTTTTTTTTTTTTTCATACAATCTAAATTTTATTTAGGATCTACTATCAAGATTGAAAACTATTTTTTTTACAGATTTTGCAGAATGTAACATTTCATAAAATCTGAGCTGGAAATCATTGATAATTTGCCAAATTTACTTTGTACTCAGGAGGATATTTAGAAGTAAAATATAAGCTCTTCTGTGAGTGGAAAACAAGAATTGTTATTTTATGATGAAATGAACGTTTTTATTGCATTTTTTATTTTATATTTTTGGTAAATGTTGTTGCTGTTTTACCCAAAAAATAATGTTTACTAAAATTGTCCAATTACTAATTTAAATATGAAGAGGCTGAAATTTTAATTTCTTGAAATTTCATAAAATTAAGTAGTGTGTAAATAAATAAATATGTAAAAATATGATATAAATAAATAAATTAAAAAAAATAATATAAATAATAATATAAATAATAATATAAATATAATAAATAAGTAATAAAAAATAAAAATAAATGATATTTTTATCAAGATTTTCTAAATAAAAAAAAAATTAAAATAATTTAATTCATTTGTTGAATAAGTCTTGAAAGTTTAATTAAGATCTGACAATTATTTGATTTTTGCAAGAATTACCAAATCAGTGTGTTTTTTACTGCAAAAAAGGTGCTAAAATACCCATAGTAATTTTGGGGCTACCACTGACACAAATTAAACACAACATGAGGCAAAGCAAGGCTTGGATTGAAGTGATCCATTTAAGTAAGCTGTTGGGAATTGAACATCAAACGGACTGGCTGGGTGAACGTCTCAATGTCATACCTATATTAAAGATTTAATAAATTCAGATTTTATGTGGTGAAGTTAGAAGTATCAATAATTAGCATGGGTTCCTATAACACTTGTTTGGAAAATTAGAAATATCTTTAATAATTTACAGTTTCTGATATTGATCATATTTCAAAATATAAAAAAAATAAATAAATGTAGTTATGGTCACACAGATAGTAAATGAGATTTAAATTCTATGATCCCACAAAAATCATTTACAAATTCTTAAATTCACATTGAAGCACAGACAGCTTTTATTTTAAAGGTATATTCAAACAATCTGCATTAAAGGATGAAAGTAACCTCTGGAATGTTCTTAATTGCTTGAATATTCTCAAATACCTTAAAATCTTCTTTTTTTTTTTTTTTTTTTTTTTTTTTGTTTTCACCACTCATTAAGTGACTTGACTTAAAATTACTTTGTTAGTAATATTTGGTTTGAAGTAATTATAACAATTGACATGATATAATTATACTGATTTGAAAGAAAAGTTTCTTTTTACATTACCAATTAATAGTAGATTGCTCTTTTAACACAAAAATCTCCACTTGTTCTTAATAATTTTCAACTTGTTTTTGGTAAGTCTTTATTTTTTTTATTTTATTTTTTTTTTAATTAAGAGAGCATTTCTGGTTTCCTCTTTCAGATTTTTCCCACAAGTTAGAAGAAACATTGACAAGGTTGGGTGCGTTTCTCATTTCAGTGTTTTATAAATTTAGCCTCACAACTTTGCAGATAATTAGGCCCCACAGATGATCTGTTTGATCTTGTTTTGCATATATTGACGGTAGTGTGGCCATGATTGTAAGGCTTTCCACTTTGGGACCCTATTAGTCGACTGTCAGTGTTGATTCTAATGCAATGTAATCTATTTACCATATGCTTCAACAATTCTATTCCACTTTTCTTTTTCTTTTTTCAAGCCTAGCTTAGGTTTTAAGAAAGCCGGGATATTATCCTTAGATGGATGGATGAGTGCATCATGGGTGTGTGGCTTTCTTCCTTTCTTCTTTTTACTGTTTTCCCCCCTCTTTCAATCTTTCTCAGATGCCCTACTGAGCTGCTAGTTATTATCATCTGCTTGTCTGGTTGTGTAGCTGTCTGTGTTAGGTCATTAATATCTTTGTGATTCCCAATTTGCCTCACAGGGGGCAACTTGATTGGGAATGCTTCTATCAGATTCTCTACATTTGACTTTTCAAGTGTTCTGTTCTGTTGTGAGTCATGTGCTTTTTCTCTCACTAGCACATACCAAAGAATGTGCTGCTCCTCTCATAATCACAATGTTTTTTTAATCTAGCCTACATAGATTTGATGTCTTCCAGAATCTGCTGCTTTTACTTAAATTTTCCTCAGTCTCTTCTTTTTAGGATTTTTTTTCCTTGCAGTCTATCTGAAGCATATGTACAAATCAGAATGTCAAAAAGACTTCCATATCAATTGTGGAATTTATTACCCCTATTTTAGTTATTTAATTTTTATTGGGAGTGGGGAAAGAAAAATGATACCCCCTCCCACACCAAAAAAATTCTCTTATAGTAAGTCTTTACATTTTTGTTGTAATGGAATGTGCTGTCTTTGCTTGGTACTTTCTAAGGGTTTTCTCTTCAATCCATTCCATCTGACTATTTATGTCACCATTACCAGTCTGCTCCCATTCTGTCTAATATGGTTTATAATCTGGAATCGCCACCAGCACTGAAGAACTCCACTCTTCAAATGATTTAGTGCCTGAAGAGAATAACAGCAGCAGCAGCAAGTAATAGAATGAAGCAAATAGACGCCAGTAATTCATATCTGATTCTTAAATTCAACACAGGAGTCATTGCTTTCCTCAAAGAATTTAGGATAATGATAAACAAATGTCAGTTAACAATGACTTGAAGGTTGGAATCATCGAGTACCCTGCAGACTCTTACAGAGCTGCATCCTGTTTAGCACTTTGACTATCACACTATCTGACACCCTCTGTTTAGATATTCAACCATTTTTTAACTCATTTAGATTTTTATGAACAAACCTCAAACAACTTTAAAATTCTTTTATCCATAATAACAAAAACTATGCTGATGAGAGTAATTCACTTGCTGTTACTCAATACACTCAATACTGTCTCCATTAAAAGAAGTTAACATGTTTCACTTTTAATAAAACTGAAACACATTTGAACATATCTAAGAATGCATAAACTCCAGTTATATTTAAATCTGTAACTGGCCCTAATTCCTAGCATATTCCTAGGCAAGGAATTCATTATTTAATCTGACAATCTTGATAGTATTTCAATCATTTCCAACTGATGATCATTGAAGAATTATTTAATATTACTTTTGATATCCACAGTTCAAAAACAAACCATAATGATCATATTATATTTTTAAGTGATCCTACAATTGATATATAATTTAAATGCTATATATTCTTTAGGCACGGTGGAGTAATGGATAGTGACTCAGATTAAGGAATCGGAGAGCCGAGTTCAAATTCCAGTCAAATCTATTACATTCACTCACGTGCTAATACCTTTGGGAAAGGTATGAATCCTCTTCTTCTTTCCCCAGCTATAGGTAAATAGCAGGACAGACCTGGTTCTATAGCCTTGGATGGCAATTGGTCTACCACAGAAAGAAATGGCAACCTACTGCAGGGAAAAATCTGCCTCGTCAGTCATGTATTGAAAGATACATGCTCGCCTAAACATTTATCACACATGGCACATACTGACTGATATTCTTTAGACTGCAAGGAGATATATTTATATATTTGATTTCTTAAAGACCAATGTAAGGTTGTATTACATATTTTGTAAATGGACAAACATTGGTGTTTTATCTGTTTTCACTAAAAATTCTTTATTTTCAAACTGAAAAACTTTTTTATATATTGCATCATTTCCATCAAAATATTTGAAAGTGGGAAATGAGAAGTTTCTGTGAAGCCATGAAATAAAAGCAATTATTTCAGATCATTGCTACTGAATTGTTACTGTAGATTTACTTAAGATTCAAACGCATGCTAAACTTATCAGTAAGTGCTCCATATTTTCGGCCTTGTGTCACATCTAAGATATGCTTAGTAAATTACCACATGCTGAACTTATCGGTTTCATTAATCAAAGGAAGCACTTTCATTGGTTTAAGATTAAAACAAAATTCTCATTTAATTTGATTTATATTAAGCAATATTTTTTAGTATGCTGAAGAATATATTTAATTGAAGAAGTTAGTGTTTAGTAATTATGTTAATCTTTATAGGTACCTCCAAGGACTTTCTAGAAAAACAACTGAAAAACACATTTTGAATAATTTAAATGTCTCCTTTGAAGTTAAATTGTGGCTTTATTTGAAAGATTATAGCGCAAAGTTAATCCATGAAAAAGAAACAATATTTTATGTTCATCAAAAAAGATTTTAGACATTTTTAATCAAAACATGTACAATCTCACTTCTGCCCAGTTTGATTAGTGAATTTTATAGATGCCAGAAAGATATTAAAACATTTTAAAAATCTCCTAAAAATTCAATATTTTTTCTAGAAATTTGTTTCAAAGAAAAATAGTAACTAAAGGTTAAATAATTAGATTTTATAAAAATAATACATGCTTTTTAAAAAAATTATCACATAAAATACATTTTATTCTAGGGGGATTCAGTTGTAATCTTACAACTCCACTCTAACTGACATAAATTTGTACCGTAAATAAAATAAAAAATACATTGAAGCCCATCTGTTACAAAACTCCTTAAGTTTTTTCTTTATCTTTACTGTATTTCTAAGATTATTGTAATGATATCAAAAACATTATTAAACAAATGAAAATACAGTCAACATAAGTAGATTAGTCAAATATTTCAATAATTTTTGGTGGCCCTAAAAAGAGACATTATTTTTTCTTCATGGATTGAAAAATTTTTTTTTTTTATGATCCATAGAATAAAAAAAAAATCAATTAGTTCTAAAATGAAAAATAAATGAAATTATTCTTAAGAAATATTCATACTCAAAAATGGCATTAAACTTTACAGTTTTTGATCCTTCAAACATATCCTTGTTTTATATTGAGTTTTTCAGCAATGTCCAGAATCTAAAAGTTTTAATATTGTACTGTAAAAATACATGTCTATTTTTCACAAACAAATATACATCAGATTTTTTTCCTGTAGAAGCTAAAAATAAGCAATAGCTTATTTTTAGCTGTCACAGGAAAAAATATTGTATTAAAATCGAGGATCAGCAACTCTCCACTAAAAATAATTTTAGAGTTTTCTTGAATTCTTTTCTTGAGACTTCAGACCATATTTTCAATGTTTTTACACTTGATATTGTTTTACACCAGGGTTTTAGATCCATCGAAATGTAAAAATTAGGAACATCCACAATTCAGTAGTACTGATTAGCCACAAGTTAAGTAAAAGAAATGGAAATAACTGACCTGAAAAAAAAAATACTTCCACAAAACTTTAAAAAAATTTATCAATGCTGAAAATTTCAATTAAATCTGACAACTCCCAAATTTTGGATAATTTTTATTAAAAACTGGATAGTGTTGTTGTTTTTTTTTTTTTTTTTTTTTTTTTCATGTGTTGAAAGTCTGCATTCTTTATATCTATACTAGCAGGCTTCACCTGCTCACTATCGCTTCGCAAAGTAAGATATATTTACTTCTTGAAATTTTTGAAACAAAAATTTTAAATGAAGATTTCATTCATAAATTGTCAAATAGATGCCAACTTGTTGAAGACCAAGTAAAATGCAAATTTCAAACACTTTTCTGCACTATATAAGGTGATATTCCTAAACAGAACTATTTTTGATATGAAAATCAAAACAATCCTCAAATAAAAGTAATGAAGGACAGTTAATTAATGAAATAAATTTTTTTTTAAATCAGTATGCAAATTAGTTAAGCCTGAAGAGTGACATTGCCTAGAAGTAGATAATATATAATACAGATATTGAGCTTTTAGTGTGCAAATCCCTCCTTGGAGGGATTTCGCATTATTTATCATCTCTCAGTTGCGTCTCTGTCCCTGTACAGAGTGTGCTCAGGGGCTTCTCTGTCAAAGGACAGAGGGGCAACTGAGAAAATAATACTGAGAGGTGCCCAGCCCTGGGGAACAGCTAAATACAAATTACTATAAAGTAGAGTTGGGGCTTTTTTAATCTCAGAATTTATGGGAGAATTGAGCTCTAATTTTGCATTTATTCATGTAGATTCCATAATATAGGTTTTACTTAATTAGCTTTTATGTTTCTCTAACTCTTCAAATGTATAACTAATTCTAATTTCTATTTTCCCATCTTTACACTATATTAATTTTATTTTATAAATTGTCTCCTGTCCTGTCACCCATGAAATAAAAATAATTGTTTGTACAGAAAATAAGGATCTATGTACATCAAATCATCTTTAAGTGGCAGCAGAAGAATTATCATTGAACTTTGGAAAGGTAAGCTTAAACATTAACTCAATACTTAAATGCAGCAATCAATTTTGAGTTCTTCTTGATGCCTATCACATCTACTCCTTCCTAGCTATTGCCAAACCAAGAGTCCTCCACAGGAGCTGGCTTCAATGACACCTGATAGGGTGGCTTTTAGGCTAGCTCAAAATTTTAAGCTAGCTGCAATTTTGGATACAAAAGGAAAATAAGAGTTAATCCCCTTGAACCATGAAAGCAACAATAATGGCTAGTATAATATATTAATATATATTTTTAACCTCGCATAATCTGGCAACCCTGAATCTCAGCTCAACGAAAATTGTTCCCTGCACCTAACTTTTCTAGGCTATGAATCATTGAAATTAGACCAGTGGAAGCGGAGAAATTGCTTGGACACACATATGCACAAATACACATACACTATACTTTATATATATAAGATTAAATCTCTTTAGAAGCTAAATGCTATATAGTGTTTTGCTCAGTTATTGGAATATTTGTTAATGTTTCCTATTCAGTCAAGGATTACATGACTGCATATGCTGATCAGGTTCTGTAAAATTCTTGACAAACAGAATAAAATTGAGGTAATTACTTCAATAAATTTGTGCAGATCGCAGTCAATGGTTATTATGTATCTGAAAATGCATTCTATGAAATATTAATTCCTTGCAAGAATATATTCTCACAGGAACAGACAAAAATTAAAGTATACATTTTTTGTACTTAACTAATAGCAAATATCATCTTCGCAAAACAGCTCATGTTTGTTCAAAAGCCAACAGAAAACTTCTACCATGTTAAACATTTTCATTTGAAGGCCACTGAATTTTCTGAAAAGGATTTGATCTAATTTAACGAATTAATTGCTTTGTTTTTTACATGGATTTCTCATTTCTTTAAAATTAAATTTAAAAACAAAACAAAAATAATACTTTTCTATCAGTGATGAAGTTTTTAATCTTACTTCACCATTTGTTCATAAATTACTATTTCAAATTGGTACTACTTATTCTCCCCCAATGAACAGACAGAACACAAAACTGCAAAAAGATTAGCCATTGTACCTTGTTATAGAACCATACAAATTTGTTAATATATATCCTAATAATTAAGCATAATATAAATCTAACAAACCATTGTCCTGATGTTGTGTATAGAAGATTGAATGTTTAAGGAGCCTGGTTTAAATTGTTGGAGTTCACTTAAAAAGGAGGTGGAGGATGAGATGCCACATAAAGATAACTTGCCTCAGAAAAAAAAGAGGCAAAAAAGCAAAACTACTCAAGAGTTGCCATTGGTGATGATGAATCTTTGAAAACTTAGCAAAATATGTTGCAATTGATGGATTGATAAGAAAATGTTAGCTTCCTCCTACTCCTCTTCCTCCTCTCACAACCAACTCTGATATTGGGGAAGGCTGTGTCAAATAGAAAAAAAAAAGGAGCAGGCTCTGAAAACTGCAAATAAGGTTGGCTGTATGTTATTATATGCTTATTGACATTACTGAAAAACATTGGTATGTTAAGTAGATTATAGAATAGAGATGAGGGTAGAAACTATTTTCAGTTCATCTTGTTGGCAGACAGGCTCTGTTTTCTGCCTAACACTTCCATATTTTTGTCATCATTCAATCTTATACACCCAAAATTTTCACATTATATATAGATATCTAGATTGATCAAAGCGGTTTGTTGTAGTTTAGCTATTAAAAATGTTCTTTAACTGTTATGAACAAACCTGTAGGTCTGGAGCAATTTTTCACACTCTGAGTTGATCTAGTAACACAAAATCAATATTGTTTAAACATCTAGCTATTCGTTATAAGAACTGAACACATGGATTCTGGCAAAGATAAATTCTTTCATAAACATAGACTATACACATTAAATCTTTTTTGTTATATTCACTCATACATATTGCTACACCAATAAGTCTGTAACATAATGATGAAAAGTTTAGCACTGAATATTAGCCACATAGATCAAACATTATACAGTGAAAATTTCGGATCAAATTTCAGTTAATGACTGTCTCAGATTACAGTCTTATTAATCTACTTGCATATGTATGCACTCATACACTCACATTATTGCACTTATGCACAGAATCATGCATGTACTAACACATATTCAATTATCCTTTTATACTTATAGAGATATTAACATTTGTATATACCTACTCACTTCTTTCATAAACTTTTATTTCATTCTTTATATTATCCAGAAGTCTTGGTTTTTCACACCCCCACCAATCCCTACTGGGCAGATTTCCTTAAAAATTAGAACAGCATACAATAAATTTGCTATTTTCTTTTACAGAAGTTGCCAATACATTTATTTCTCTCTTCCTTCAGAGAAATCCAGTTCTCTCAAACTTACTTTGATCTATTTTTCTCTTAGAAAGGAATTAAAAAAAAAAAAAAAGAAAATAGTCATAAATTCCAAATCTGTAAATAATTCTTGAGCAGCCTAGAACCCAAATAAAATTACTGTAATTGGTTTTGTGCTAATAAGATCACAAGGGCATGAAGTTTAACAAAACTGGGAAGCAGGTATGTTCTGCATTTGTATAAAACAAAACAGGATTAGGGGTTTGATCAAGTACGTGCAAAAGAAAATAAATAATTATTGAAGAATGGTAGCATTGAAGTGTACATTCTCTTAATAATTTTTTTTATTTATTTTTAATCTTTCACCTTTGTTCCACTTTTTTGTGTTGATGCTGTTTTACTACTAAATACTTAAAAATTAATTTTTTTTTTTTTTTTTAAATTTTTATCCACCTTTATTCTAACTTTGTATATAAGGTAATATTAGTTGTATATTGTATATAAATATTCTGGATATTCCCATTTGAATGATTTCCTATCTTTGTTTTCCTAAAATTTTTGAATTTTATTTTATTTTTACTTCCACATCTTCCTGTCCCTTGTAGCTCTTAATTAATTTTGTCTTTTTGTTATTTCATCCCAAACCCTGTTCTTCCATCCATTTACTCAAGTCCAAGTATGTTATGCTCTGCTTTCCTCTGTTCCTCTTTCTCCACTATCTGTCCTGTGAGTATCAGATTTTCCAAGCCCTCCTTCCTCATTATGTGCCCCAGAAATTTCAACTGTCTACTCCTGATGTTAAGTATAAGTTTCCATTTTGTTTCCATTCTCACTAAAACTTGTTGCTCACTTATTCAGTCCATGGTATCCTCAGCCTCTTTCTGTAGAAAAACATTTCTGTTGCTTCAAATTTCTTCATTTTTGAGGAGATTGTCCAGCATTTGCTGCCATACAGGAGGACAGATATCACATAACAGTTCAGTACTCTTTTCTTTATTTCCAAGAAAATTTTTCTGTCTCCTAATACTCTGCTTAGCTTTTGGAATGCATCTTTGGCCATCCCAATAGGCTTTCAGATCTGTGTCACACTTTCTGCATTCTGTTATACAGATAACACAGTGCTGATAGCAGACACAGAAAAGAAACTACAAAACCTCCTACAAAAGGTAGCAAAGGAAAGTGAGAAGAAAAGACTAAGCATAAATTACAAGAAGACAGAATGCATGGTTATCAGCAAAAGGATGAACTCAAAATGCAAATTACAGGTTGGGGATATTAAAATCAAGCAGATGCAGAAATTTAAATATCTGGAAAGTGTTCTAACAGAGGACAGAAAGTACTGTTACTTACTAGTTTATAAAAAAACTATTAAAAAATATATAAAATTTTAAAAAATTTATATAAACCTACATTGATAGAGAAAAAAGAATATAACAATATGCTAAAAAACCAAATCTATAATAATACAACAGAGAAAATACATGAACATTACAAGGATCTTGTGTTTTTCAGGATAGCAGAACTTCTACCAAAAAGTGCACAATACATAACTAGTTATAATATTCAATAAATTAAAAGTTCAAGTGACTTATCTAATTATCTGACTTAAGAGTCTTGCACTGAAACATCAGATATTTATAATAAATGATATTCTATAAAATATTACTTCCAATAAAATTTTGTAGTAATTCTTTATTTTGTCAACAGGAAAATAATTACTACTAAATACTTGAAAATTAATGTTTTTTTAAAAAATTTTATCCACCTTTATTCTAAGTTTGTATATAAGGTAATATTAGTCGTATATTGTATATAAACATTCTGGAGATTCCCATTTGAATGATTTCCTATCTTTCTTTGTTTTCCTAAAACTTTTGAATTTTTTTAAATTTTTTTTTACTCTAAATAACTATGCTGACTAGATCGAAAATGATAAATTGATTACTCAAATGAAAGCAAAAATGTAGGTGAAATATTATAATTGATTGACTACATTCATCACATTTACATAGAAAGTTATCAGATTCACCTTTGATGTCTAAGAAAAAAACGCAAGTAATCAGTAAATTTTATATTCAATAAAAAAAAAAATCAACTGGAAATGGAGTGGTTCAAGCAATAAATATATAAAATCTGATTACATTATGATTGATAATCTTAACAAAGACAATATTCTTCCCAATAACTCTTTCAAATTCTATTACTTGTAATAAAATTGTATTGATTTCTGAACAAAGTGTATACATGTGTATGTACATATGGGTTTGTACACACACACACACACACACAAAAGGACTGCTGAAAATTTCTCTTCAAACCATGAAGCTCTATCCGCACCAAATTCTTGTCTGGTAATTTGAAGAACATTTGAGCACTATGTATAAATGCAAGTAAGATTTGAACAGAAACAAACTTTTGTAAATCCCACTTAATATCTCAATTCATTAACTGTTTCAAAATATTTATAGCAGATTTTATTAATATATTATAAGCCTTTTAAGAAAGATGTTGAGAGTAAGTATAACTATTCCTGCAAATCAATAACTTGTATAACTAACATTGTCAAAGTAACCATATTTCCTGTCCATTTAGTATTACTGACTAGTGGATTATAGTTAATTTCAGAGGTATAGTGTGCAGTGGTTAGCAACATGACAAAAAAAATTCAATGAACAGTTGCCGAGGCTATTTTTATGTACTTTGTACTAATGTTTTGGGAACAGGTATGAATTCCTTTTCTTGCACATTCTGTGAAAGATTGTCACATACATAACAAAGTGGTTGATGAAGAGAGTTGATGAGTACTAGGATAACATATTCTCCTAGAACTCCTTTACATGCCCAAGTAATAGCAGTAAAATACTGTTACTCCCATAATTGTCCTTAACAGAATTTGAATTGGCTGTTGCTATTTTCTATGGGCATGGATAGTGTAATGGTTTTCAGCACAGACAGTAAAATTAAGAATTCCAGTCACTTATATTTCATCCAATTTGTGCTCATGCCACTAAAAAAGACATGAACTCATCCTTTTTCAGATATAAGTTAAATAGGACAAACAAAAAAAATTGTCTTGATGTAGCAACCAGCCTAGGAGAAGGAAACCCTGAAATCAAAACCAGACTGAACGAGGATGGGCACCATCAGCCTATCTTGCCCTAGACACACCACTGCTGCTATGCCTGCAATACATGTGGTATCCCTACAACCCTAATGGGTTTATTATTATTACTGTTGTTGTTAGTAATAGTATTAGTAGTTGTATTTTGTAGTTGTTTTGTGGAAAACTTTGAATATTCAATTAATAATATTGTTGTTCTCCTATGATCTCTTCTGTTTTGAATAGTCACTTAGATATCTAACTGTATTTGCTATAAAGTTTTTGTTTGTTCTGGATCCATTCAGTGAACAAAACAAAAGTATCATTTAGCTTTTAGCTTGTCTTCTATCAATATTGCTGACACTATTCATCAATCTAAATTTTTTCTACAGAATTATGTTCTTATGACATCTTGTCTCTTGAATTTTCACAAACCTAGCTAAACTTTGTTGTGGAGTAAATAAGACACCCCCCATAGCACAGATGAACTAGGAAAAGACACCTTAAATAAAGAACTCAAATTGAGTCAGTAGAAGTCTATTGGAATCACTCGGAAAGAATTAGTGATGTCACAGCAATTAGCCTAAGCAAGACATTATAATCACTAGGAGTGAGTTATAACAGTGGCGACAAGGAATCAAAACTCATACAAAGTAGGAAAAAGTACTTTTTGCTTTGGCACACATAATAGGTGATAATGAGACATTAGAACCATGTTCATTTAATTTTTTTTTCTCTCTCATATGTGGGGAAAAAAAACAAAACATATTCTTTAAATAAAGAAGAATTATTAGCACAAGTGGTGAAAATACAACAACAGCAGTTTTTGGAACTCCCGAAACAACAACAAAATTTAATTGAAATAATATGGAAGAAAACACAAAATTCCCCAACTTCTTTCATTCCTGAAGTGATGGCAAATGCCATAACTGAATTCACATACAATTCAGTTGATGGGATTATCTTTTCTGCTTATTTTAGAATATATGAGCAAATTTTCAGAGAAGAATGCAGCTCTGTGGAAGACAAGAGTAAAACAAGACTTTTGTTGAGAAAGTTAGCACCAGTAAAACATGAAAAATACTGTAATTTTGTACTACCAAAATAACAGGAGAAATTTGATTTGAAGAAACAGTAAATATTCTAACTAGAATTTTTAGCAAGAAAAGTTTGTTATACATTACTCAGAAGTGTATGAATCTGATGAAAAAAAGATTAAGATTTTGTCATATATGCTGGAATCAATGAGGAATGTGAAAGATTCAAATTAAACAATCTGACTTTGGATATGTTTAAAGGGTTAATTTTCATTCAGAAATTAACAGCAAAAAACAACACAAAAATTACATGCTAGAATTCTAATGAAACTTGAACAGAATCAAAAACTAACGCTATAAGAAATATTGTATGAATATCAGAGAATCAGAAATCAGAAAACGACACAAAAATTTGAAGAAAATAATGGACATATTTACAAACGAAAGAAAAATGGGAAAAAAGAAAAATTAATCTGTTTCAGATGTGGAAAGTTACATCTTGGAGTCAGTTGTCCCTTTAAAAATTTAAAGTGCTACAAGTGTGGAAAAATAGGACATAAAAAGTCACACTGTAAAACTAAAGCAAGGAAAAGTTCACTCAGAAAAAATTTTGTATACAGCATTGTGACAGAAAAAATAGAGAAATTCAAAGAAAATTTGTATATATGAAAATTAATAATGTGAATTTAAAAATGCAACTAGACATTGGTAGTGATATCATAATAATTAAAGCCACATGGGAAGCAAATGGAAAACCTATATTAAAGAGAACTTTGAAAATTGCATGTGCTGTGTCTGGTAAGAAATTATTTTTTATCAGTGAAATGACTTGTAATGTTTCATTTCATAACAAGTGTGAAAAAGCTAAGGTTTATGTGTTAAAAAAATACTATAAATGTATTTGGTACTGACTGGATAAAATTATTTGCATTGTGGGATTTACCTATAAATATTTATTGCAAAAATATTGGTGGACAAGCTACCAGTTTAAAAAAAAAAATAAAAAAAACTGTAAAAATTTAAAGGAAGAATTGAAAAATATTTTCACAAATTTATACATGGAAGGAGTTTTCATTTACAAACAGATCACTAACTTATTATCAATTTATGGTTTCATAAAAGGAATTCCTTTGCATACAGTGACCATTACAATGCTGGAGTACCATCTTATTAAATTATGATTTCAAGATGGAATACCAACTGTCCAAAAAATTAGGACTTACTGATGGTTTATCAAGATTGATACCAAAATATACCAAACCGTTTGAGGACACTGTTATTGCAGCATTAAAAAGTGAAATAGAAATTAAAAATATATGCAATGTAGTACGCAAACTACCAGTTGCTCTGGAAGAAATAAAAGTAAAAGCAAAACAAGACATATTTATTTCAAAAATAAAAAACAACTAAAAGTAAGCAAGATAGACTTCAATGCTTACTCGCTATGTGACAGAGTACTGATGTTTGCACAAATATATTACAAAATCGAATATTAACTGAATTTCATAGTGGTCATCCAGAAATTTCAAGGATGAAATCTCTTATGAGAAGCTATTTATACTGAACCATAATGGATCAAAACCTTGAAAAATTAGTAAAAGTCTGCAGAGGTTATGTTCTGGCAACAGAATCACCTACCACAACATTACATCCTTGGGCAAAGACAGAAATTCCTTGGTCAAGACTACACATAGATTTTGCAGGTCCAATAAATGGATCACATTATCTTGTGATAGTGGATAGCTTTACTAAGTGGCCTGAAATTTGTAAGTGAAAAAAAAACAAAAAACAACTTCCACAGTTACAGTGAATTTTTTACACAAACTGTTTGCAAGATATGGCATTCAAAATGCCATAGTCTCTGATAACAGTACACAATTCACCGCTTATGAATTTAAAGAATTTTGTAAAATGTTCTCGATTGAACATATTACTACCCGACAGTATCACCCAAGGTCAAACAGACAAGTGGAATGGTTTGTGGGTAGATTTAAGAGAGCTTTGAAAAAAAAGCGAGTAATAAAAAATGAGTGAAGAAGCACAATAAAAATTCTTGAGAGTATACCTGATAATGCCGAATCCGAATACACCAGCAGGCATGTCACTGGCAGAATTGATGTTAGCAAGAAAAATTAAATTGGTATTCAACAAGTTGTTAGCAGGTCAAAAAAGAATAAGAACAGATAAAAAGGACATAAAATTTTTCAAAATTGGTGAAAAATTGTTTTGCAGAGTTTAGAAAAATGGAAAAGAAATGTGGGAAGACAGCATAAGAATGTCACAAATTAGGGAAATGATATATATATATATATATATATATATATATATATATATATATATATATATATATATATGGTAAAAGGAAAAAAATGGGAACACAAAATATATTGGAATCAGTTAAAGACAAGGTTTACTAAAGAAAAGTCTGGAAGAATCTATGCAAGTATTGTACGATATTTTTGACATACCAACACCCCAAGAATTCATTGAGCATACAAGTATGATTGCCAGAAAAAGGAAACACATGGAAAAACTACAGGTTGACACAAAATGAAAGAAATACAACTTCAGTACATGGTGAACACACCAGAAAGAGGAGTGGGGGTAATATTAAAAAATAGAATAAACTATTTACTCGTGAAAAAATTCTCAAAAGGTGGGGATGTTGTGGAGTAAATAAGACCCCTCCCCCTCTGTAATACAAATGATCTAGACAAGACACCTTAAATAAAGAACTCAAAATGAGTCAGTAGAAGTACATCAGTCTGTCCCAGGCTCACGACAAGACAAGACCTGTCTTTGGACAGAGGGTGACATGACCTCCATCTCCAGGCAGAGGATGATTCAGTCAGGCTCTGTCTTTGGATAGACTTGGCTGAGAAAAACAGACCAGTTCTGTACCCAAGCCTGCTTTGGCAGGGGCTGGGTAAATTTTGACCAGTGGCTCGGGTGGAAAGGCTTGGCTTCCCTGTGGTAAACTTGACCTAGTGTCACATCTAGTCCACCACAATCAGGCAGTTAACTCCCAGGCTCACAACTGACTTGTTGAGCTCTCTGCCTGCAGATGAAGCTATGCCTATGTGTAGAGACTTGTTTGGGGAGGTAGACAAACCCAACCCTGTGTATGCGGGGTCTACGGGTTATTTTTACCCGGGCTCGGAATTGCTCAACATAAAAATCGGCCTTGTGCCACATACTGCCTTGCGGGGAGGTTGATAAATACCAGTCTATTGCAGTCAGTTCCATTATCGCAATAAGATAAGACCTCTGTCTTTGAGCAGAGGGCGACAAGACCTTGATATTCGGCCAGAGAGGGACTCACTCAGGATTCCGTCTTCAGATAGACTCAGCTGAGAAAAACAGACAAGTTGGAGTCAGGCAGTTCACTGTCTGGCTTGCTACTGACAAGACCTCTGTCTTCAGGCAGGAGGTGACTCAGTTAGGGCTCTGTCTTTGCATAGAGACTCAGCTGAGTAAAGTAGACAAGTACTATACCTGAGCCCACTTTTGTGGGGACTTGGTAAATTTTGACCAGTGGTCCAGGTAGAAACACTCAGGTGCCCCACAGTAAACTTGATCTTGTGTCATAACTAGTCTGCAGTGGGGCAACTGGTAAATACCAGTCTGTTGGAGTCAAAGAGAACTCTAGTGATGTCACACCAAGTAGCCTAAGCAAGACATGATATTATAACTACTAGGAGTGAATTATTTCAAGTCAAAAATGTTAAAAGAATTTCATTTTGAAATGGTATGGACTTTGAAATTTCCAGTCAGATTACTGTTCTCTACATGATCTGTTTTTTTTTTAACTTTTGTCAAGCAATGATGATGCTTTCTCTTTTATTCTTGATTTTTTTCACTTTTAGCCCAGTACTAAAAGGTTTTGATAATTTGGGAAAAATCCTTATTTAAGAAATTTAGCTGATAAATATCCTAAATCTTAACATTTTTTCTTTTTATAGCGTACATATTTGCCAGTATAATAGATGCTCACTTTAAAAAAAAAAGGCAATTATGCAAATATTGTCCTGTATCCAATGCCTTGGTATTATAACAAAAGGAGTCATCCAAGTTCAAAATACACAAGTATGAGTCTGGGATGAGCAGTTGTCGCCCAAGCATCCTGTCAAACCATGTGTCTTATAGGCTGGCAAATATACTAAGTTAGGCATTATGTGTAAGTTACAATATCAGAATCTAAGATTTTTTCAATGTGTCTTAATCACTTTTTAAAAAAGTTTTTGCTGTCTCATATTTTCTCAACATCATTGTTTATTAACCTATTTCACTCAGTTTTATTCATCCAAAGTTTTATTTTTTCCAAATATATAATCATGTATACAAATAGCAGTATCGTGGTTTATGACTTTACTAAGAGTATTACTTGGAAATAATGGAAATACATGATTTATTTCTATTTTTTTTTACACTCTTTTTAAGAATCTATTATAATTACTTGCTTATTTTGTTTTTTTATAATTGTTTTCTGTTTCTAGAAGTAAGACACCTATGACTAATAAAAAGTGTTATTGTATTAGAGAATTAAATTAATGGTTTTTGTTAGCTTTATACTGTGTAAGAAAACATAATTTCTGAAAGAAATTAATAGCTTTACTTGTTCATCCAGCTGGTAATTTTTTAAAACAAGTTTTGAGTTTTATTTACTCTACTCAAGTACAATTCATTAAACAATGAATTAATTTAGGAATAGGCAATTTTTTATGTCACTTTAATGTACAAAGAATGAAAAATAAATTTTGCCATATTGTATTAAGAAATTAAATAATTTACCAAATGAAAAGCATGAAAAACAACTTTGAAAGAAATAAAATTTATCAGAACTAAAATATAGCAAACGTATTTTTATAACTGAGTTGGAAATTAATGAGTCTAATCAAGTGGTCCTTCGAAAAATATATTAGTTTGGTCAGTGGGTCAGACTGAGAATTTAGCACTTCATCATACAATATTTTTAGGATTGATTTGATGTAACCTTAAATAAATAATATAAGTCTTGAGGCAACATTGTTCTTTGAATTTATTCTTACAACCTCCTTAAATACAACAGTTTGATTTTTAAAAAAAAGTTAAGTATGGTTTAGTAATTCAACAAGGCAAAATATATGGTTATAGTTAAATGACTGAATTTAACTTTAGATATATCCCCAAAATTAAAAAAGCAATATTTTAATCCAAATAGAAATTGTAAAATATCTCTTATGCTTCATTGACATATATTGATTCTCACGCATAGTTAATTTAACAATTATCATATATTGTAATTAATGTGTTGCTACATCAATAAGTTTGTAGCCTAAGAATGAAAAGAGCATTTTATATAGGTACCTCCACTCAGCTTCAATATCTAAATTTTAAAATGAATTTTTAAAAAGGAAAAAGCCTTCTTGAAACTTTCATTTTAGCTTTAATTGAAAGTTAAATGATTAAATTTACTATTTCCAGTAAGCAAAATACTCTGCATTTCAAATAGAAATTATATTGATTGGAATATCAACTTTCTGGTCACTTTCACAAAATTGATAAAAATCAACCATTTTTGACACATTTTTAAACAAAAGTTAATTCTCGATTTTAAAAATCTTCCAAAAATAAAAATATACTTTTCGGAAACTTTATTTGAGGAATATTAGCTGATTTAAAGTATAATTAATCTTATTTGAAAATAAATATTATTTACTTTAAGTTTAAAATAAGAGAAATGGATTTTTAAAACAAATGGGAGCAGTGATTTATCACTCTCGTTTGTCACTCATAGATCACTTATTAAATGATAAAATCTGTCAACACCTTTACTGTTGTTCTATGGAGACTTTATCTGTTAAAACATAATTTAAGAAATTGACAGGGGAGTGTCTTTTTTATATAATTTTTAAGTACTCAGTAATCTTAAAAATGTTGAATAATATTCTCCATAATCTAATTTTAGGAATGTTGAATTTAAATTTACTATAGTCATCACACTTACTTTCTCATTTTGTCATGTATGGTCGACTATTCTTTTAAACAGGGACAAGTTATGTAATATTTTATACTCATTTGTGAATAAGTCCTGAAAGTTTAATCAAAATGTGACAGTTATTTGATTTTTGCAAGAATTTCCAAATCACCTGAAAAGAAGGGGCAAAAACACTAATCATAATTTTTTGTGTTATTTCTTTAGATATCTACAAACTGCTGAACTTTAAAAAAAAAGATTTTTAACCAAAATTTTGCTAGAAAGGATTAAAAAATAAAAAAATATATATATATACTTTGTTCTTCCCTCTTAATAATAACAAACATTTTGACAATAAAACTTTGTTTTTGTTTAGGGTGTTTTTCATCATGCTATGCTATTTTTTCAGCGAGTAAGTGGATGTACCTAATTTCATGTGTATGTAAGAGATAGTGAAAATGAATAAATAAACAAGTCCATAATCTGACACAATCTCTACTAAATTTTGGTCTGAAATGCTTACTGTATAATGTTCAATCTATATATTTAATGTTAATCACTGAAATGAGTACATTGACAAGATTGTATAAAATTAAGTATGTGTGTGTGTATATATATATATATATATATATATATATATATATATATATATAGAGGCAGTATGTCGTCATTCAAGCATGTTTAGGTTAAAATTCTAAAAAAAAAAAAAAATCATTAGTATTAATATATCCCCACTGATCCTAGTAAAAAAATAATATATATATATATATATATATATATATATATATATATATACACTACACTAAATACAACCCACTTAATCATTCACAATGACTCAACATCAAGCCCAACATTGTATATATCAATTTAAATGTCCTTTTTTGAGATTCTATCTCTGACAAAAATGTTAATATATATACATTGGTTTTACTAGAACTATGTCAAGGAGACTTACATGTCACTTGAATGAATATAGCTCAATTTCACAACATTTAAAGGAACATTCCTGTCCACATTCACTGTTTAGACAGATATTAATAGACAACACAATTATACTCCACCATGAAAATAATAAACAAAAACTTCAGATTCCCGAAGCTCTTTATATAAAAAATTACAGCCAAAAATAAAGTCAATTATGAATATAGCAACAATGTTCTAAAATGTTTATAACGCAAATTTTTTTTTAAATAATTATAATTGTTAAAAACTACAATAAAAAATATTTTAAAACACGTTAATATAATTCTAATAAGAAATTACATAAGTTACCTCCCTTACATATAGGTTAAATTTTTTTCAAATTCTACATATTCATAACCTATACTAACTCTTTGTCTTAGAAATTCAACCCTGAAGATGATTCAGATGAGATTGAAAGTACTTAGGAAAATAAAAATCATATGAATAATAATCATTTTACTCAATCAATTTCCTATAAGCACAAAGAAATTAATCTGTGAACTTCAGAGGATTAAAATTAAAATAAATAGATGTAATATGTCTAAACTATTTTAACCAAACGCGCTTGTATATGTGTGTGTGTGTGTGTGTGTATATACACACACACACACACACACACACATCAATTAGTGTAATGATGGAAAAAGCATTTCTTTTACACAACTTTATTTATTATTTATATTTATTTATTTATTATTTTTCAACATCAGCAGCTTAATTGAGTGATGTGTTTTAATCACATAGATTGAACAGTGGACAGTAAAAATTTCAGGTTGCAAACTTGTTGATGTATTCTCATAGATACAAATGTAAATTATTTGTATTTCTCTACCAGTGAGGATTCACCCTTTTGAATTTATATCTTCATAAATATTGATTTATTTATTCTGTATGAAGAGCTTACCCATTTTTATATTTCTTTAGATATCTAAAAACTTTGACATGGATCAGGCTACTGTTGCAAACTTGTTATCAGACTCTGTCTGCAACTTTTTTCTTTCTATTCTTTTTTTCTTTCTTTTGATGTATTTTGTCATTTATGTTTTTATTTGAAAATATAATTGTGTTTGATTAATGGTTCTATTGGTTCTTGTTATTGCTTTCTATGTCTGTGAACCTACTACTTGCTATAGATCTATAATTAAAAAAGTTTTTTTTTTTTTTTTTTTTTACTTCTTTTTGTCCTGATTGGGTTTGTTGGCGCTAATTTAGGCAATGTCTTTTTCATAGAATGCTACATCCGGGCCAGATTTCTTGTTAAATGAAAAATGGGCCTGCAGATTCAGACTCCCCTAAAGAGGAGGCTCCAAAGTAATTAGATTGGATTTCCTCAACATCTTCTTTCACATTCACTTATTTTAAAACTTTTTTTTATGCTTCTTTTTTAATATAACAGCAACCATATTTAGTATTTTTCAGCACTGTGACTTTATTCCCATTTGCTTTCGACTCGGTCATTTGTTTAAGCTAATATCTTTTTACTTAAATTCTTTGAATTCTGTGTTAGTGTCTGCAGTAATTTTATACCATTTAAAACATCTGCTTTGAAAAAGTTTAATTGTAACCTATTTGAGAAGAAAAATAAAGTTACTAGTTTTATTTTTCATCAGGTGTCACTAACAAATATGTTGAGTAGGGCTTACATACAAACCTTACCCTATCAAAAATATTTTTTTAACATTTAAACAATGATGACTGCTGATATTTATGAAACTCAGTCAAGAAGGTTTCTACAATGTTTTTTTTTTTTTTAAATACTTATATTTAATTTTCCCTGACTAACTTAAATTTGATTTGCAATATTGAAACACCAAAGAATAGTTAAATTTTAAAAAAGAAGGTCATTTTTTTTTTTTACATATGAAATGCTATGCTATTCAAATTCGGTTTAAATGTCAAATATGCAAACAAATGTCCAGTTAGTCTCTTTATGAATGCTGTGCCTAAGTGTAATCTTTATTTTTTTTTCTACCAACAAACAATTACATTAGTATTGCTTCTTGATTTGCAACTAATTTTAGTCCTTTGAAAGATTCATTAATTATGTATTCATTCTTTATTTCTCATTTAATACAATTCTTTTGTTGGTTTATTATTTGATCTTTTATTGAATATTTTCATATATTCTTTTGAACATAGTTCTACTTAATGTTGTTCCTTTTCATTCTTAATTATGTTTGCATGTATATTTTGAAAACTTTCTATTGATATTTTCAAGTAACTCTTTTTACAAGTTTCAAATATTGATTCACTTCATAAATGATTTTATATAACAAAAATTATTAAAAGTCAATATCAAATAATTATTCAAAAGTGTCTCTGTTTAATTTTTTTTAATTTGTTTAATTTCAAGTGATTTCTACTGTCTATAGCAGATCATTAATAATTTTTATACAAATACAAAAGTTCATTCAAGATGATTTTTGTTTTTGGTTTTTATTGTATAACTTGACTGTAAATGAAGTTATGGAAATCAAAACAGGTTCTTTAATGTTTATTGATTAAAAAGAAAAAAAATTGATTTATTATTTTATCAAACTAAATTTTGAGTAGATGAGAAATCATAAAATGAAAATAATTTGGATGAAGAGTCACTCTTATCACTGTCTGTCTACAAAGTAACTTGTGTCATACAAATAACACTCCAAAACAAATTCTCATACCTTGACCTCACTCCTTATTCATTTACCATAACATGAATTTGTAATTTAGAAACCACTCCTTAGCATTAATCTGTCATATTTCTATTAATTTGTCTTTCTATAAACTAATTGTCAAGTAATGGGTGACGTCTATTGTGGCTTCTCACTGCTGTTTGCAAATTTTGTCTGGGTCTCAGGTGAATTGTGTGTAATGGTCCCCACAATCATTATTTTCTTTCAGTAGGTATTTATATAGCCCAGCTTATCTCTTTTCTCTTTTGCCTTGTCCACTTGCTATGGTATTGTTCTCTTTCAGTTTTTCAAACTGAAATTATTATTGCACGGTTTCATGCTTCTTTGAAAATATCCAATCAACCAATTTTCTTATATATTGCATACAAAAAAAAATGTTATTGTATATTACACAAACACCTTTCTTTTTTTTTTTTTCTTCAAATAGTCAAGCAAATTGGTCTGTCTTTTTCCAGTTCAAGTTCTGAATGCTCTGTGTTATGTTCCCAGTTGATGGAATGGCTGTATATAAGATAGCATTTTTTGCTATATGGACCATTTACATATTAATGTTCAATGCAACATTTATTGGTCCATCAATATCTGCACTGCAAATATTATAATTGATTATTTTATGACTGATGAAGTGAAAAAAAATGGGCCGCTTTTATAATTTAATTTTGACTTTATATGTAAACTTGAAATGAATTGGTCCTATATCAATATTGCTACCTTTATCTTCTTTCTCTGCTGAATTCTGCAGATGATTATCAATTGTATAAATTTATTCTTATTCCAGTTCAAAGATTCCATGAATTTATGATATGACCTTGGAAATTCATTCTTTACATAAAATTCCTTATATTTTATTTTTTGTTGATTTTTTTGGCTTTTATTTTTTTTTGGCAGTGGGTTGAAATGGGTGATAAAAAATACATATTTTACACTTCTACTGTTTATATCGTTTTAAACTGGACTTTTTCAATTATAATCCAAGTAATTGTTCTGTAATGCAACTGAGGGGTGGAAAATTGATGAACAAAATGTTAGTTTATAATACAAAAATCTACCAATTGCAATATTTTGAAAATTATCACCTAAAAAAAATTAGAAAATAATGCAAATGTAATCTACACCAGTTGACCTTTATAACTTGTTTAGCATCATTTTCACTCTGCCTTCTCACTTCATTTATCTTTGAAATAATCTATTGACCTTGAATGTTTTTTAATATATATATTATTATGACCAGATAAATTAAAACCCTTTCATTTGGAATTAAAACTTCTAGAATGATTCTAACTTGTTTATTGGATGTTATGGTGAAACTAAAATCCAGAAAAAGCTCTAAAGTAATCTTCATCCTTTGAATAGAATAGAAAAGAAAAATGACATTCACATAATTAAAAAAAAAAAAAATGAATACATTCTAAAAAAGAGAGCTTTTCTTTAAGTTTTTATCTTAGCCAATGACATTTTTATCCTATTTGAATTTGACAGATTAATCAAAATGATTTGGTTTAGATATTTAAAATCAAACTAATTTTTAACCTATTCAGTAATTTTTTTTTATTTATTTCATTTCTTTTACTGGACAAAGAGAAAACATTTCAAAACTTGATTCATGTAATTTTAATATATCAGCTGAAATGAGAAAAGATACTTTTATTATTATGCAAACAATGTATTTATGATAAAATATTTGTGGTAGTATCTAGATCTATTGTGGTTCATTTTTTTTTTTTTTTTTTTTTTATATATATATATTTTCTGATTGGAAATAAATATCAGGACATCAGGTAACAGGATGATGCTGCTTTTCTTTTTTTTTTCTTCTTCTCTTTTAGCTTGCACAAATGCTGCATGCCTTCCAAAATAGCTTACACAAATATTAAGATGATTGACCTCTTCTCACTTCTGAACAATTCTTTCTACTCAAATGCCAGCAATTCCATTCCTCATTTATCTATAAAAACCTGACATTAGCTTTCACCATTGACACATAAACTTCTGTTCTCACCATGACTGATGATCTTATTTTCAACCATCTTTAGCAGGCAGAAAATTTTTTATTATTATATTTCCTTTGATTTCTGTTGTATATACATTTCCTTCTGAGTCCCAACAAGGGACCTAAAGTCAGAATTGGTTTCATGATATTTTCCACTGATCATTTTTGTAACACACATTTTACATAGATAAAGCTCTTTGTAATGTGTGAGCTGTACTTGTGAGTACAATTTTTTTTTTGTTTTTTTTTTTGGCATGGGCTACCAGGAATCCTTTTTTCAATGAGTTTATTGGTACCTTTTCCAATCAATCTGAGGTCTCCAAGTACAAGTAGAATTATTGATGTCCTCATGTGCCTAATATTGTTATTATTATTATTGTTATTATTGAGTCATATAAATTCTAAGATGCTAAAATAGTATTCCTAGTTATTACTCTCATGGCTGTCTTGCCACTGTCAGTTACCTTCAGTTCATATGTTTAACCAAACTGTATAATGAGGTAGCAATATATTCATGCTAAGCACTGTAAATACTGTGAAATCCTGCTTTCACATTGTTTTTAAAGAAATTTAATAAAGGCAATAATATTAATACAGAACTTTTTAGCTATACATTACAATAATGCTCATGTCTCCTATCATTATAAACATAGTATTTAGATTTAGATTGCAATTAAAGATAATTTCAGACTCTTCATTCAAATTAAGTGGAGGTGCAGTGGAGTAACGGATTGCATCTCGGATTGAGGAATCAGAGAGCCAAGTTTGAATTCCAGTCAGATCTATTATATTCACTTACGTGCTAATACCCTTGGGAAAGGTATGAATCCTCTTCTTCTCCCCGCAGCTATGGGTAAACAGCAGGACAGACTGGATTCTATAGCCTTGGGTGGCAACCTGGAGAAACACCACTTCTACTGCAGCTGTAGTACACATGGTGCCCCTATGACCTTATGGGTCACAGGATAAAAAAAATTCAAATTAGTATGAAGAAAATAATTTCTTGATTTTTTTTTTTTTTTTTAATAATTTTCAGTTATAAAAAAAATATTAAATTTCAATAAAGTCAATTTTACCAGTTAGAAATGTCAAATACAATATTAGTTTTATTATTATTGAATGAGTGAGTAGCAGTGGTGGGATACAAATATACAGAGCCCAATATACCTATCATGATATTCAATTTGATAAGGATATGCATCACAGCCAAATGTGCGCAATATAAGGACTGGTTTTGATAAAAGCCATGCTTAACCTTGTAAGTGGGGCCCAGTTAGAAATACCTTCTGGTTGGTTAACCCCAGTATCTAGATGTGACTCCTAAGTCACCTTGGTTGTTTCACTTTTCAAAACTTTTAAAAATAATAATAAACAATATTTGACACCCAACCATGATGTTCCTGTGTATTACTCTCACTCATGAGCAGAAATGCCCAGTATGAGAACCCTTGAGGATGTGTTAAACAACTTTGATACTAAACTGGATATTTAATTCACCCCCCCAAAAAAAAAATTATTATTATTATTATTCTATGTTTCACCCCCAGTAGTTGTTGGTGGCTTACACTGAAAATTAAGTGACAGTAAGTCTCCTCAGTACACTTTTAGTATTCTAGCTGCATGGCCCAAATGCATTCGCTTATACAGTTCCCAGTGGATTACCTTTTCCACCTAATCATATATCTTCTTGTATTACAAGAAGAGTATGACAAATCTTTTTTGTAATCATTAAATAAAATTGGTTGTTTCTGGGCTTATATGCTTATGTGGTTGATCATCTTATCTGTATTTCCATATATCATTATCACTTAATCAACAACACATATGTAAATAATAGTAGCAGCAACATTTTCTTTTTCTCTGCTATATGGGACACGATTATTCAGTGTATATTACTCTTTGTAATTTTACCAATTTCAATAATTTTCAGTTATCAAATTCTCCAAAGTTATTTTCTATCCAAAATTCTGTTAAAATTGGTCCTGCTATTTTAAAATGCCAGCATTTTATACCTTTACATAGCCACTATTCCATTAAGTAATATTGGCAATGATTATAAATAATTTGACACTAAGGAATGTTAAAGAGCCCTAAAGCAATTGCCATTTGCTTGACAATTCATCAAAAAGATAGGTACAAACCTAACCTTCCTCATTATGCTATTTATTCTCTTCTGTTTTTGTTCTTCCTGTGATTTAGGACTTTGTCATACCAATGGCAAATTTTCTAGTTAATTTATATTTGCTTTTTGTTTTTTTCATAAACTTTGAATTGAATTGCAAAAAAAAAAATGTTGCCATTTTTCTCTTGTTTGTTTCTTTTTTAGTGAATTTCTAATTGGGTAGAAAATGTGTCTTCTCTTGACCAAATAAGTTCTGTTAATAATTTTGTATTTTTTACCTATTTGCTTCAGTAGAGTCAATGTAAAGGGCATAAAAATAGGGTTTATTTTTATTCTAAAATAACCATTCATTGATACTTTTAGGATTATGTCAATTAGAAAGATTTTTTTTGTGTGTGTGTAAAATTCTGCTAAATGAATATTTTTTACATATATATTTAGCAGTAGAAATTCTTTGCATCTCAGAAATGATTACACAGTTTTCAACATTCTTTTAAATATCTCTGGTTTGGAATATAAATATACTTGTAAAATGTTCTGTGTTCAAAAGATGTAAATATATATATATATATATATATATATATATATATATATATATATATATATATATATATATACTGTAGTCAAGTTTTTTTTTCTCTTGTAAATCATCTAATTATTATGTTTGTTTGTTTTTGGTGGGGTTGTTCATATCATTTTGATGTATTCCTCATCAATCATAAGTGTATAAAGCTTCCTTACAAGATATGCTAAACTCAGCCTTTGAACATTTGATGATGAGGAAGTTAGATCAATGTTTTTCATTTTCAGAAAAGTCAGCTAATCCTCACCAAAGAAAAGTAACAAACTGTAATGTAAGAAGCACTTGAAAAGACTTACTAAAGCAATATTCAGTTATTTTACAAGCTAAATGTTCTTGGTGTTTACTCCAAACAAACAGTTTGATAATGTAAGCTAAAAAAGTTATAAATAACAGTTACTGTTGTAACAACTGAAAAAAAACAATAGGTTTTCCAAGTAGAATTTGATAAAAAGTAAACACATGATGGCATTTTTGTATAGTTCATATTTTGTAGTTAATTTCTTTGTAACTTTAATTTAGTAATAGGATTTATAATGACTTCTGTAAGTGTTGTTTATCAGTTGTTTTAAGATATTTTATAGCCTACCAAAAATATTTTATGATCAGCAGTTTTAAGTAATGTACTCTACTTGGATGTCTTGCCATAGTTTTTTTTTTTTTTTTGTTGAAAAATTGCTTTCTTAGTTTTCTTCTCATTGCTTTGTTGAAATTTGCTTCTTCAATACATATACTTTATTTTATAAGTAATTGTACTAACAACTGAGTTGCTCCATAATAATTTTTAAATTTTACAACAAATACACGCGTGCACAGAGAGAGAGGCTGCGATGGATAAATTGTCGCCTTTTTATATTTTTTCATTTCACGCATGTGTTTGGTTTGGTTTTGATTTTGTTGACTGCACAGTATAGTAGTTAGTTGGGCACTTTAAGGTGAGGAATAAAGCACCATGATACAAATTACTCCTCCAGAAATTTGAAATAGCATGTTGCACTGCTTGGTATTCATGCCAGAAGCTTCAATATGAACATTTTAGAGTGCGTGTATGTCAATCTGAGAACAGTGCAGCAGATTCAGAAAGAGTTGATGAGTCTAATGGTGATTACGAAGATGTTCGGAGTGATCACCAGTGATAGCAACATTATGCCTCCATTCATCTTCCCACAGAGCCTCATACTCCACACAGACCTACATCAAGTGCCTTGAGGAGGTAGTGCTTCTCTGGGTCAAGAGGATGGCTGCAGAAACAGCACTCTGCACCATGCCACACAAGCAGGAGAACCTAGTTATGGCTGTCCTACAGTTTCTGCAACCACATCACCCCTTACATCTGGCCACCTAACTCCCAGACTGCAACCCCTTGATTATTATGTGTGGGGTGCAGTTGAACAAAATTCCTTTGTAAAACCCAAAAGATGAACTGATGGTAAGGATTATGGCAACATTCACCATCTTAAACAAGGAAACCATCCAGAAGAGTTGCTGGAGATTCCAAAGTCATCTGAGGCTGTGGTTGCTCAGTTTCATATCTGAAATGTAAACAAAGCAATTTTTAAAGAATTAATGATTTTATTTTAATTCAATATATTTTTATTACTACAAAAATTATTTTAGTGGATACCCATATTTGATATAGGATCCTTTTTTTTTTTTTTTTTTTTTTTTTTTATTATTTTAAACAGCATTTATTTCATCTACTGTCTTGCACAATCATTAGTCCTAATCAATGTTTTTAACTTCTTTGATATTTTTACCAGTTATATCACATTAACTAAATCTCTAATCCGAGCATACTGTTACATGAGTTTAAGCTTTATCTATTGTATACTCCATAAATTAATATTAATAAGTAAAACTAAATAATTGTTTTTTTTCAAATCTCATTTCTGTCTTTTTGATTGGTTACAGATAATAATCTCATTCTGCTTTGTCTGTAGTAAAAAGATAGAATTCTTCATGGCATAAATACTCTTTTTGCTTATTAATCATCACATAAACTGAGCCTAAATAAGTTTCAAGTCCTATGATTCACATAGCAACACTTTATTATACAAAAGTGTCAGTCTATTTCTCTAAATTTGATAGCACATTTTAAAAATAATACAAGGCAAACATTGAGGTGTCACTGTGATGGACAATTAGATTCTATTTCACTTTTTTTGTATGTACATAAAATATTATTATTTCAGACACCTCAAGCTTGTATATTTTAAATTGTCACAAAAGGACATTCATAGTTGCTCCTATTATTTTTCACTCAATACACAAATGTTTTTAGTTTTTTGTTTACCACAATATGGATTTCATCATTTTTATATGGTTTTGTTTGGTAAAAATAAACTCTTTTTTGCCAAAGTGCAGAAATATTTTTTCTTCCAAAAGAATGTAGTAATTCATTACCTACTCTAATCAATAGATGAAAGAATATCAGATTTCAATTGCACAACCATCATATTAAAATTGAGGTATCAAGTGGAATATAAAAGATTGTATATAAAATGTCCCAGTCAAATATAGAAAAGAATAGGAAGAAACCAGCTGGCCATGAAAGTTGAACCCAAGAAATATAAGAAAATCTTACTGAAAAGTAATGTAGAAAAATCTGATTTGACAGAACATTTGGAAAAAGATCCTACTATTCCCTCTGAGATAAAGTCTGAGTAATAAATAGGGATGATAAGAAAGTTAAAAGAATATGCATGCATTAACTGTTGTAAAATATGGCAAGGATATATTAAGGCTGGGTAGAAAACATCTAATCAATTGCTCTACCCACAACTACGGGTTAACAGGCAGAGAATGGAAAGAGACAGGAGGAAACAAAATCAACACTGTCTCAGAAACTGCAGCATGCAATTTGGGGGGGGGTGTCCAAAGGACTGGCTTCACAAGACACCAAGTCTTGCTGATTGCTGGTTTTGTCACTTTTATTGACAGGAGACAGTTGACAGAAACCGGATTGCAGATATGCCCGTATCTGACATGTCAAGCTGTTCTGCTGTTAACAGGAAGAACCAGATGTAACTGGTGTTGACAGACATGTCTGCATGCAATTCAGGGCCTCTTTTGCATCTGTACTGACACACGTTCACTACATTGTTGGATAAATGTATATAATTCAGACTAGTGTATATTCCTTTGTTTAGCATATAAACGATAGAAGCAGGTGCATTACTTTATAAGGTTTGATGTCATTAATC
>CAHIKZ030002065.1:92500-345631 GCA_903632075.3 Acanthosepion pharaonis | reverse complement strand
TAAATAAATAAACACCTAAGGTTTAAAATACATTTTAAAAAAGAAAAGTCTTTCTTGAAAAATTTATTTTACTTTTAATTCCAAGCTAATAAATTAAATTTAATATTTCCAATAAGCAAAATATTTTGGTGTAATTCAAATCGAATTTAACTTGATTGGAATGATTTTTTTTTTTGATTTTTTTTTTTTTAAAACAAAAAGGTGGGTGTTTTAAGGAGGTGTTGACACATCTATCAATCTGATGTTTGAGTAATGGGAAATAATTATAGTAAAATTTCATGATAAATACAACTTAAATAACATTTTTAGATAATTTTTTTTTACTCATTAATCATAAAAATTTTAAATATTTTTTTTTTAACAATTCTAATATTTTATTGAATTTTGGGTACTTTGATTTTATAGCCTTACTTATAAAGACACTTGAAGAAATTATGAAAAAAATTTTAAATTTACTCTAGTTAACACTCTTATTTTCTGTTAATGTTGTGCTTGGACATCTGTATTTACAAAAATCGGCATGTTTATACAAACACAGAAAAAAAATTATTTTAAAATATTGGGATGGGAGAGTCACTGAATTGTACTAATTTTTTCTCTCCATTTATAATTAGTAAATACAGTTTCTATTTAATAAAAACATCACTTGACTGCTGCAAATTAATACAAAATTTTAAGATTTAAAAGTTTATAAATTATTATAAAAAAAAAAAAAAAACTAAAACAATTCTTGTAAAAATTCATTAGTCATAAATAAAAAAAAAATGTTAAGACAATGTCCATAATATACTTTATTCATAAAAACACAAGCATTTCTAATTTAATAATATCTATACATTTCTATTATGTAACAAGGGCCCTGTTTGACCAAAAAATTCATTTACATTCTTCAACAGCTTGTCCTTATAATTATTAAGAACTACAAAAAAGAATTTCGCAAAATTAAATAAGCATCGATTAACAAATGAAAAAAAAAGAAAAAGAAAAAAAAATTTACCAAAATTTTCTAAAACAAGAAATATTTAAAAAATAATTTAATTTATTTGTGAACAATTATCTGATTTTGAAAGAATTTCCAAATCAATGTTTTTCATTTCAAAAAGCTCAAATTTCCTATTCTAATTTATGGTCCCCTGCTGACACCAGAAAACCTACATTTCAAAGGTTCTGAAAAAAAAGATTAAAAAAAAAAATAATAATGTTTACATCAAAAAATACTTTAGTCTCTCCTCTTAATAATAAAGATTTTGTCAATAAAATATTGTTTTTATGACATTTTGTTCATTTTTTTCATTATGTATGTTCGTTTTTTAGCAAATCTTTGGATATATATATATATATATATATATATATATATATATATATATATATATATATTTAAAAAAAATATGATTCAAATCAATATACATAAGAAATTGATGTAAGTTTGTTTTTCAAGCTGTTTAAATTTTTGAATTCCAAAAAATTTCGCTTGAAGATGGAACAGAGCTTATCTTTAACTCAATTTAATTTAAATAATTATATTGAAGTTTTTGCCTTTGTTTTGAAACATGGGACTTCTTATGTCGCGATTTGGAATCATATTTTTAAATAAATAATTATATTTATGCTCTACTTTTGTATCGAGCACTATTTTTTAAAAAATAATAACTAAAATACTAAGGGTCTTTGGATTATTTACCTAACCAGTTCCTTCCTATATATTTTCATATATATATATATATATATATATATATATATATATATATATATATATAGAGAGAGAGAGAGAGAGAGAGATGTATATACATCATTTAATAAATAAAAATGAGGCTTCTAAAAATGCCAGATTAAAAATAAATCAATTCCTTAGAAATTAATTTGTTTGCATTTGTTTCAGATAGAGCAGATATGAGCTCTCAAGAAAAATAATCCGAGAGAAGGGAATGTGCCTTCTTTAAATAAGGTAAAAAGAGCCTTGCTTACTGTGAAGTTCTTTGTGCCACAGGCCTGCCCCCCCCCCACACACACACATATGATGGTGGATGGCTGCTCATATCCGAGTATGGCTGTCTACTAGGGTGGCTAGCCAATCCCTGTTGCAGACGCCTGCTCAAGCATACTTTCTTCAACACCCACATAACTTAGCTATGGATTATACTGCAACTATGCTGAGTGGACCTTAGAAAGAGCACATTAACTGGTGTAATCCACAATCTCAAAAAAAGCCAGTACGTTCAAACCCTCAATCACAATGACCTGTGACTTCACTAGCACAACTATTGAATTGAAAGCTCCCAAATTTAACTCTCAGTCTTGGGTCAACCTGTAGTATGGTTTTCCAGGCACTTTCAAAATGTGTCATATGCTGGGGTCAGCTAAGTGACAAATATTATATATAATGAAATGGATAAAGTCTGACAATTATTTAATGTATTTTCTATTTATACATTATTTTTAATAGATACAAATTATTAAAGTAATATTTTTAAAAAACAGAACATTTACTTAAATAAATCATATCTTAAATATAACAAACAGAATATATGACACACACTATTTTTAAGAACTGTTTATTTAGGGGAAAAAAGAAAATTACGGGCATTTTAAGCACAGAAATAACTGAAAAAGTAGATCAATTAAGTATAGGACATATCTAACAAAGACCTTAAAATTGTCTAAAACTTTAATTTTTACTAACACTTAATTTTCTTTTGTTTCTCAATTTTATGCTTGCCAAAATTATTCAGCTATATATATATATATATATATATATAGTGTGTATACACCATAGTGTAACAGTTACATAAATTTTAAAACAAGTTAAACTTTTAAGGTGTATTTATTTAGTTATTTACTAATCAAACATCTGGCATAAGATTTAACAGTCATCTCTACAAGCACTTCAGTGCAAATATTCATTTATACACAGACATAAAGTACAAATAAACTCATGATCCAAGACCTTATACTACCTTTGTATTATACAAACAGAACCTGTTAAAAGAACAACTGCCTTTTACTATAAGTAATACCATTGATTTCTCAAATATCTTAATAAGTAAAATGAAAGAATAACATTAGCATTGTCAATTATGTCAGCACGAGATGAGGACACTCAAACATTAATGATATGCTTTCATAATATAAAATGTGATATAATGAAAAAGACTTACTAGTTAGAAATGTGCAAAATATAATAGCATGAGAAAATGAATTTTTACAGATTCTATAAACAGTAAATAGAGTTTTTCCACACAAAATGTTCAGTTATTAATGTCATTTTTTTTATTATATGATTGTGGGTCAATAAGTACATAGCTTGACACTATGCCAAATTTTGTGCTAAAACTTTCACTATATAATGTTTTAATGTTGAAGTGGTGTAATGGATAATGGCGTGGAATTGTTAATCAGAGAGTAGGGTTCCAATTCCCGTTGGGTTCATTATATTCACTTATATGCGAATACCCTTGGAAAAAGGTATAAATCCACCCCCCCAGATTAATTAGTAAGACTTGTAACACTAAACCATTATTCTCTCAAAAAAAAAAAAAAAATTCTTACAATATAAAATTACTTTCTGGCTTTAAATAACCTGCAAATGGTTGATAAACCCTAGAAAATGAATGAATCAATGAATAAAATATTTATTATAATATAATCACTCCACATCATGTTGGTGGAGTGATTATGTTGAATCAATTGTAAGACCTGCTGCTAGCAAAGTTGGTTCACTGTGTCATCCAAAACAATGCTTCTATACAGAATCCATCTTACACATTTATAAATCTACCATTTTTCCAGGCTGACATATCTGATCTGGTTCTCTTTCTATATATCTTGAGATTCTTGACAAAATTCAAAGAGGGGTCTGTAATGTAATCGATCCTGAACTGGCATTTTGACCAGTGACTTTCTCACCATAGTGACATGGCTTCCTTCTGTCTTTTCTACAAATATTTCCATGGCAATTGTTCTAATGAGCTGTTTGGTGCCTCAGCTGCATGAATTTAAGCATGCTACTAGATTGGTAACCAGGTTTCACCATTAGAAACGCCAGTTCTAGCTAAATAGTTTCTTTTCTTAAACACAGAAATAAACCCTTCCAATTTCTTGTTTCCTTGTCACATACAACATTCAAAAATTTAAATGCAATGTCAATCATCATTTTGTCTTCCTGAATACTGTTTCTTTATTGTCCTTTCTCCTCACTAAATTCTTCTCATTCTCTTTCATTCCCTCTAACCCCACTGTATGCTAGTAACATTATCACATTGCTTGGGGGGAAATGATTAAAAAGGCTGATATTTTCAAAATTAATCTTTAATATTATTTGTTTTAAGCTACATATGTGTTGGTCTTCTTGTACTTTCTTTAACCTCACTCGCTCGGGGCATAAACTCATTAAAATTTTATAAAATAAATAAACCATAAATTTCTTTTTTTTTGTAAACTAGAACTTAGTGAAACCATAAGATTTTCCAATTAAGCAAATTATAAAAAACATTTGACATAAGAAATAAGAAATACTGCATTTCTGTGATAATGAGGTAGATAAAAAACGAAAAAATGCTAAATTAAAAAATGAGAAAAAAACGGAAATGTGTACAACAAAAAAGAGACAAAATAATTTTTTTAACTAAGTTGAAATTATTGAAATTGGAAATGATTTCACTTTTTTAATAGTATTATTATATAATATTTTAACTTACAAACTGATTTTGCTTGATTACCTATTGAAAATTAATGCATGTATAATACACCTGAGTTGTAGCTTTTCAAGATTTTGTTCCATGCGCCTAAACTTCAATTCTCTAAAAACTAGACAGATGTTACTCGTGTGTGGGTGATGTCTAATTGTGTAGGTATTTCAAGATTCTTACCTTTCTTTTTCTAATGATAATTTACATCACATATAATAAAAAAAACTAACTGATTGGAATCATCCTATTTCTGATGCTTGCCAACGTCATAATCACTAGGCAACCTAACTGCTGCTTTGTATAGTTTTTTTTTTTTTTGATTAAAAACGAGCTCTATGGAATTATCATCTGTTTAGATATCGATTCTGTCCTGTAAATAATTTCAAAGCCCATAAATGAAGATTGGGCAATTAAAAGAAATATTTGAAAAGGTTATGGTGAAAAATTAAAATAAAAAGAATGATGTGAAAGGATAATTTCAAAAGCACAAATTCTTTTTTTCATGATTTATAAAAATAAAATAGATGTTTTTTTTAGTGCAAGAATGGGTACAACAATTAAATAAAGAATCTGACCTTAGTTTCCATCGTCAATTTATTTTTTAAATAACAATCAACAACGTTGTTTAGTATCTTCAACAGATGCAATTTAATACATTATTTTATTTCTATAATAAAATATTCATAATTTATAAATTTTATATCCATTTTTTTTTATAATGTTTTTTTTTTCAGTTAGAACGTTCAAATTCGCGAACTTGCGGGAAAATAAGTTTTTAAATTTTAACTGACTGAAACTTTCTTTTTAATCCAATTAGTGGGGAAAGCCTATTTCTTATAGACTTGACAAGAATAAGTAAAGAAACAATATTTTTTTTTTAAACTACAAAAATACCTAGAAAGAAAGAAATGCCAGATTATTTTCATTACAAGAAAATGAGTTGTCTTCCCTTCTGTATAAATGTTAATAACACGGCTTTGATAAATTAAAAGAAAAAGCATTCCCTAAAAACAAAATTTACTTACAAAGTAATTTATTTCTGAGGTCAGAATGAATCGTTTTTTATTCAATTTCAACGTCTCTACACGTTAGATTTTTTTTTTCTTACGAAAGAAAAGAAATATTTCTTTACACACACAAAGTAGTAGGAGTCAAAGTAAATTGAACCCACGCCTAAAAACGAAAAAGCTCGCCACTACCTTTTACTAAAAGAATTCTTAAGATATTTCGGACAGGTGAGATGAATTCTTTGCAGAGAAACTAAAAATGAAAGAAACAAAAAAATAAAATAGAAAAAAAAAATCTACTCTGGAGTTGCACTTTCGATGTATAAATTAAATAAACTCCTGTTTTGTAAACACAATTCAGTTTCGATCGAAGTCATAAATTCACCAAAAAAGTTAGTTTTAAATAAAATCAGATTTTTTTTTTTTAATTAAGTAAAAAAAGGTTCATATTTTTTTAAATTTTTATTGCTACACATGTATTTATCGGTTAAATTATATGTTTCTTTGTTATGTAGTAAAAATGATCGGAGAATGATGATGAGTGATCAAAACAGCTGGTGTTTATGACAAATGAGAAAAGAAAAAAAAAGCGGGTAGAGCTTTTCGTCTAAAAATCAATATTTTCAGATCGATAAGGAAAAGCGCGAAAAATAATCAGCCAAGTTGTTTACTATTTTTCAGGTGAGAGAATTTACTGAAAAGAACTTCTTAGAATTTTTAAACTTAAAGAAAACTGCATATTATTAATTAAATTTTAAAGGTTTTTTTTTTTAAAAAAGACAGAAACAATGAATATTAATTTTTGAATAAACAGTTTAATTTAAAAAAGGAAATTTAAACTGAAATAAACCACATTTTTACTTATGAACTTGCCTGAAATACGAGAAGAGTGATAAAAACAGTTTTTTTAGTAAAAAATGCACAATTAAATCATGTTTTTTGTCATTTGTTTTACAAATTAATATCAAAGACATACTTAAAAAAAACTTTACTGATTACTTTAAAAAGATTTAAGTTCTAAAACAAGAAATTAATAAATATAGAATTAATTTATAATTACACTTGAATTTTTAATTGTTTTTCAAAATTTTTTTTTTTTCGAGAAGAGGACCTTTCTAAATTAAATGGTTGTTTTGAAAATTAAAAGTAAAGCCTAAATAAAATAAAATAAAAATGAAAAGCAGTGCTAAACATCCGATTCAGGAATAAACATTTTTTTAAAACAATAATCAGAAGAAAAGATTATGATTTTTAGGGAAATAAATAATAAAAATGATTTGTCTGAATAGAAATTTTTTTTTTTTTTTTAATTTAAATTCTGACGTCATAGCAAAAATTTAAGAACTCTTAAAATGTGTCGGAAAGGGAAAGATGGACAATTTTATGTAAAATTAAATGCGCTCAATAAAAAAAGTGAACTTACCCAATATGTCTTCAGAAGTGTCTTCAGAACTAAATTCCACTTGTTCATCTCGTCCACTGACAGTCAAATAAACTGCTTTCGTGGTGGACATAACGTCGTTGCCAAACTATTTACGACTACTAACTACACTTGCTTCTGCTTCTTGTGGCGGAGGAAGAAAAGATGACGATAATGATGAACTTGCTTTTATTATCTTAAACAAAAACAGTTCCTCTCCCTCTTCTTCTTGCTGATGGTTTAGGTTTTAAAAATTATTCCTTTTTCTTCTTCTCATTCGGTTTTTAATGATTCCTAAGTAATATTTCGTTTTGCTCTAACCACCCTTTTTTTTTTTCTTTCTTTAAATCTTTTTCTAATTTAACCCTGATATGCCAGCCAGCCAGCCGTGTTTTGATAAATTCCTTTAATGTGCAAAGAGAAGATGATGAGCGGAAAAAGAAAGAAGGAGCATAACGCCACTTTTTTTTTTTTTTAGTCAGGGAAAAAGGAAGCACACTCCTCCAATCTTTTTACTGATACTGCTAACGGTCTGATTCTTCTTGTTGCTGGTAGATTACACTTCTTTTTACTCAACTGTTAACACACACATACACACGTGTTGAAATAAATACACTCTTCTTAATCTTATACATTTACTTATATTCGCGCTAAATACGTTTCAAACGTATATTTGTACAGTACACTCGTAGATTTACATCTCGCTCAGCAGCACAAGTGTTTTTTTCTTCTTTCTTTCATTCCGTTTTTACGGCTGAATTTATTTTATATTTCTCCTTTATTTCTTTCATGCTGATATTATCCGTCCCCGATGCTAATAATAGAAATAAAGCATTTTTGCTTAAACAGTTCTCATTTAATTTCAGTACTTTTTTTTAGTCAAATAATAATTGACCCGTTACTCAACTGGTCCGGTCAAAAAGGGGTTTTACAGCAACACAAATCCTGCATGTGATGGCTCCTACTACATTTAGACTAGAGGGCCACAATTTAACTACTTGTTGATAATAGTCTAGAAATAATGTTACACAGTAGTCACTATGTGTTTCTCTTCTTTTCAGTGGCAAATGTGAGCATTTCTACAAACAAGGAGACTAACTGCTATATTGCAACCAATGGCCCCTTTACTCTTTTTCTTAGAAAAAAATAGCAACTTTAAAATAAAGTTTTAAATCAAACACTACCAAACAAAAACATTCATTTTTCTTTGTTTCACTCCTCTATAGTTATATAACAAACAAACTTGTAATTGACTTCCCGCTTCTTAAGTAAAGTTAAAAAATATTCAGATTTAAATTGTTAAACTTTTTAAACTAAGTTTGAGATCATCTTTTCTGGAAAATAATTTGGCTAAAAAAAAAAAAAAAAAAAAATTTACAACTTGCTTAAAAACAGAATTTCCCATTTTGAAGATCCATCACCTTTTTAAATGCAATTATTTATTATTATTGTTGTTGCTTAAAAATTTGACTTTGGTAAAAAAAAAATAAAATAAAATAACAATTTAGAAAGGTAATGGTACAAATTTGTAACAAATAATAAACGACCTTATCGCTTCTTGGATCCAGCTGATTGATCATAGCATTCATTCGGTTCTAAGCTAGAAATACATGCGAAATAATTTCTCTCGCTTTGACCATATTACAAAGTTACAATTGACGTCTGACGAATAACGTTCGGATTTTTTTTTTAACAATAAACGAAAGACCCCGATAAAAATATGAAAAGAGTTATTAATGAAAAAGCAAGCATTCTGAAAAGAAGAAAGAAAAACCGAAATGCGATTGGTCCTTGTTAAATGACGTTTGACTTATGTAATTCATGGGGAGAAGTTAGTGATGAAAATTGGGTGAGGTTTCATAAGGTACAAGTGTCCACAATAGCTTAAAAATATCTATTTCTCTATTATAGCTGACGACCTTTTTATCCGGCGAGTTTAATTGTTTCTGATAGCGGTTTATTCGACCAACTTCATTGGGATATAAAATTTCAAAAAAATACTTTAAAACAATTCATTGACTCCTCCTATGTCATGTCACTTTATTTTAGAAAAAACTTACTAAAATAATGCACTTTAATAAATTAGTCTTTTTTTTTTTAATTCTTACAATTAAAGATTGAGAAAGGATTTTAAAAAAAAAAGGTTTTACTTTTTATTTTAAAAAATGGATTTTTAAAGTTAGATTTTTTTCTCATTTTATCCAGTCAAGAACTTTGAGCTAAATAGCACAGTGAAAAATAAAATACATGAGAAATAAAATAATTGAATTCAAAAAATGAAATATATTCAACTAAAATAATAAAGAAATGTTAGGCTTATGGATTTAGAACAGTGAAATAAGAATGGTTTTATTTTATTTTATTTTTTGTTTGTTTGAGTTTCTCCCGCTTTCGGCTCCAAAAAGTTAAGTTGATTTCCCATCATGCCTCTGTGCGTCAAACAACTTTAGAATGGCGATATCGCTGTTAAGAGCGTTTTTGTGTGGGCGAAACTTTCTTTTAAAAACTGTTCCCCATTCAGCATTCTTATCTATTACAACAGATAAAAATGATGACAGACAAAAAAGATAAATCTTCCTCCCTGGTGGGCATTAGATAAAGAACATTAGTGAAAGAAGGAAAAAACACAAATTCCATAATTCCAAACTTTCCTTCTTGAAGAAATAATTTTAAAATCAATGAATTAAAAAAACTGTAAACTAAACAGGAATTTCTTTATGGATAAAAACAAAAATATTAATTTCTTTATTTATATTTTTGTTGCAAATAAAATGTGACGGTGATGAAGATTTTTTATATAGTGAGCTTTAGTCAGTAACTGGTACTTTGTTAGTTGAAATAATAATCAACATGCAGAGACGAGACCGCATTTAACTGCGACTATTTGACTTTTTCATGTTAAATTAGCGAATGACAAAGAATTTATGTGGGAGTCATTTTCTTGATTAATTACTTTACGTTGTGGATATGAGTGTTGCAATATTTATTACAATCTTTGACGAGAGTTAAAATTTTTTGTTTCTTTTTCTAAAAACTATTATTACTCTTTTTTACTACTCTATTTTAGTTTTTCCGTCTTTTATTTATTGTTGCTGTAAGTTAAGTTAATCACAACGCTTTCAAATTCATTCCTCGGCATTTAAACTGGAAATTCGGTGTGGTTGGGGGAGGTTTCGGGTAAGGCAATTGCCGCAATTCCTATCTTATGCTGCAGAAGCTCGTCTTTCTTGCTTGAATATTGCTTTAAAAAACCAATAGATGCCAAAGCTGTCATGAGGAGGCAGTCCTCACCAGAAGTTACTATTTTAATTCTAAATATCCGCAGTTTAAATTCGAAAGAATTAAATTTGTTAAATCAGAAAAAGCAAGAAAATTAAGAAAACTAAAAACTTTCTACCGCTTTAAAATTTAAAAAAAAAAACCTTGTCCTTACCTTTGAACTAAACAATATTCTTTAAGAAGTTAAAAAGATTTTTGTCCAGTAATACAGGTTTTTGTTACTATTTGCTTAAATAAAAAAGTATGTTAATTTGCCTTATTTCAGTAACGTTGTTTTCTGAGCTAAATTATTCAGACGTTATTTAATTATGATTTTTTTTATAATTAATTAATAATTTTTAAAAAAATACTCACCTTACGAAACATTGTTGTACTTTAAGATGAAGTTGCATGTGATTTATAGAGTTAATTTTTACTGATTGTTTTTTTTTTGTTTTTTTTTTTTGCAGGTACTGATACTAACTTTCTTTCAGTTTCCACTGTTTGTTTGTTTTTAGTTTACTCATATCCGTAAGAAAAGGTCAGAAGAATAAGCCTTGGGTACTGAACTGTTCTAAACAGAAAGACGCTCAGTCAAGCACGCACACACCACGAAAAAACAAAAAAAAAACTGTATTTTACTTCGAGTACAGGAGGAATAAATTTTGACAGTTTTTGTTTGTTTTTTGTTTTTTTACTTCTTTTGTTTAATCAGTGTATTAACTGTTTAATATAACTGCACAAAGCCGCGAGGATTATCTCTACTCGCTTCTTTCTTTGTAATTACTAATTATCATATTGATTTACCAAACCGTCAAACATTGATTTTTCTCAAGCATCAAGCAAATATTGCAAGTGTTCAATTTTTTGTTTTGTTGTTTAATTATTAGGTCAATGTAAAAGCAAAGTTGTTGAATGCATATGAATTTTAACTCAATTGCACTAATAACAACGATGACCAGATAGAAAAACGAACTGGAAGATTAATTTGCTTTTTTTAATGAGTTGTTTAACTAAAATATAAAATAAAATTCTTTGCACTGAATAATTAGAATTTCTCATCCACGCCCATTTCTCCCTGTAAATAAGAACTAAACAGAAGACTAAATTTGTTTGAGGCTCAAACTCGATCATTGATAACGCTGTTGAGTTGAGCTGTATCATTTGTTTTTAAAATCATTTACACGGCCATTCTTTCAAATTTTTAACAACTGATTTTTAACTCCTCCCTGGCCTTTTAGCATCTTATTTACCCTCTTTTCTCGAATACATTAAATTATATGTAAAAAAATTATTTTTATCATTGTAAAAATGTTAATCGTAAATGTACAATCGTTTAAGATGTTTTTTAATACATGTTTTTTGAGATAAGTGTATTTTTCTTAAAGCCATATGGTTCGTGAGTAAAAAATGTTACATTTTTTATGGCCGTTTTGACTCAAGCGGTTAATACCGACAAAATTATTTGATTGTTGCGGATTCATTTTTTGAATTCATGGAGAAGGAAGGTTCGTATTGACCAATGAGAAGCGAGATTTTCAAGCCCTTGTGAAATTCTAGACGGAAACAGTAAGACCCTGTTTTGTTCAATAAAAGAACTGCTATTTAACGAAAAGAAAGAACCGTTGACAAGAAAGCAATTAACGGTTGAGGAAGAATGCATTTGCACCCACGCTTCAAGAGGACTGATCCAGCCGAAAGGATCATAAATCAACACCGGGAAAGAAAGGGCTGAGAGATTCAAGGCAGATTCAAACCCCAGGACAGAACATTCCTTTTTGTGTCTTCCTGAGAAGAATTTAGACCGAACTTCCCAGCAAAATATTTCAAAAGACCCTCCGGTTAACTTGTAAAAAAACGAAAACCCCTTCGTGCTGAGATGTCCGATTATTGAGTATTTTGTTAAGAACGGAGGTGAATGCGTTTTGTATTTTCTGCCATGCGCAATTTTTTGCTTCCTCTAAAATTTTTCCCTTTTTTTTCTCCATTTTTTAAAGGGTGTTATTTTTTGTCTTTGTCTTTTGTCTTTGCCTCCGTGTCTTTTCCTAAAAACTGTAACAATTTTTACCCTTATATCTGATGGAACCCCCTTTTTGTAACCTTAGAAAATTGTTATACTGTCGTAATAGACGCACAAGAAATTTTTTTGTAACTTTGTATTGTACCTTTTTTTTTTTTTTTTTTGTAATATTGTAAAATAAATGTTTTCCCTTTTTAAAATTTTACGCAGTGGTTTTGTAATTTTGCGCCTATTGTAACTTGCTGTTTCTACTAAGTTTTGCGTCTGGCACAAGAAATTGGATTTGGTAGGAAATTAATTATTTTATACAAGGTGTCCATAAAGTTCGTGTGCACTTTAAAAAATTTATAACTTTATTTGTATTTGCGGTAGCAATAATTTGTAAAAAGGATTAGAAAGAAGTAAATCTATATTTTTAAGGTTTTTATTGAAATTTTATTTAAGTTTCCACATGTCCTCCATCATTAGCAATACAAAGGGTAATATGATTTTTTTCACGGAAAACATTTGCCAACTGATTTACAGTAATGCCTGAAATCACATTAGTTATTTTAGCTATACTTAAAACTAGGTACATTAGACTTTATAACATTTCTAACAGATTATTTCTATCGCAAATACAAATAAAGTTATAAATTTTTTTTAAAGTGCACACGTATATATTTGGCGGCACTGGCTTTGTTCAACAGAAACAATATTGTTTCAGGTTGGCTTTAAACTTAATGTGCACTTTAAATAAAGACATAAAAATCAGCCTGTTTTATTCATTCCTAATTTCAATACTTATAAAAAAATTTCTATTTAATACTTTAAAAATATTAGCTTTGAATAAATGTTTAATCGTCTAGGTTGCTTTTTTTTTTTACGACACGTTCTTTTGAAAGAAGTGTATTTTCATGAAAGCCAGACGGTTTGTGAAAAAAATTGTTACATTTGTATATCTTTTTCGCGGTTAAAAATCGTCACAATTGTATATCTTTTTCAGCGGTTAAAAATCGTCACAATTGTGTATATACTAACCAATGAGAGACTTAGTCTCAAGCCTTAGTAAGAATCCAAATGGGGAGCTTGTGAGTCTATTTTATGGAATAAAATAGAGCTCAGGTCAGTGGACGACAGAGAAAGCGGCTTCCTCTTCCTCTCTTGTCGAATTCTCTGCCTCCAAGCGGAGAGGAACCCAGACGAGGCTATCCCGAAGGACAGAGTCTCATTCGGAGAGGTAGACAAACCCGAGCCCGGACTCGGAACGTCCCACGTTAAAAACTGGCCTTGTGCCGCATATTGCCTTGTGGGGTAAATAGAGTGGACGAGAGAGAAGTCATTTCGACAGCAATGGGACAAGACAAATCAACATCAAGGAGCATAAGATATTTGACATAAAAAAGAGAGCATCAAGAAGGCTTACACTCCAGCTGCAGAGAGTAAACTATTTTGAAGTTAAGTGACAATTCTCTTGAGGTTGGATATCAAAGAACGAAAAGAATTCAAAGAAATTTTCCCAAGCACGAAAAGCATGAATTTAAACGGGACTTTTTAAAAATTACAGAGACTCTCGTGGGGCAAGTAAAAGTAGTTGTTTTTATTTTTTTTCTGGAAGGTGGTTGAACCTTTGTTTTTCTACCTTCTTCTATTTTTTTTTCTCATTGAATCCTTGTCTTTTTCTAAACTGAAATCGTAATTTTTATGATGATCCTTTTTGTCAGAAATTGTTATGCTGCCTTTATAGGCGCATAAAACGAATTTTTTTGTGCAAACTTTGTGTCTGTACCTTTTTGTACTTGTGTAATAAACGTTTTTCTTTTAAACTTTTACGCCGTTGTTGAATTCTGTTTGTTATTTTGTGCCTATTATGACTTGCTATTCCTAATACGTTTTTATGTTTGGCACAAGAACTTGGATTTGGTAAGGAATAAAATTTTTATCTACGTACTGTTCGGCTCAAATAACATATATGAAAAATGTTTTAAAAAGATATAAAATAAAAAAGAATTGTTTTTCAAATAAATGAATCCTACATTTAGTAAGCTGCAGGTTTTTTTTTTTTTTTCCATTTCTCATCAAAATGTCCGAAGATTTTCCTTTTGCAACGTTTTTTTTTTTTTTTTGTTTTGTCTTTGTTTTTCAATCGACAGTAAAATAGTTTTTGTAATCTTTCAAAAATCGAGAAACTAAAAGACTTACAGCCATGTCACGTTGAAACGCCGGTTCTCGTACGATTACCCAAGTTAAGCAACGTTGAACCTGACCAGTGTCTAGCTTGGGAATACCAGGTGCTGTAAGCTTGGATGTATGGGCGGAGTAATCGATAACGGCTCGGGATTGGAAATCAGAGGGCCGAGTTTCAATTCCAGTCAGTTTTGTTATATTTACTTACGCGCAAATACCCTTGGGAAATGTATGAATCTACCCCACCCTAGTTATGGGTTACATAGAAGAAATTGTGTTATTAAATCATTAGGTACTTGTGGGTTATCTGTCGACACTATTTATAAAGTAAAGCTGAATAGGCTATAAAACCACCGAGCTCATGGAGGCCAGCTTCTAACATTTCAAGGTTAATTATCGATACAATTTCATAAATGCAGATATTGGAGTCCACACTCACAGTATCAGAAATCTTGAGGATCAGCAAAGTGGAGGAACAAGTGTCACCGAGGAACAGTTCGACTACCTCTGGAGAAGAGTCGACCCATTCGACACCATCCTGCAGGCTACTGCCGCGTTCATGCCATCTGAATAATACGATTAATGTTTGTTATTTGAAGAAATAAACATAATTTAAGAAATAAATAATATATTTTCACACATCTGTAGTTGTTAAAATGTTGGAAAATTAATTTTAAAAGTAGCGATGGATAACTCACAAGTACCCATTATTATTTCTACAAAATTCATACAATCCAAGAATATTTTCTTGCTTGTCGGAGTTAACTCCTCCTTCACTCCGTTAACCCTTTCACCAGGGGTCTCTCTTCCCTGGCTATAAATAGCCGCTGACCCTTGGCCTCTACCTCTTTTTTTCCTTCAGGCCTGTGCACTGACACCTTGAGGTAAATTCTTTTTCCTTCAGGATTTCAGCTATCAACCTCGAAATGTAGGCACTAACAAGGGATAGCGTGGAAACACGCTAAGCACAATATTCACACACACACGCACATAAAGAATATTCACACACACTTCGTCCTTTGTACTGTTTCCATGTATTGTAACTTGTTATTAATATATATTTGTATATACATATATTATCGGTCTTGTGTTTTGTTTGCTTTCTTTACCTTCTTCTTTGGACTTAATCAAAGTCCAACCTTTTTATGTAGTTGGGCAGGAGTATCTGAACCTTACATGCGTTTCTTCTACGTCTGACTTCTATCAACACGCCATGAACCCTCAACAAGTGGTAACCGCCACGGCCCCTCTACATGCTTTAAATAACCTACAATAAGTTGATAAACAGTAAAAACAAATCAATTGAGAAAAATGAAATCCTACAGAATGTCTATTAAAATAGCAACTTTTAGCTTCTGACTTTCTAGACGTAACCTGATTTTTATTCTTTCAGTGAGAATTCAATGACAAGGTTTCCTTCTAGAACATTAGACAATACGTTATCCCTGAGAGTTCCGAGCGAGAAAACTTGTCGTTATTCGGATTTATTCAGTATAAATTCCTCTCCTGTTTTTCGTTGCAGATGTAAACTCTAAGTAATAGAAGCGGTGCCAGTACTGAATAAAGGTATTCAAAAAACAAACAAAAAAAAACAAAAAAAAACGCACCAATTTAAAGAATGCAAAAAATATGCGATTTGCAAACGAAGGATAATAATGTCATGTGTCTGTATAATGATTGAACAAGTAAAGGCGTAAATGGCGATTATCTCCCCTTTTTTACATACCTAATTTACTTGTCTTGAGGACCACGTGGAAACCCATTGGCGAGTATATCTCATTGTTGCTTATTTTATAGTGGAATGGGGCTTAGGAGTGAAAAAGAACAGTTGATTTGCCCAAGCCAAGAAGATAAATAAAGGATGATAATGACAAGGAAACGCACGGGTAATTTTAACAAAACAAGATTATGAATCTGTCTATATTACTGAGATTAGGTATTATGTACACTATTTACGTTGCTCGGACTATCATCTTCAAACTTTGTATTTTTTATCACAAATTTCGGCCTTTAATTCGGTTTCTTCAGGTGGTTGAATGTCGAACTGAACCCTTTATTTCGCTCACTGGGGTAGACTTTAGCGCGCATTAGACATTGCACGTGGAACTAACAGTCAACACCAGCAGAGCGAAATAAGGAGTTCAATTCGACATTCCAAATTTTGAAAGGCCGGAGCGTTTTTTTTTTTTTTTGTGATAAATATGGCAACAAAGATGAAGATGATAGTCCGAGCGATGTAAATTGTGAAGATTATGAATTTATTTACTAATTTACACGCTTGGAGTAGTGTTAGTAGCACATTTCAGGAAAATAAAATCAGTATTCTTAATGTCCATAGTTGCAACGTATTGTCATGAAGAGGAAATGTTCATACAACAGACTAAATGATCTGACACAAAATAATATTCAAAATGTTCAAGACAAAGATAAGAGAGATCGTTCCTCACCTAAGTGATATATGATTTGCATACATTCAAATGTAGACGAAGAAAGATTAATTACTTACCTTTTTTGGATTGTTGAGAGAAAATTCTTTGAAGCACCGCGTGATGTTTAGAGGCAGATAATATAAATGGCGTGTAATTTTACACTGGTGAGTACTTCAACGCTGGTCGCAAGGAACTGAAACGAAACCTTTCACATGACGTCAGACACTCTTCTCATTAATTTAATTTTTTCTCTTCGTTTTATACAAAAAAAGAATTTCGCGTAGGCTCACTACTTTGTTTCCGTCTTCTTGGCTGACCGGCTAATTTCTGTGAAGGCAAGGTTTTCATTGGTCCAAAAACAATTTCAAATAGGCTCTCAAAATTCATTCCTCCTTCTTCTTCAGCTCACCTGTTAAGGGCAAAAATCTCATAGGCTCGCGAATTTATTTCCTTCTTCTTCCTCAGTCCTCCGAATTTGAAGGGAGTGAATGAAGGGGGTCATCATTTTGCACCCACTACACAACAGAAGCGGATGCAGTAACCAGTTGCGCTTCAGCTGAGCACGGTAGAAAATTCCCATACGTCCTAAATAGGACCCTCCAGCATATCACCAGGGTTGTACCGTGTCCCTTTTGGGGCTGTTACAAGTAATACTTTTTTTCTACATCCCCTTTACTTACTCCTTGCTTTTTTGATATGTTTTAATTTCTTTGTGTGAAACAATTTGTGACACAAATACATACACGCATATATTGCATCATAGTATGACTTATATCCATGTGATTCAGTATTATATATAAAGCGTTTTCATGTAAAACTCATTTTTTTAATTCATGTCTTTAACTTATTATAGTCTTTACTTCTGTCGTGTTAAGACATTTGATATGCTAATGCTTATAGTGGGCCTTAGAGAGCGGAAAAGACCAACATATTTCCTCCCTCTTTCGAAGCACGCCCTCCAATTAAACAGGGAAATAAAGAACGTTGAGCCAATTGCAGAGATATTTTACTGTAATGTCCAATCAGGAAAAATGTGATCATGATTCTCCACAGAGGGAGAGAAAATGGAGGTCCGAATATATGCAGTGTCGCGCTGAGATATTCGCATCGACTAGCGAAGTGGCTTACATTTGGCGCTTTCAAACTACGAAGCGGCTTACATTTCGCGCTTTCAAACTATGCTGTCACGTGCCGCACTTCTCACCGTCTGACTTGTGCTTATAGTTCTATCAAGGGTAGATGATTAAGTTTTGGGGTTTTTTTAACGCTACAAGTGCAAATAACTGCCCTGAGATTGTTTCATTCTAATTTTTGTAGAATTTCTTTATCAACTAACCCGCGTCAAATACTAACAGACTTGTTGCGATCCGTCTACCCAGGCCTTTGTTGTTACCTCAGTGTCGGGATTCCAAACATTTAACAACACCAATAACAACACATCTTTTAAATGAAACAAAAATTATCCCCTGAAGGAAAAGTAGAAGCTGAACGTCAGTTGAACACAGTTTATATATATATATATATATATATATATATATATATATTAAGAGGTATATAATAGATCTGGCTGGGGGAAGTTAGTTGTTGATGGTTGCAATCGTTTTGAGATCAAATGGGTTGAGCATTTGAAGTTGAAAAGAACTCTTAGAAAAAGTGATATAGATTCGACCCCAGAAGATATTTAGTCTGAGCTTGTATGTAACATCAACAGGAAGGATGTTGTATCCCGTGCCGGATTTGCTAGTCATCGAAGATCGCATAAAAATTGGCAGTTGCCCTTCTTCACAGATCTGCAGTGTACTTATGTTAGTTTTGTGATAAAATTTGCAGATCTGACGCCGGCCTGAAGAGGCACATGAAAATGCGTGAGAAGAGAGTCACTTTCAGGACTCTCTAAAATTTGTTCATGTGTCTCGTATGTGAAAAGGTATGCAGGAGCGAGGCTGGTTTGCAAAGTCATCTGAAGATACATGGCCTCTCAGTTCAATGTTGAAGAGATGGCCTTCTTCTGTAAAGAAGTGGTTGTTATCATATAAATATATATTTTTTATGTGCCATGTCCCTTCAAGGCATTGACGATCATGGCTCTCTACAATTCCCCGTCATTCGTAGATCTTAATAACTTCTGTCTTTTTGCCATCTCTCTGAAACCTTATTATGCCATCCATTCGCTGAAGCACATCAAGCAGGTTGTGCGTTTCTTTCCTCCGGGCCTCTTACATTCAATCTGCCCTGTGAGTATCAAAATTTTCAAGCCCTCTATCCTCCTTATGTGCCCCAGAAATGTCAACTGTCTAAGTATAAGTGTCCTTTTTACTTTTTACTTTACTTTTACTTTTCGCTTCCAATGTTTCTAGAACTCTGTCGTTGCTTACATGTTCGGTCTATAGTATTCTTAACAAACATCCTTCTGTAGAACCACATTTCTGCTGCTTCAAGTCTCTTCTTCATCTGCGAGGAGATTGTCCAGTACTGCCATCGAGAAGAACTGATACTACATAACAGTTCAGTATTTTTTTCTTTGTTTCTAATGATATTTTTCTGTTTCTTAATACTTTGCTCAGTTTTTAAATGGCATCTTTTGCTAACCCAATGCGCCCTCAGATTTCCGTGTTGCACTCCCTGTCCTCTGTTAATACGCTTCCCAGATATCTAAATTATTGCACCTGTTTGATTTCAGTATCTCCAATATGTAATTTGCATGTTGGGCTGTTCCTTTGGCTAACAACCATGCATTCAGTCTTATTCCTTCACTACCTTCTGTAGGAGTGCTTCAAGTTTCTTTTCTGTATCTGCAAACACTGTGTTATCTGCATAGCTTATGTTTCTAAGACTGTTTTTTTTAATAATGAATCCTGGTAGGACTTCTAGTTCTCTTAAAATGGCCACGCTGTATAGGCTGAAAAGAAGACGCATCCTTGTATTACACCCTTTTCTTTTTTTGTATATTTACTGAACTCGTTTACTGTTCGTATGCAGACGGTTTGCTGCTAGTATGGGTTCTGAATTGTTCTAACATTCTTCCCACATATATCAAAGTTACCTAAGCTGCTCCAACAGTTCTTTGTGTCATACTTTATCTAATCCTTTTAATCTTATTTTTTATTCCCGGAGTTGGTTTTTTTTTCTGTTTTCTTTTTGAATTTGTAGGTCTGATGAATTGGATCGTATTTACGATTCCAATGGAATAAATTATGACCATGGAATATTAGTGCTTAAGCCTTTTATTATATATATATATATATATATATATATATATATATATATATATATATATATATATATATGGCCCAGTGGGTAGATGGACCAATACTATTTATATTATTATACTTTCAACATACAGGATTCAAGTAAAGAACAAAACTCCCAACTATGAATCAACAAGTATATATTGAAATAACATACAAGAACAAATATGCAATAAAATTGTATTTAATGTATAGATTAAGGGAAAGAAGTTGTTCCCCTTTAATTGTATTTTGGTTTGTAATTGATTGTTCGAAGGAAGTTCTTTTTGAGAGAAAAAATGTTCAGGAATCAATATTAGAACAAAGGTCTGTTTGTTAGAATAGATAACACAAGAATACAATTGATCAGAAATGTGTTGTGTTATAGAATGGTTCGAAATTAACAGAGTCCTGGTTAATTGAGCTTGGCTAAGTCAAAGAGAGAAGTGAGTTTATATTACAAAATTCTGTGTCTGTGTGTGCGTTTGAAATGTTATGAGTAAGATCGTGGACTCGTTTGGACAGGCGAAACTTACTGGATCCTACTGACGACTTGTGAAAAAGTCGCCTCTTTTAAGGAAAAAGAATAGGCTCCCACAGAAGACCGGGAAAAGGTTAATCTTGCACTAAAATATGTGATTGGTTAAAAAAATAACCAATCACTACATTCGTACTAACAAAACAGGCAAGCAAGCTCAAAACCAAAGGATTCAAAGAAATGACTGCGATGGCTAAGTTGTCCTTTAGAAAAGTAGTACTGATTTATTAGCCAATCGCAGACGAATAAAATGTGGACGTGGAAAAACATAGCAATCGCTACACACAAAGGGGAAGAGGTTATAGTTGTTCCAACAAGAGAAAAGTGTGTATATTAAAAAGAAGAGAAAAATTGCAAACGTTTTTGGTTGTAATGTGGATTTTTAAAATATATTATGCTTTATTTTCCATTACAACCCAAAACGTTTGCGGTTTCTTTCTTCTTTAAATATATATATATATATATATATATATATATATATATATATATATGTGTGTGTGTGTGTGTGTGTGTGTGTGTGTGTGTGTGTGTTTTGTCACCTTGCAATCTGGTTAGAAGCGCGAAATGTAAGTCGCCTCGCCTACTTCAAGCTTCCATTGTTCTCCCCTTTTATGATCGAGGTTAAATCTATGATTCAATGTACCACCAAGTCAACTCAGTAGCACCTTCGTATTTTACTTTCTTGATATGTATTCAGTTCGCTGCATAATTTTTTTTGTCTAATTACACTTTCTGTACATATGTCGATAAATATTATACATATGTCTTTGCTTTTAGTCATCCATGTACATAAGTATTATTATATCGTGAGTATAGTAATGCTATAATGTGACGGTTATCTCCACAAGTCATTCCAATGAATTTATTTAATTTTAAACCCAGCTCTGTCTCGCAGAACATACAATTAACTGGAAGTGTAATTGTCTGTCTTTGTTCTTGAAAATCATTTTTTCTTTGTTAAATTATATAAAATTGGTGTCTCTAAAATGCAAACAGCAGTAAAGATTTTGCACTCACCAAAAGGTCACAGACAGATTTGGTGTCTATGATTTTATTACCAGGAGAGAATTATTACAAATTCTCGGTTTTATTGGATAAAGGATAAAAACAAATATGCGTAATTAGAATCAACTTTGGGATTCATGAATTACGACTGAGAACACATAACTGTTTACAAATTATTCAAACTGAAATTCTGTGTCTATCTGTCTGTCTGTCTCTTTCTAATATATATATAGAATATTATACATATATATTCTATTTTTTAATCATCTCACCCCAAGCAAGGCAGAAATGCTACTAGTAAACAGGGGGTTACAGAGATTGAAATTGAGAGTAAAACTGGGTATAGGTGGAGAGTTTGAGGAAGGAATAAAAAATGAACGGATTTCAAGAAGACAGAAGATGGCGATTGACATAGCATTTAAATTTTTGAAGATTATAGTTATCAGGGAAGCAAGAAAACGGAAGAGAGTTCCACAAGCGGGAAGTGCGAGAAAAGAAACTGTTGGAGTAGAAGTGGCGGTTGCATTTAGCTATTTCAACAGTAAAAGAGTGGGACCTAAATGTCAATCTAGTAGCACGCTTAAACTCACGTAGTCCGGGCACCAGGGAAAAAAGCTCGTCAGAGCATTTGCCATGAAAATATTTGTAGATAAGACAGAGGAAAGCCACATCACGTCGGGGTGAAAGTGACGGAAGTCGAGATGATGCCAAGCTCGATTACATTGCAGATCCTTCTTTGGATTTTGTCAAGAACATCTAGATGAATAACAGGAGCACCAGACCAGATATGGAAACAGTATCCAATGCACGGGTGAATGGTAGATTTGTAAATGCGCAAGATAGACTCTGACGAGAAAAACTTTCTGGCACGACACAGAAACCCAACTTTCCTTGCAGTAGATGCAATTATTGATTCGATATAGATGTTCCACTTCAAGTCAGTTAAAAAAGTGAGGCCAAAAAGGTGCAGTGTGTTGCTCTCTATCAGTCTAGCATCAGCCATGCTGATGGCGGACAGGAAAGTTTCTCTATGATGGTTAAATGAGAGCAGTTTTGTTTTGGAGGCATTAAGATTTATAAGCCATTTCCTGCCCAAGTTAACCACTAGTTGGAGGTCCTTTTCAAGAGCAGCAGCCAGGTTTACTTTATCAACTCTGACAGAATTGCGACGTGAGTTTAAGCGTGCTACTAGATTGGCATTGACAGGAGTAAATGATAGTGTAATCTGCATAAATACCTACTTGTGAACTGATGACATCTGGATGATCGTTGATAAAGATCAGAAACAGCGTAGGACCCAGGATAGAGACTTGGGGAACATCCGCGTTCGTGTGAAAGGATCTGGAAGCGAGCCCTTTCAAAACGACCTTGCACGATTTGATAGGAACGATTGTATTAAATCAATCAATCGTCCTGTAATACTACATTTTCCTTGGAGTTTACGTAGAAAACGAGCGAAACGGATTCATTGATTGTTTGTGAATTGACAGAGAATGGTCGCTATAGAAGTAAGATGCTTAACAGCTTCAGCATTGATTAAAGCTTCGAATACTTTTGCCGAAAAGCGACAGGAGACTAATAGGGTCATAGTTAGAGAGCTCAGAAGGTTCTGCAGAATTCTTAAAAACAGGAACTACACAGGGAAGCATGAAGCAGCAAGGCAATAATTGTAGAGTTTGAAGAGCTATTGATTTGATGTAGGTGTCCCACTTGAAGTCAGTTGAGAACGTAAGGCGAAGAAGGCGCAGTGTGTTGCTGTCCATCAATTTAGAATCAACCATGCTGATCGCGGACAGGAAAGTTTCTCTATGGTGGTTAAATAAGAACAGTTTCGTTTTGGTATCATTAAAATTTATGAGCAATTTCCTGTCCCAGTTAACTACTGATTGGGGGTTCTTTTCAAGATCAGCAGCCATGTTGACTCTGTCAACTTTGACGGATTTAATGAATTGAGACAGAAGTAAATTGTAGTGCCGTCATCGTAAATGCCTACTTGTGAACTGAATGACATAAAGGAGATCATTGATGACGATCAGAAACTGCCTTGGAGGTTACGTAGAAGACCAGCGTGTCAAACCCTGTCAAACGCCTTCGTGATATTTAGAGTCACAGCTCGAGTTTGGCCGTTATTACCAAGAGTTTGATATACATATTCAGTGATGGCCATTATCACATCTGCGGTAGATTTGACAAAACGGAAGCCATATTGTTTGTCAAAGAGTAGGTCGTGAGAGTTAAGATGCTTTATCACGTCAGCAGTGATTAAAGCCTCGAATACTTTGCCGAAAAGTGGTAGGAAAGTAATAGGCCGATAGTTAGAGGGATCAGAAGGTTCTCCAGAGTTCTTAAAAACAAGAACTACACTTGGTATTTCCTTGCTGGAATGAAACAATCGATGCGGCTTTCACTCAAGAGGAGTAGACCTCAAACACACATTTTTGAACAAGATGATTAAAAACTTCACTCAAAGGGACGTCATGAAGGAAATCACAGAACGTTGATAACAGAAAGATATTCTGTTGGTAGGAGGTTTTTGGCTGGTGGGGGAGAGGGAAGAGATGTTTACAGACACTACCGCATGATCAGAATTGCCAAGAGGGCAGAGCTGCATAGTATGACATGAGTCAGGAACAGAGGTAAGAAGAGATCTAAAAGAGAAGCGTCTTCACCAGGGTTACTGGAGAAACGCGTGGAGAAGTCCACCACTTGCGTTAGAGATTGAGTGATTGAGTTAGCGAGGTCAGTGACAGAGTGTTTAAGTCACCTGGTATGGTGGTCATTAAAGTCACCAAACTCAGATATATTTGCAAACGGGTGCAGGGAGATAGCCTTGTCGATATTATCAGAAATACTATCTAGCACCCAACATTCATGAGGTACAGAAAGAAGAGATAGTTGACTGAGTTTAGTAGAGAGAGATGGAGACACATGTAAGAATAATCTGGAGATTCAAGAGAGAGTTCCCTAGCCAGCGGGAGATATTCGTGGACATACACTCCTTTCTAAAGAGAGGAAGATAGCCAGGAATCGAGAAATCAGAAGATTGCAGCGTTAAGATTAGTTTCGCAGAGAGCTAGAATGTCCAGAGACTTTTCGAAGAGGAACGATTTCACATTGCAGAAGTTGGTACGAATACTACGAATGTTGGAGAAAGAAATTTTGAGAGATTTAAGTGTTTTTTGTTGAGCTGGTTTAGTTTTATATCTTACGTTGCTTATAGTATTGTGTGTTATTTTAGTAAGGAAAATGCCTAGGGTAGTAGTAGCAGTCGGTCGTCTAATGTAACATGTGCAGGAAGAGAACTGGCGCAGACTGCAATATAGTGTGGCCTCAGGGTTGCCTTCCATGACACTGCAAGAACACCGATATTACGCGGTTGTTGATCAGAGCAGCCTCTCTAGACGCTACACAAGAGTTCGGGCTCCTAACAACCAGTCTACTGTCTGCAACCAGAAAACTGTCAACCCGGTATTTTCAGTATGAAAGGACGTTGCCACCATCCACACATATCACAAAAAAAATCATGACAGCACCATTATTAATGCCTGAAAAAAGTAAACGTACCGGAACAGGAAACAAGGGATGAACCTCTATTCCTATTCAAGAGAAGGAGGAAGAGCGACCGGGCAATAAGAAAGTCTATCTACTTCTAATAAAAAAAAGTTACTACGTTTTAACAACTATTAGAAATTCAACAAAGAATTAAGAACAACATCTGAAGAATGTTCAAGACAGTTCTGGGTTTGATTTTCACTTATTTCTCAGAATCTACCTTCATATAACTTATTTGAAGAATCGATCTAAAGCCCGCAGAACTTTTTGACCATGCGATGTTTAACTGACATTCTAGTATATTAAGGGGAAGAAGAGATAATAGGGAGTAGAAATCTGTCCCTATAATCATGAGTGAATGGTCAGTTGTTCAACTCGATAGCAGCAGAGGGTAAAACGGTAAGGAAAACAAAAACAAATACGATGGCTGCTAAATATTGAGATTAATTGTAATCAAAAACATAAAACGATTCAAACGCGAAATTTAAACTAAAATTTAAAATTAAAAGTATATATATATATATATGTATATATATATATATATATATATATATATATATATATTGTATTTAGGCAACAATCCATCATTTATATATGTTTCATTAAAGATGACAGACAAGGGACTTCTATTAAGCTTTTTATTTAATTTTTCTTGTGATTTCTTTTCTAAACACTGTGTAGAAACTGTCCAAATGTTCTGTAATTCCGAGCACTTTCGTCTATACTTTTAGCCATTATCAAGTATGATTTCATTTTTGCTTCTTTTTTTTTGTATGGGTTGTGTGTATGTTTCTATAGTTATAGGGGGATGTTTTATTTTCCGAATACAGCACATATCTGGACCCGCTCATGATTGTAAATAACTCTACTGGATGTAAAGTTGATAAACTTAGAAAATTAATTCATAGAGTATTTATATCTTTTAATCTTAGCGTAATAATTATTTCCAATATCAAACAAGTTGACTTCCTAGATGTAAGTTTAAATTTAGTTCTCAATAATTTGCAGGCTTAAATGAAAAACAATGCCAACCCGATTTATATCCACCCTAACTCCAATCATCCGCCATCTCTAATCCAACATATTCCATCATCTGTTGAATGACGTATTAAGCAACACTCCTCTAACAAAGAGATATTCGAGAAATATAAAACGGTTTATAATAAAGTTCTTAGTGATAGTGGATTCATATCTTCTGAAATTAAGTTTGTAGAAGATTATGATTGTTCCAGAAATAAAAACAGAAACAGGAATATCATATGGTATACACCTCCATTCAATCAATTAGTTCGTACTAAATTGGGACACAAGTTTTTTAATCGATAAACATTTTCTTAAAAGTGATTCATTAAGTAAAATTTTCAATCGGAATACTCTAAAACTTAGCTATAGTTGTACTAATAATCTAGAGAAAATAATTAAATCACACAATAATAAAACATTGAAATTATATAACAATAATAACTGTAATGCTAGTACTGATTTTAATTTGTCTCGTATAATTGTACGTATGTAATTGTAGAAATCCTAACCAATGTTCTTTATCTAACAAGTGCTTAACGAAACCCCTAGTGTATATGTGTTCTATTTCATCAATTGAAAATCCCAGGATTGTTAAAATATATATTGGTAGCACAATGAATACTTTTAAAAAACGTTTGTATAATCCTTTCTCATCCTTTACTAATTCTGACAAACGAAATATTACTTCACTTTCTTAATAGTTTTGGAAATTGAAAGAAGAAAACAAAACACCTAAAGTTAAATGGAAAATTCTCAAACGAACCAGAATCTGTAGATCCGTGACGGAACCGCCTTTCTTTTGTCTACAGGAGAAAATTCAGATAATTAAACTCTTGAATAGCGATCAGTTATTAAATCAAAGATATCAAACTACGGTAAATTGTATGCATATTAATCTTGCTAAACTTTATAACTCAATAATCATTCCTCTTATGTTATATTACTTTTATATAAATATGTTATCCTTAGTGTTTTATTCTAGATTAAGGTATTAAATAGGTTAGTATTCGTAAATTACTGGTAGTAAGTTTAGTCAGGAATTGACTTATAATTACTTTACTGGTGATGTCGTTTGATAATAGTTTTTAATTTAAAATAAATATATAAAAGTCATATAAATATTTAAAATTTATTTTGTATTATAATTTATAATGTAAGGTTGGTATAGTTAAATAGTTGTTTTGTTTGTATCTGGTTTTTCGCCTCAAAGTGTCTTTTATTTGCGTACTATGTTTAATTTTGTTTAAATATGTGATTTCATTCAAAATTACAAAGTTTGAAATTCTACGATGTATCTAGATATGCTTCTATCTTGTCCCGTTATATTTCCATTTAATTTTGAATTCTCCATCTTAACGTGTTTTCATTGGCTAAAATTAGCATCAACAACTTCTCATATCTTATTTTCTTTTCTTTTCCTTTGTTTCTTTAAAATTTGGATATACTCCTTTCGTTCTTTTTCCTTTCTTTTCTTTTCATTCTCTTTGTAGTAGGGTTGATTTCTTATGTTTTCTTATTCCTTTTTTCTTTCCTCTTTCTTTTTTCTTTTTATTGATTTCTTATTTCCCTCTTTTTTTATTTTAACCTGTGGCATGGAGAGTCCCAGTTGTAAAGGTCAGGGGTGATGAAACTAAAGAATGTAGCTCGTGAGAATACATGCCATTGAAGTAGCGATAGAGTAGCAAGATTATCGCAACATTTCGTCTGTGGAAAAGGGTTTGTAGGTTGGAAATAATTAATCACCCACAAGGCCGCGTAGACGCTTTTGATTGCTATCAAAACAGGCAAGTCAAGGATGGACAGATTCAGCCCTGATATAACAGTAATACTCCACTTTTGGTCTGATCTGGTTCTTCGAAAGCAGTATAGCATGGGGTGAATCAGATAATTGCTGGAGCGCTATAATGAACTAACCATTGTAATAAACCGATCTTTAACAACAAATTGGATATATCCATTTCTGTGGGGAGTTTGAGTCCCAATAGACAAGGAGCCTCTTCGAGAAAACACACACCCATCGTGATAGATGAACGTCTTGGTGTTTATATTGAGATAAGAAGGTAAATTAATCTCCGTCAGCCATTTCATTACATTTTATAAAAAAAAAACTACCACAACTATTCTTGTATTCACTGGTTAGCGTGGGAATCGAACTTAAATCTTAAAAAAAATAAAATTTACGCAACATGAACATGACTTGTCGCCAGAGTATAAGATTTTTTATTTCGAAAAAAAATCGTACGAAAAAAATAGTTCAAATAAATGTTTGATTTAACTCATATGGACACACAACAAAGACAGACGACACGAGCCGAATTTAAAAACAGACGATAAATTTATTGTTAACACACAAAAATGAATGAATTACTCAAATTAAGTGCATTATGTGCCAAATGATCACCAATAACAGGTATGTAATAATTTATCAACGAAAATGAAATACGCCTTTTTAAAATTAAAATTATAATGCTACATAAGGCTCTCAGAAAAGAAAACTACATGAAATGAAGAAAAAGAGAAAATACTTCTCTGAACAGTTTTCAAAGAATTAACACAATTTTCGAAGCAAAGTTTGTAGTAACAACGAAAAATAGAACAAGCACACCAACCGAAGACTTTTCCTTAATGTGGGAGCGACTTTTATGTTCCTTTAAATTCTCGCCCTGTGGTTGTCAAATTTCTTCTGCATTCTTTTTCTTTTTGGACCGGAGCGACCTCCTGGATTCCTGAAGCAGCTGTTTGTCGTCTCCGCAAATTAAATCCAAGCCCCTCCCCTCCTTAAATAACCTACAGGTAGGCTTCAAATACACTTCTCGGAATTTGGAGAGAAACCCTTTTATTGGTTTTGGACGAAAAACAAACGCAGCTGTTTTCCCCACAAATCGAAAGGAGCCAAAAATATTTTCGAAATTCAAAAATTAAGCAACACAGCCTCTGCTTTTTCTCTGAAAGGCAGACGATACACGCCCAGGCAGCTTAAATTTGTTACATAATCTCTCCCAGCCATTCCAATACATTTTATAGAAAGGAAACTATGACAACATTTATTGTATTTACTGGTTACCGTATCAACTGAACTTACGTCCTCCAAGCAATAAAAAAGAAATCTACGCAACATGAACATGACATCGTCAGTGTAAAGCGAGAAAATACGCGAGCAAAAAGGTTATGATTAAAAAGAAATTAATCACAGTTGCGCAGATCAGGAATGAGCAACAGAGAAAAAGAATTAGCAGGATGACATTTTTCAAATCTTTAAATGAGGAAGAGAAAATATTTTTTAGTGGATAAAAGAGTTGGTTGATTAATCAAAAAAGTGACTTGACCCAAAGTTGTGAGTTCAATACCTGACCACAGTAGAGGGAACAAAAACTTAGAGGGATGAGTTACTAAAAGGGGATTAACATATATTGAGATATCCAGGAGATGTATGGCACGTGGAACACACCTATTCTATAGTTAATAGACTCTCCCACCTATAATAAATAGGAGTAGTAAGAGTAACGAGGGAGTCGCTCAGCGGGTCAGTCAGTCGATGCCGGACGACCGTTAGTCGGATACTAAAGTATCAGCCACCACCACTAGATTTCTCTGCGTCATTACCTATATATCAAGTTCCTAACGTTTTGTACGTCGAACCTATTTTAGGACCGACTTAGTGCAAATACACGCCTCCACTGTGAAATCACTCCATAACAGCCCGTGGACTAAATAAAGGGTTCGATTTGAAATTCCAACGTATATCACCTGATAAGGTCGCAGTGTAAAACGGGCGAAACGTTGTGAATATGGCAATAAAGATGATGACAACAGTGCGAACGATGTAAATAGTTACAATACCTCCTCTCAGAAATATAGACAGATATTTTTTATTATTTTTAAAGAAAAGGCTATACAAATTTTAATCCTCATAGTAATTAAAAGCAGTTGAATTGAACGAGCATACCCATACAAACGAATTTTGAGAGTGATTTAACAATTTATTCGTGTTTTTTTTTCTGAATTTTCAAGACAATATTTGCCTACAAAGATAAACAATCCTATTTATGACGTAACAAAATGTTTGATAGATTTAGTTAATTCTGTGCCAATCAAATACTTTATTGATCTCTATTTGTCTAGCGTCTTATTGTGAGGATTTAAATGCAACAGATGTAAAAATGTTCTACTATAAATCATAAAATGATAATTGATTAATTCAGGATTTATATAGAATTTGTCTGAAGAGTAAAGAATTGGTACAATTTTCGAGGCAAAGTTCGTGGTAACAGCGAAGAATAGAACAAGCACACCAATCGGAGACTTTTCCTTGATGTGGGAGCAACGTTGATGTTCTTTTCAATTTTTGTCTGGTGGTTGCCAAATTTCTTCTATGTTGTTTTTCTTTCTGGACCGAGACGACCAAGGTTCCTGCAGCAGATGTTCGTCGACTCCGAAGATTAACTCTAAGCACCCCCACCCCTAAATAACCTACTGGTAGATTTCAAACACACTTCTCGGAATTTGGAGGGAAACTATTTCATTGGTTTTAGATGGAATAAAACAACTGTTTTCTCACAAATTGAAATATACCAAATATATTTTTGAAATTCAAAAATTAAGCGATAGCCCAACACAGCGTCTGCTTCTTCTCTGAAAGGCAGACGATACACCTTCAAGTGGCTTAAGTTTCTTATAAAATTACGTACTCCGAATATAGAAATTTGCAATAAGAACGTTTAGTTGCTAAATTTGCGCTTGGCAGAGCAAAAGATCTATTATAGGGCGTAGGGGGCAACTGTACAAAAATGTATGTGCAAGAAAGAAAAAGTATAAATTTAATTTTAAAAATGATTTTGTTTTTGGAAATATACCTAAACAACGACATTTACGTATTCTATTTAGTTGGTTAAAAAGCTGTAGTATGACCAGACATTTTGTCAAATGAGATCGAATTTCTATTACGTTGCATCCACTTCATTTCACAGAGGTAGGAGTTCAGTGAGCATATACTTGATTTGTAACTAACTTCCGCTAAGCATAATTGCGGTATAAACTACAGATTGCGTTCTTATGGCCGATATCCAAGGCTTTTCTGCATTCTGTGTATAGGTTGTATTTTCTTTGGGGGTCCACGAAATTAATAGAATTGAAATATTACTGAAATATCTAGAATGAATTAGTTTTGTCTTTTCAAAAGAAAGAAAAAATGAGATGCCTAACTGCGGAAAGACGTGGTACATGGAGCCCAGACATATCAGAGACAAGTATTCACGTCAGAAAGTGATTTAACGGAAAAATAAAATATTCTGGAAGTGGTAAGTTTACCGGAAAATCTACTATTTTATATTCTTGCTAAATAAATTATGAATGTGTTTGCATATTCACAAGTAGGTTAAAAAATACCTACTTTTTATCATCTGCTGTAACTTCCAAACTACAAACGAAAAATTAATCCAATACTGCTCTAAAGATTATTCAATTATCCATCGATGAAGCAGGCCACCATTTTCTTTACAGATAAGGCAGTAGGATATCTATTGCGCATGCACTCGAAATGCATGATAACTCAGACCAGGTATGCTCAGACCAGGTATGCTCAGACCAGGTATGCTCAGACCAGCTGTAATAATATAAATTATTCCACTTTTCGGACTGCCGATGATATGAAATTTAATAAATTTGATATAACAGATTATCCAACAATAACAAATTTGTGGAAACGTAATTTTAAAAAAAGTAATTTTCTTTTAACTTATTTCTTAACACAAAACGTGAGCTTTTAATCAATCTTTTTTCCCCAACAATTACAATTTCCGTAACTTTCAAATAACTAAGAGAAAACCAATTTGCAAATGTGATTTATTCTATTTTAGAAATATTCATGATTACAAGACATCTGAAACAATGTATAACTTCAAACTGTGTGCATACGTGTGTTTTAAGAGCTGGTCATGTACTTTAGTGACAGGTGTGTTTTAACAATTGATTTGTTTTTCATTACAGATTGATGTCAAATGAAATTCATGGTTATAGTTAAACATTATCGGGAAGAGTAATTTTTAAACCCGAATTCACCTTGATTCTCGCTTCTTTCAAGAGGTATTGATTAGAAATTAGAATTGGAAGTACAATTAAATTACGAACGTGTCCTTTTCGCTGTTTTAGGTAGGCGCACCTAAAATTTCCAGACTGTATTGAAGCAGAAATTGCAACATGTCTAGCAATATTCCGAAATATCATAATTAAAAAAGCTAGCATGTAAAGATTTCAGAAATATGTCAAAAAGTCACACAACAAGAGGATCGACATAAAGGAGAGGTTCCAGAAAAAATGCCGCCAAAATAAAATCTAAAAGAATATTTAATTTTTTAATGTAGTTGAAAATTGATCGCGAACCACTGCTGTGTGGGACAGACCCTGAAAAGCATGTTTCCCCGATCGCTACAATCTTAAATCCAGAATTAACCGTTATTTTTTCCCTCCTCCATTCGTATAAAATGTTTCTTAAAGTAACCCTCTACCTCGAGAGGTCCCCGGGCTTTGTACAGGGTGAACCTTCTGTAAAAAAAAAAAAAAAAAAAAAAAATTCAACCAATCACTTTTCGTTTGGGGAAATTTAAAAAAAATCATTCGAATTTTTTCCCCTGAAAGTAAATATAAACAACTTCTATCTAAATATCTGAGATGAGGATCTAACATTATTTATATTCGAAGTATTGTCCCCATCTTTGTTGTTGTTGTTATCACAACGTTCCGGTGGTCGCTGTTCCCTGCAGCCTTCTTCAGGTGTATGTCGATCCGGGTAACCTTCAAGTAATTTTGAACTGAATCCTTTATTTCAGGGGTTCTCAACCTTGCTTGCCCCATTGCACTCCTTTCACCGTTTGTCAGAATGCCATTCCCCCCTTCTTTTCAAGGTGACAGGCCAGATAGGCCAAATTCTATAATTGCTCTCCTTCACCACCCCTAAATTTATTGTAGTCACAATTCACCTCTGAAAATCCCAAACTTACCCCCAGTTGAACCCTTGCTTTGTTTAATCTACGTGAGTAGATTGACCTCTGTCCATGTTTTGGCATTTCTGGTTTTGGTTTTTATGTTAGTTCTACTAAGTTATAGCTCGCCCTGCGTATAAGTGTACATTAACCGGCCCAAAGATTGGACTGCAATTACTATGTCCCCAAATTCACGAACCAATACTTTAATCTATAGTCCTGTAAGAGAATCCTGGACGTAGAACTTGAGCTTTAAACCTAATTTGTCCGCATCGTTGTTAAGGTAGTAGCAAGAAAGATGAGGACATTAGTCCGACCGTAAATAGTGTAAATCGTCAATATGCTTTTCTCCTGTAAACTGTGAGCAATGACATCGACAAATGTCTGAATTTTCTCCATATAAGACGCGTTTTTCAAACAAGACTTTTAGGATAAAACTATACATCCATAGAAAATCAACTTACACCTTGATACTTCCTTTCCAACAGTGAGTGTGTAGCGTAAATTCTCCGTATCGTTTTATTCGATGCGTTCCCTTCCGTGAGGAGACATGTGAATTTATTCCTCGTTGTTAGGATTAAAGATTAACTGGTGGAATAAACAATATACCCGCTGTATGAACCAAATTCCGTGTCTGTCGGTCGGTAGACGATATAAATCACGTTTAAAAAAAGAAAACAAAAACGGAGCTTCTACTCAAATACGGGTATCCGCTAAAAATAATGTTTTAAGTAGTAAAAAAAAATATGTCGAATTAAAAAATAAAATTCTTTAGAAATTGCTTTGTTTACGTTTCGGATATGAAACTGAGCAGATATGAAGCTTTCGAGAAAATCTGAACAAGTGAATGCGCTTTAAGGCAACTGGAACCTTGACTGACTGCGAATTTCTCCATAGCCGAGTAAGATGATGGTTTCTCCCGCAAAGAGAGACTCAGGTTCGAATTACGACATTTTCTTCATTACTTTTTCTCGAGTGAACAGGCCGGTAAACGAAATATTCTTTATAGATTACAAAAACTATTATAAAAATGTAAATAAAACCGATATTATATTCATTTCTATGTTTGGTCGGCTCAGGAGATTTCTGTGGCCTAGTATATTTGCTGATTACTTGATCCCACAGAGGGTGGTGATCTCCTTTTCTCTCCATATGTGGTCAGCCACGCCTGATTTTTCCGCTTCCCCTCACGTTACAGATTTCTGATGTTCTTGAAGCCTTACCTTAAAGAGGCGGCCTGTCTCCTCTTTATATTTCTTTCCACAGCTGCACGGAATGGCGTACACATAGTCTTTAGTCATGTTCTCCTCTATGGTGAGGCGGGTGTCATACTCGGGAGAGATATCTGCGAAGTGTCGTCTAGCTTTTGAAGGTTGTCCTGATGTTATATGGAATAATGCGGGAAAGATGTTAACTCTAGATATAACGAAATTAAAATTGTAGTGGTCGAGAAAACATCCTCTTGGGAGTCGGTTCTACATAATAACAGTTCGTGGGAAGAACCTGTTCAAGTGGAAATTACTTCTTCCCAATGGAATGCGAAATGAATGAGGGTGATTCGCCTCAGTGTACGCTGTGTGGTGGGTCTTAGCTGTAAGGGTTCCAGTTGATGGAACTAAGAAATGTAGCCCGTCTAAACTTTTTCTATGGAAATATCAACAGAGTAGCAAGGGGCTTGCTACGTTTCGACTGTTGGGAAGGGATTACAGTGTGGAAAATAATTCATCCCCCATATGAGGACTTTGTTTATTGATTGATTCATTTTCTACGGCTTATCGACACTTTCTAGGTGATTTAAAGCCAAAAAATATTTTTAGATTGTAAGAATTATTTTAAGATAATAATGGTTTAGGGATGCAAGTCTTACTAATTGTTATACAGAAATAAAATGTCGCTGCTGACACTTGAGTTCGAACATAGATCGCCAGTGAGCAAATACAGGCAATCCCATTATTGAATTAAGTAGACCATGTGACCATAAAGGAAACGTCACCTCTCCCTTCCATCATAGAATTGTGGTTGTTATATAGGAATAAAGTGTCAGTGCCGACACATGAGTTTGAACATAGATCGCCAGTGAGCAAACACAATCGATCCCATTATTGAATTAAGTAGACCACGTGACAATGGGAGAAACACACAAGTAGGAAATCGCGTGACATCTAAATGATCACTCTTTCTAGTCTATCCTCTATTGCGATGCGGATCACAATTTCTTGTCTCTCCTCAACACCGGATCACTATATATATTACTATTCGAGCGAGTATTATCGGGCAAGTACTATTTAGTGCGAGTGTTATTCGAAGGCATCTGACACTAGTATTGTTCAACGGCGTTACTATATTTGTATCTGCGATTACAAAGTCTCTTCTACAACGAGCATTACAAAAGTGTCAACGAGTATTCGTTAGCATCACAAAAGTTGCAACGATTATTCGTTGACATCACAAAACTAATTAACCCATAGCAAGAGGAGAAGAGGTGAAGTCTCACATTTCCCAATAGTATTTACGCGTAAGTAACAGAATTCGACTCTCCGATTAACAATTCCGTACTATTAGCCATTACAACACCCACGCATTCAAGCTTAAAGCACTTGTTATCCGTAAACGGTCACCCATCTAGGTCCCGTTCATACGGGTTCAATGGGCATATTTTTGGCCGAGCCCACGGGCTCGGAGAGCCCACGTTAAATCGGCCTTGTGCCACATGATGCCCACGTGGGGTGGAGTGACTAAATATAGTCAACCATCTAGGTACTGACCAGGCTCGATGTGCCCTAACTTCGGTGATCGTAGGAGAAGCGGTATTTTAATGTAAGCCTCTACATGAGCGCGTACAGTGGGAAGCAGTACTCAATTTTCAGTCTGATCTGGCTCTTGTAAAGGTATCACTATACTATTTCTGCGGACCGATAGTGGCACATATATGCGTAATTTAAGTGCATTTCGAAAAAAGATAGCAGTAATAAAATCATCAGTCAATTTCTTAAAGTGAAGAAAAAGTATATAATCATTTGATTCGCATGGCTGGACTTCATTCCGACCACACACTCGCGTGCTTAGTTTCCCTGCATTACACTATTATCATATCATTATCAACTCACCAGAATATAGAATTAACATTATATATATATATATATATATATATATATATATATATATATATATATATATATATAATTTATTCGAAAATTATAATATATATATATATATATATTATATATATATAATATAAACCTAGTGACAGATGTGCTAGGTTTTTACCTAAGCTGATCGTCAGGAAATGAATTTAAATACGATCTGCTTAGGTATGAAATCCTGCAGGTTTGTCTGGCTTTAACTAGGTTTATCTAGGTCTGCTCTACGGTTGAATTGAGCTCTTTTGTTAGTTAGTTGTTTACTCGTATCGGTTTTTTTTTTTTTTATATATTCAAACCTGTATCTGTGCGATCTTTTTCGACAGACTTTCATGTTTGTAGCTCTTTCTTTTTTTTTTAAAATTATTTTTCCTCGAGATTGATTTGATTATTGGCAAATCAAAAATTCGAGGGTTTTTCAAAAACGGATTAATATTATATATATATATATATATATATATATATATATATATATATATATATATAGTAGAATAGGATATATACATTTTATGTACCAAGAAAAAATTAAAATTTAAAAGTTTAAAACTTAAAACGAGTGAGACAAAAATAAAATTCCATTTTGTCATGAATTTTCCTAATATAAATATAGAGGGGTAGAAGAAGTAACGACAATATGAAAGTAGAACTGGCAATAAGGCCGAATTAATGGCGAGTTACAGAGAAGAACGTCAAAGTGACAAGAAGGTGTGGCTTAGTAAAGTGCTCTCCAACGTTTTTTTATACTACGGACCGTTTTCATACCGGGCAATCTTTCTGCGAACCGATAGTGGCACATAAATGTGTAATTTAAGTGCATTTCAAAAAAGATAACAATAATAAAAACATCAGTCAATTTATTAAAGGGAAGAAAAAGTATATAATCATTTGATTCTCATGACTGGACTTCATCCCGTCCACACACTCGCGTGCTAAGTTTCTCTGCATTACACTATTATCACATCAATTTTTCCCAGATATTTTTGTTCAAGTAAGTAAAGATTGAAGAAACTCGTCAGTTCTGAAATGACAACTCCAATAGCTCACTTATTAGCCATACATACGAGTGTTTATCTTCTTTCATCTTCTTTGACCCCCACTAGCACTGCAAACGATTTTTTCCAGATTGGCTTAGAACAAGAATAGGATAAGGTTAAAGCACTAAAGTATGTAGTGTTAATAGCTTTCTCAATGTTGAATACGTCCCACTAAAACAGCATCTCCACAAACTATCAGGTCATACCATAAGTTCTGTCCGAATTTTGAATAAAGAAAACAAGTGACCAAATGTTACATTTAATTACAGATTCAATCAACAATGTATTTTCCCTGATTATCTATGACTTCCTTCCATCTATTAACAAGCTTACTAATTCTATTACTGTAAAATTCTTTTGGCTTTGATTCGAAGAACTCACAAATGTCAGTTTTAACATCTTCCTGTCTTACAAAAGCTGTTTCTTCCAAATGATTCTGTAAGCTACGAAAAAAATGGTAGTCTGAAGGAGCAAGAGCGGAAGAATAAGGTGGATGAGGAATTTTCTCCCAACCAAGTTCTTCGATCTTTTGTGACATGATTCTTGCTGTGTGGAATCGCGCATTGTCCTGATGAAACATCACCCCTTTTCGATTCACTAGAGCAGGTCTTTTTTTCCTCAAAGCTTGGTTCAAACGCTCTAATTGCTGACAGTATATTTGAGCATTACTTGTTGCATTAGGTGGTAAGAATTCAAAGTTGATTATTCCTTGGCGATCCCACCAGATTGAAAGAAGAACCTTTTTGCCCATGAAGTTCCCTTCTCGACTGTGGCTGGGGTCCTTCCCCTTTACCAAGTCACTGTCTACGACACTTAACATTTCGATAAAAGATCCATTTTTCGTCGCCAGTCACAAGTATATCCAAAAAAGGTGAATCAAATTGGCAAGAATGGAGAGAAGAGCAGATGCCAACTCGGGATTTGAGGTTGTTTTCAGACAACTCATGAGGCACCCATTTTCCAAGTTTAGGAACTTTTCCAAGTTGTTGAAGATGATGAACAGTTGTATGATTTGAACTGAGAACCACTGCCAATTCCTCAACTGATAAAGCAGGATTTTCTTCAAGGGCTGCTTCAAGAAGCTTTTCATCAAACTCAACTGGACGTCCGGTTCGATCTTCATCTTCAAGGGTGAAATCTCCATCTCTGAATTTTGCAAACCATCTTCTGCAAGTTCTTTCTTTCACACATTCCTCTCCATAAACCGAGTGAATGTTTCTAGCCGCTTCGGCTACTAAGTTTCCTTTCTTGAACTCATAAAGCATTATGTGCCTCAAATGATTCTTGGGTACTTTCATGTAAGCAGGGTTTTAATCAAACAAAATTTAATTTTATTCTTCTCTGAAATAAAATTTGATCAGTTTAAATGCATCTAAACTTAAAAATAATGTTCAGCTCCATTAAACATTATAAAATACTCTTTAAATTTCGTTCATTTTAAAAAAAAGTTAAAATTCAGACAGAACTTATGGGATGACCTGATAGATTCTTGTAAAATGAAAATGAGCTGTATCCGCGCATGACAAAGTTTTCTTTCTTTTATTTTCCCTTTCTTTGTTAAATTTGACCCTCAAATATTGAGCGCAAGAAGGATAAGAGAAGGCGGCGAGTCACCTACCCGACTAGCTTGTGTGAATGGATGGCGGAACGGGTGGGTGAGCCTTAGCAAAAGTAGAAAGATCTGCTAAGGGCCACAAAGGAGAGGAAGATTTGGAGCCATGATCGACTGTAGTGAGTGCGAAAGAATAACTCCCTTCATCCACTCCCTTCAAATTCTGAGAACTGAGGAAGAAGAAGGAAATGAATTCGGGAGCCTATGTGAAGGTATTATTGAACCAATGAAAACCTTGCCTTCACATAAATTGACCGGCAGTCTGAGAAGAAGAAGGAAAAGAATTCGCGAGCCTATGTCAAATTGTTTTGGGACCAAAGACAAATTATCATCTGGAACAAACATGCCGGTAGAGATTTTTCAACTTAAGAGGCACGGTCCAAATAAACGTTCCGCCTGGAATTGTTACATAAGTCTAATAATCTGGAATAAAATAATCGAATCAAAGAGAAAATTATTTGAAAAATAATAAGTGTGCCGTACCAAATACTCGATCACGCTTATTATTATACTTGAAGTTTTTATAGTCAGTTTTCGACGCCAAAAAGTTGGTTGCACTTTACACAGGTAATGTTTTTGAAAAGTTTAAAACTCATGCATATTCGGCGACCGGTTTCACTATACACAGGTATTTTTTTTCTGAAGTGGTTAAAATTCAGGGGTCGTGCTATACATGAAGTCGGTTTATACACGAGTATATAAGGTAGTGACTGTGTCGCGGCGGAGCTATCAAAAGAAATAATTTAGCGGCACTTATATTTGGTACATCAGACGACCTACCTACCTACCTACACACACACACACACACATGCGTATGCCTACTCACATTAATTAGATATATAACTCGTTAGATAACAGTTTAACCTGAATAAAAAAAAATCTCACCTATAAATTTAAATAAGATGCTCCATACTGCTATATCCTTTAATAGTTCACGTGACTCGCCGACGCAACGAGTAACGTGATCAGCATGTTGTCACTAGGCCACTGAATACTTAACGGATTATCACTTATTTGATTTCAGCTTCCGCGATAGTTTTGAATTTGTGGTGGTGATGTGTTTTTGTTTTAGTTTTGTTAGTGCGATAAATAAAATTGTGATTATCTGTTTATAACTGGGAAGAGCTTTTCTGTTCTCTATACGCGATCAAACGGTTTCATTTACAGAGGAATTGTTACGGCTGTGATGGAAAACTTTCAAAGTAAATGAAGTCGCCATTTTCAAAAGGAATGAGTTTAAACACGTGGAGGAATTTTTACATATATACTTATATAAAGAACATGTTGATGTTAACAAGTGTTGAAACTTGACTAATGCATGGAATAATAATACAACACAAAATGTACTTAGTACAAAATGTATTGAAACAAGAAAGTGTACACAATATTTACATATAGTCTTTTGTATATTTCTGGGAAGACCGTTCCTGGAGAATGGGTTGACTTAGTCGCAGTCGGACAGAGTCTCTGGATTGAATCTCTTGATTCCTCCCCCCGTCTTCCCGGTACCAAACATATTTATATGGTCGGTACTCCATTATGCAAATTAGGTAGATCCTACCACAACAACAAGGTTGTAGGTTTTGTGTGTATTTTTTAGGTGAAGGTGCGTCTTATATATGTAAACAAATGAGATGGAAGAAGCATACAAAAATCTTGTTTTTTGTTACGGACATTTATTCCTTTTATGTTAATGGCATTAAAATAGAGTTAAAAGGTCTTTTGAGTATGTACATTTTCCTTTTGGCTCTGGAATGATTTATAGGAAGTAAGGATAAGAACGGGAAAAGATGGTCAAGCTCAAGTCAGCGTCGCGCTGAGTTGGGATGACTGAATCTCTACTTCATGAGTAGGGATGCTGAAAACAACGTCCGACGATGTCGTTAGTAAGTAGAAAGTGTTCAGTCGTCAGTGGACCGGGGAAACTAACATTCTCGAGTGGGAGTACTATTACCGAGTGGTTCATATCTTGAAGCCCAGAGGAAAAAGAGAAAGATTCTGTCCTTTCCGAAAGTGGAGTCATAAAATCGCATGTGTGGCCAGAAACCTTTTCTAGTTTCTTTATAACTTGCATCGTAGGAAAATGAATTTTCTTTTCGTTATTATTTTATTTATTGGTTTTATTTCATTTCCCCCACAAACATCATACCGCACAAAATAAGAGAGAAATATACAAATAGTTAAAAGAAAAAGAAATTAAAACAATTATATATTTAGCTGTAGTGTGTGCATGTCCATGTGGTTTGTTTGAAATTAACTAGTCGGTTTTCCGAAGCAAAAAGAAAATCTTTAAACTTTTAACTCAGCCGTTTTGTGAGGTAATTAAGGTGATCTTATAGCTTCTCTCTGACATTTTATCAATTTATTCGTTGAAATAGATTCCAAACCATTAACGATAGCTACAAAAATACATAAGTCCAGTAATATTGTCTTCAAATTCTGCCAACTTTCCAATAGGTTTGTTATCACCAAGAACAGCAAGGACAGTCTTTATAAGAAGACGGCGAATGTTGTAATATAGGTCTGACCATGCCTTCATCATTGTTATCTGAAGACAAATGTTGGAGACTACGCAAAGGCATGCATATATATATATATATATATATATATATATATATATATATATATATACTTTACATTGGAATTAAGATACCTTTTAGTTAATAACCATTTTCATCTACGAATTTTAATTTAACATATAGTTGAATATAGTTTTTAACATATTTCAAATTCTATGTTGTGTTAATAGGACTCGCCTGGATTATACCAACGGATTATATATATATATATATATATATATATATATATGTGTGTGTGTGTGTGTGTGTGTGTGTATGTATGTATTAATATGTTATCACTTTAAACGTTATTTTTAGTATTTGAGTAGACGGTCTCTTTATTTATTAAACAGTATATTTATTTATTTTCGTCTACCGGCCTGAATCGAACCTGCGTCCTTCGGGGCATAAGGAGCTGTCATTTAGCCCGGTAAGCCCTGCCGACTTAGACACAAATTGTACAGATATGAAAAACTTCGAGAGATCTATGATTTGTGGAGAGCTAGGAAGTCATACTTTTGGGGTGACAATCACGAAAATTATAACTTATCCATTTTTGGCTAGACTTGGCCTAATGAGAGGACGAAGAGTCATGTTGGTAGGTGTATGGTTTTACTTTGATCACGCTCTCAATCCAAAATCTCACAACGCATTGACCCTTAATCCCCAATGAAAGAAATGTGCAAGACTCCAAGAACCATCACAATTTACGAAAACTTTGTGTGTATGACTGTTGGAACATCCTTAATGTATTTGCATAATCATTTGCCATATCCTTCCGTTGACCATTCAGGCCTGATCAAAGTTTTTCTCATCAGATAAAAAAAACGAAAGATTCTAGGCTCTTGATATTTCAATTTGCTCAACAGGGAATTGTTCCGATTCGACGGTTATTTTTTTTTATTCTTTTTGTCTTGGAATTCATGAACTGGCTTCTCCTCATCATATATAACTTTTATCGAACGTCCTTGTGAATAATTTGTGGTCAAAAGAAATTAGCGACTCTGTTGTCGGACGCAATTTCAGTTTGGGAGTTTCTCCCCTCTACACCGGCTTCCCGGCATTTATTGTTGTTCTCTGTCTTGTTTGTATCCGTTTCGTTCGTTCGTTCCGTCACTACTGCACGTATCGTACGATTTACCCCCGACAGAACTCACTCTTTTCTGCAAGATGGTCCCGATTCATGGAACGAGGCCCTCACCCTCTCTCAAATAGAAGTCCTGCACACCATACCCAGACGAACTATCAGACGCCGGTCAAAAAACAACTCATTCACCGCTTCCGCCCCTCGACTTGAGTTCCTGTTTACTACGTCTGCTACATAATTCTTCGGGCAGAGTGCCTTTACACCTTGAGCTCCTTAGCAATGACATTAATTGATTTTCTGAGATTCTTATCGATAATTTTCTGCTCCATTCGTACAAATTTGGATGTTCTGATGGTATTGGGATGCTTAACAGACGTATTCCGTTTGGCTACTGCTGTAGAATCGTCGTAAGAGGTTTCCAGCTCTTTAACAACAAATGGATCGTGCAACTTTCAGGTAGCGAGCAATCTCTGAATCACTATGCTTGGCTTTTAAGGCAACGATTATACTATCTTAAAAGCTACCATATCTGGTGGCATTTAAGCTAACTCCCGCGAAGGGCACTTGATTGGACCTTCATCACAATAGGTAGGGAGGAGTAGATGCGATAGGCAACAATAAACTACAGAAGAACTCAAAATTGATTGATGCATTTAAGTATTGCATTAATATTTAAGTTTACATTTTAAAAGTTCAATGATAATTCTTCTGCCGTCACTTAATTTAAAGACAATTTGATGTACGTAGGTCCTTACTTTCCGTAGAAACGATTGTTTTTATTTTATGGGTAATTTTCGCCTGGATTTTGCAAATTGTTTCTGTTGTAACATAGGGAAATTTTCTAAATAAAATAATCACACGAAAGTTGATAATGAACGATAATACCTAGGACAAGAACAACACACACAAGATTCGTCAGCGTCGCGTAGAAGAAGTAGTCAACTGCTAGAAGTGAGACAAGTGAGTTCTGCAATGAATCTCTAACTGCAGAATATCTACTAACTGCCCCACGCGTTCAGATGTGACAAAGCTGAATTTAATATGGAATATCCGAACCCCTTGGCTCGGCCAAAAATTTCCCGTAGACCCCGTATAAAATGGGGTCGGGTAGCTGTTTCCTCATATGGGGATCCTCTCTGCCTGAAGGCAAAGAGTTTGACCAGCACATTTGGAGACGAATCTCCAACTGCAGACCAACATACAGTATTTACTACTGTCTTTATGTGAATGGTGACATAGCCATTATCGTGCGTAAGCATGCTACAATAATTTCGATTATTTCCAAATTTATTTCCAAGTTATAAAATTTATTCTCGTACAAAATTTATCGCAAAAAATCACTGCAAAAAAAAAAAACAAAACAAAAAAAACAATCGCAGTAATGTAAACTTGGAAATCCAAAATTTCAGAATTGTGGCTTTGAATTCGACCCGGAATGTTTTTAATTTACTCACAAATTCGGACTGATTCCAAAATATGATTGAAAACACGGACAATTTTATTTTGAAATATTGTAATTTCAGAACAGTAATTTTTGTCATTTGAACATGAGCTATTGAAAGTTAGAGAGTTGTGTCACTTTAATTGTTTTATCAGTAGAAGCCAAGATGGCAGAAACCGAAAACAATCGCCGTAATGAAAACTTAGGTATCTAAAATTTCAGTATCCAGCCCGGAATGTTTTAATTTGCTCACGAAGTCGGCCTGATTCCAAAATGGTATTATATGTTTTGCTATGGCCTCTAGGAGTAAAGTTAAAAAAAAAAGTGTGACACAGTGACACACTGACATTTGCATTTGTTATGTAGAAGATATAAACTGCAACAAAGGAGTTAGAAGAACGAAAATAAAGTTTACTTTTATGAAAATCAAAAACATGGTGAGAAAAAGTATAAAGATATGCTCCATATATTCTTTCAGACGCTGCAAAAGTAACTAGAGTATGTTGAAAATGAGTTGACCTCACTCACAACTCATTGATATCTCTCTCTCTCTCTCTCTCTCTCAATCTTTCCACTCCTGCGTCTTCGAACACTTTGTTTTACTGTTAAACACAGCTCCACTGATTGGCTGTTAGGAATCACATGACCGGCGAACCACATGGCATAATAATTAGAAAAGAAGATAAAAAGTTATCCCAATATGCGTATTGTATAAGTGGCGTAATTTGTTGAATGGTTTCACTGAACATGACAACAACAGAACCTGAAATTTTTAAATGTTAAATTTTTATATTGAAAAATACAGACCATGTCGATCAAATTTAATAAAACGTCTGATTGAATTATTACTATATATATATATATATATATATATATATATATATATATATATATATATATATTCAGTATATTTTGTCAGTAACTGCTTTTCTAAACAAAAAAAGAATAGACGTCTATTAAATTTATTGATCTTTACTAGTATACGAATAGCATTTCCTAAATGTAGTTGAAGTTCGTATAAAGTACAGACACATTTCTGTAGAAAAGGTCAATAAATTTAATAGACATAAAATTCTGTTCTTTTTAAAAACGCACACACAAACACACACACATAGACACACACATACACACGCTCTCTCTCTCTCTCTCTCTCTATATATATATATATATATATATATATATATATATATATATTGTGTATTTGAGCAACAAACCACTTTTTATATAAGTTTTATTAAAAACGACTTACCATGTACTGCGATGAAGCCTTTATTCACTATACCATGTGTTCTCTAGGCACAGTGGATAAAGGCGTTAGTTAGATCCAGTAACAGGACCCAAACAGTGTGAGTTCAATACCTGGTTAAGGCAGTGGATGAACTTGGAGAGTGGGAATTAATAGGAGATAACTGACATCCATTGAACATGGCACGTGGAACTAGAACAGTCTACCCTTATGAGCGAAATAAGGGCTTTAGTTCGACATTCCAACCACCCGAAGAAGGCCGGAGCGTACAACGGCCGAAATGTTGTAATAAATATGGCGACAAAGATGAGGACAATAGTCCGAATAATGTAAATAGTGTTCTCAAGGGTAGCTGTGAAAAAATGATCACGACTAATTCGGTCGGAACTTGAACTCGGCGCGCCAATTCCACTTTCCGCGCTGACATCTGCCAAGTTATGCGCATATCCACTGGATAATTTAATTGCGAGAAAAGTTTCAACTGTTTTGCCAAAATTGATTTCCATCGCACCGATAGAAGAAATGATAATGAAACAAGATATCTAGTACATATATGAAGTTGAATCTTGAAGTTTAAGATTTTTAGTGGATTGAAGTTTCAAATTTAATCGTCTTTTTTAATACCAAGACATCTGAATATAACATCTCTCTAATTTCAAAGCGACCTCACACAGCTTTTAATGTTGAAATAAAACATTTTCATGAACGAATATGAAAAAAAATTAACATATTTATGTAGTAGAATGCTAATATCTGACAGCCTTCCAATGTTCGGGCGTTGTAATTTAGTCTTTTTAATGACTGGACATCTCCCGGTACCTTTCAGTATCAACCACTGAAACGTCAAAGTAATGACGTCGAAAGTCATTAAAATCTACTGGATGCAAACAATTCATTTTATATGATTAATGAAAATAGTCGAAATTCTAAACAAAACATTGTCTAACATCTGTCTATATTTCTGAGTTGAGGTATTGTAACTATTTACACTATTTACATTGTTCGGATTGTCCGCATGTTTATTGTCACATTCACAACGTTTCGGCCGTTGTACGCTTCGACCTTCTTCGGATAATATTTTTTGAATTTCGAACTGAACCTAGAATAGTCACTCTGTATGCTGGCGTTTCTGAAGATTGTTTCCTTGACGTTTGTGTAGACGTTCCTACCACAGGTCATCGAACCAATCTTCAGGAACACCAACATGCAGATTGACTATCCTGGGTTCAGTTCGAAATTAAAAAAAATATCACCTGAAGAAGGTTGGAACGTACAACGGCCGAAACGTTGTAAATGTGACAATAAAGATGAGCACAACGGTCCGAACAATGTAAATAGTGTAAAATATTGTCTTATGAAATACTATTCTTGTTAAACATGTTAAGAAAAAAGGTAAAAAAATCATTAATTACTAATGGTTGAATATGGAAACTTATTTTATGTTATAGGGTCCACCCTTTTTTCATACAAGTGGACTCGACCAGTGTGTACTTGGACTGCTGCCGTTAAATACCCAGAGTCAGTCAGAGTAGACAGAGAAACATATAGAGATTGTGATTGAGTTGGAGGTAGAGTAATAGTGTGGGGTAACTGCTTGTAGAAGTCACAGTTACAAGCACGTAGACTCTAAGGAAGTCCTACTTCGAGACTGGATTTACCAGACTGTGTATATATATATATAATTGTTACTACTAACTACGTTTCTGGATCTACTAACCGTATTATCAATTGTATTATTGTGTAAATACATTTATTTGTTATATTTCATTCCTGCGTTTGTCATTCATTGGAGACCGAATTTGATCTCGGAATCCACAACATTTTAATAATTTAGTCTTGTTTGTTTCTTTTAAAAAGACTTAACGTTAGGGAAGAATCTCTGACCGTTTTGTGGGGAGGGGGCAGAGAAATAGAGTATGAAATCGCAGACTAGCTATTCACGCTGTTGTTGGAGATGATTCATTTGATGTAACCGACATTCAAAAAGTGCTGAAGGGGAGGAAAAGGCTATGTCGCCACACCTTCACTTCGGCTTGGAGGTAACCGCACCACTGCTCTTTCAAAGTTGAAATATGTGAAGTTTTATAAGAAATTTTTCAAGAAATACGATCGAGTAAAATACGGTTTTAGTCTTCTCTGATTGGTCAAATACTTTGCATGGTGATGATAATTTCTAACCAATAGACACTTTCATTTAAACAGTGTGTATTGCATTGTGGAATCTTTTTGGGATGTTTGTAATATTGTATGTTATTTGGTAAAAAATAAAGTTTGGGTGTGTTTTCATATGGTATGTTCTTTTAAAATTGTTTTGGAAATAGTGTTTATTTCCTATAAGCTCATTTTTTACCTTAAATTCTGTTGTCGTAAACCCTCCTACAGTAGAATGAACTCTTCCTCCTCACATAAATACTAACTACGAGACTTCTTAGCAAGAGTCGTTGGGCAGTCGGTTGGGAAGCGTAGACGGAGTGTTAACCTACCGTTCGGACGTCCACCTCTATCTGCTTATTACTAACACTCTTGCTTTGTATATATCTATTATTTCAATACACTTTTTCAACCTACCTTCGTCTTCCGTGTCTTTCTTTCTGGCCCCTAAACAGGCCACAACAAAGTCTGCCATAAAAAAAACTTACAGGAACGTCCGATGAATCTCTATTTTGGAAATTATTTATAAATATAAAACTGTCGATAGAACATCACCACAGTTACTCAGATATATGAAAAGTCGCTTTCGACAGAATCACATGGCAAAGTATTTTACAAGTATTATGGTTAACTAAATTATCAACAATTTTTATATAGATCACAACTCCATTAGCAGAAAATGACACTTTAGAAAATGTAGTAAATGTTGTTGGTAATACCCAAGAGAGCTTTTATTCAAGACATTGAATGCAGCCCCCAAAGAACCGACAGAAAACGACAAATAAGTCAACTACAAAGTGCACTTCAAGATTTGACAAGAAATGTGCAGTGACAGATTTCAACGTAGAAATACAATCTTCTATGTACCGTATCCCTTCAAGACCCTCCACAACATCCTTTCCTTTGTACCTCTTAGTAAATTTTGTCTTTTCGCTATCCCTCCAAATCCCTGTTCCGACAACACTAGCTCATTAGGTAAGTTATGTGTTGCTTCCCTCCGCCCCTCTTGTCTTTAATATGTCCCGTCAGTGTCAAATTTTCCAATCCCTCTTTCCTCATTATGTACTCTAGAATTATCTCTACCTGATGTTAAGTATAAATATCCTTTTTCTTTCCATTTTCTCTAAAACTTCGAAGGCTTATGGCCACATCATGTTGAAACACCGAAGTTAAGCAACGTCAAGCTTGGTAAGTACCTAGAAGGGTAACCTTTTGGAAATACCAGGTGTTGTAATCTTGGATGTACAGGTGGTGTAATGGATAACAGCTCGGAATTGTTAATGAATCCACTTATGGACAAATACCCTTGGGAAAAGTATGAATCCATTTATGGACAAATACCCTTGGGAAAAGTATGAATCCACTTATGGACAAATACCCTTGGGAAAAGTATGAATCCACTTACGGACAAATACCCTTGGGAAAAGTATGAATCCACTTATGGACAAATACCCTTGGGAAAAGTATGAATCCACTTATGGACAAATACCCTTGGGAAAAGTATGAATCTACTTATGGACAAATACCCTTGGGAAAAGTATGAATCCACTTATGGACAAATACCCTTGGGAAAAGTATGAATCCACTTATGGACAAATACCATAGGGAAAAGTATGAATCCACTTATGGGCGAATACTCTTGGGAAAAGTATGAATCCACTTATGGACAAATACCCTTGGGAAAAGCATGAATCCACTATGGGCAAATACCATAGGAAAAAGTATGAATCCATTTATGGACAAATACCCTTGGGAAAAGTATGAATCCACTTATGGACAAATAACCTTGGGAAAAGTATGAATCCACTTATGGGCAAATACTCTTGGGAAAAGTATGAATCCACTTATGGGCAAATACCCTTGGGAAAAGTATGAATCCACTTATGGGAAAATACTCTTGGGAAAAGTATGAATCCACTTATGGGCAAACACTCTTGGGAAAAGTATGAATCCACCTATGAGCAAATACTCTTGGGAAAAGTATGAATCCACTTATGGGCAAATAACCTTGGGAAAAGTATGAATCCACTTATGTGCAAATACTCTTGGGAAAAGTATGAGTCGTCTTCATCTGTGATGAGATTGCCCTACATTCACTGCCATGTAGGGCCGATATTGCATAGCAATTAAGCATTATTTTCTTTATTACTAACGAGCTTTTACTGTTTCTTAATACTTTGCTTATCTTTTGGAAGGCATCTTTCGTTCTTCCAATGTGACCTCGGAGTTTCGTGTCGCATTTTCCGTCCTCTGTAACGAGCAAATAATTATTACAATCTACAGTATACGGTTACCGTAGGAGTTACTGAAACGAAACGCTAACGTGTACAAAACTCTGCACATTGCAATTTAAAAACCCGAGAAGCGACTTTTCCAGTAAATACTACTAACTTTGCTAGAAACAGTCTTGATGTCAACTATTTTATATCACAGGCAAGCAGAGCGAATAGAAATATTTAGTGAGCACAAGTATATTAACTCCTGTAGCCAGGCACCACTCGACACCCGGAAATGTTACGCTAGTGTAACACTATAGCTGGGTCGATTCAAACCACGACAACTGTATGTAACACGATAGGTGACGGACGAGCTCATGTTTCGGTAACTGAATGTGGAATATAGAACTATATGCCGCGTGTCTTTCCATGATAACCTCAGGGTCAAGAATCTTTGGTCATGCTATCAGATGTAATATCATAGCGGTACGTGGTTTGACGTTTTAGTGAGCAGTAATAGTGTCACAAATCTGTCCAGACGGTCGGCAGGTAACCTGAGACATTGTGGCAATCCAGATTGAATTGTAAGAAACAAGCCCCTGGAATGAACAGGGATAATTACGTTAGGTGACAAATTTCCCTTCAAAGATCCTGTCAAGTTGAACATTGATGTTCTCAACTGGCAACAGCAAATTTTGTGACGCTTACCGCCAACAATTGCAAATATTTATTCACAAGGCCAACCAATTTTACCTTGGCTGTTATGACTTCTATAAACATTCCCCAAGTTCCAACCTCAACATGAACATTACGAATTAGTCAATATTCTGTATGTTAAATCCTCTCTGCTTGCATTTAAAATAATTGCACTTTCCCATACTATTTTCTCTCTTACATCTAATACAACCGATTTCTCCCCGCCGTCAGCTTAAATAATAGTCAAATCAGGTTTTAATCATACCTGCTATTCAGCCTGGCTTTCTTGAATGTTTCGCCGCTAGTTTTATCAATTTCTTATCAGAAAACTCAAAGTTTCGCCAAGTCAGTATTACCTCATAAAAATATTTTTTTTAGCTTTAAATAACTTGCAATAAGTTGATAAGCTATAGAAAACGAATCTCTATAAAAGGCAGGTTGTGTGTGTGTGTGTGTGTGTGTGTGTGTGTGTGTAACGAATGCACGGCTGCAATTTTCGACGGACTTGCACCAAAATTTACATGCACATGCTCCAAGTTAGCGGGAAGGACAAGACCGATTTTGCATTTCCCAACTCACATCGATAGTGGAAATAATCGATTTTTTCATGCTTTTACGGCAGTTTTCATGTAGTTTGCGGCCATTTTCTACTGGCAAGAGTGAGAGCCTATAGCTGGCTGCCACGAATAGGCAGGAAGATCCTATTGGCCAGCGTGAGAGCCAACAGCTGACTGACATGAATGTTAACTAGCATGCTAGCATGCAAAAAAACTCAGTTTGCTATCTCTACTTTAAGAAACCATACAAGGCACATCGCTACTGCAAATAATAAAATAGATAAATTATAATTTTTTTTAATGAGTTAGTATTTAGTGAATAGATGTTTAATCGTCTAGGTTGTTTTTGCTTTTTCGTAAAAGTTCTTTTGTGAGAAATGTATTTTTAAGAAAGCCAGACGGTTTGTGAAAATATGTGTAAATCTTTTCGACTTAGCTGTTAAAAACCGCCAAAATGGATTCATTTTGAATTTATGGAAAATTATGTTTTCACGTTTACTGTCCAAGAAGAGACATTGTCTTTAGCCCATGTGAAAATCAGATGTAGCCTTCTATGATCCTCCGATTAGCAGATAAATCCAGAAAGCATTTGGACATGATGGTGGAAGCATTTAGACGTCAAGCAGAAAACATTTCCTTGTGAAAGGCATTCAAAAGAGAAGGCAGATAGTTAACAAACCAGCGAGAGAAAACCGAAGGAATTTTGTCGTTCAGAAATAAAAATTCTCCTGCAAAAAGAACACAAAGATATTCCTGAATATAAAAAAAAAGACATTTCAAAATATATCTTCATGTCCCAGAAACGTTCGTGGGATAAAAGTTTTTTTTTTTTTTTTTTTTTTTCGTTTTTTTCAAAATGTAGTCCCACCTTTGTTTTCTACTTTCCAGAATGTTACTTTCTTTGTTTTCCATTTTTCGGAATTGTAAACCCTTTCGTCATTTTAGGAATTCTAATCCTTCCGTCATTTTAGGAATTCTAATCCTTTTGTCATTTTAGGAATTGTAATCCTTTTGTCATTTTAGGAATTCTAATCCTTTTGTCATTTTAGGAATTCTAATCCTTTCGTCATTTTAGGAATTCTAATCCTTTTGTCATTTTAGGAATTCTAATCCTTTTGTCATTTTAGGAAAATTTCGGAAATTTTTGTGCAAATTTTGTATTTGTACCTTTTTATCTGTAATATAATAAATATTTTCTTTAAAGATTTTACACAGTTGTTGAGTTTTACTATTTTCCCCTATTTTAACTTTAGAAAGAAGAGAATCACTAGTTCGCTTTTCCCATTCTATTCCTACTAAGTTTTTGCGTTTGGTACAATAATTTAGGATTTAGTAGGGAGTTAAAAATTTTTCATTTGTGCAGATTTCTCTAATTCATCACATTACAAGCAGCCAACAGTAGCAAAATGGAGACTTCTGGAACTCAAAATATTTGAGTCTAGAGCAAATAACTTTGCTCGATTGTCATTGAAGAGGGCTCAAGAATTGAAATAATAGACAAATAATTTCAAGGGCAACACAAACAATGACAACCTTCGTAAAACTAGGAACCATCCTTAAAGAGAAAAACATCAGCATTAAATCAAAGATCAGACGTAAACCCGTGAATCTTGGACATTAACAGCGACACTACAGGTACATAATAAGCGTCTCCTATGTAAACCACATCACAAATGACTCAGACAAGAACCAGGCTGGCTGCAAAACGTCATATCTACGAACAGTTGGTTGGTCTGGTTTGTTTTACGGCATATCAACAATTTGGGTCATTTAATAGCGAAATGTAATGTCATTTTCTCTAAATAAAACCTTGTATTTAAACAGTCAAATATTTTTATTTTAAATGTATCGTTACTAAATTTACCATAAAAAATGTATTTTTATAATTTCGTAGCGTTTTGTTTGGAGATTCACTATTTGCCCATAGCTAAGACCTTAAAAGGTGCTACTACCCGGGTAAGGATGGATCTGGAAGTAACAGCAATTAAGAGGAGGTTCCACGCTCCTCAAAACACCCGATCTCCTGATCAGAGGCCTTATCGTCAAACCCAGGACTAATCTAAGAAGAGAATGTTCAAATGTCATGAATATACCATAGGACACAACAAACTTTTCACTGCTATCTTACATGGTACCACAGAAGGCAAAAAAAGACAATCGGAGATAAAAATGGGCTGACAACGTTCTTGATTGGACTGGAAGATCCTTCACAAAGATAATGCAGGCAAACAAGATAGAGGGAACTGGTCAAGTGTCATTGAAGATCCTTCACAGAGTGGCACGCAACCGAGATAGAGGGAACTGATCAAGTGCCATTGAGGATCATTCACAGAGATAGTGGCACGCAACCAAGATAGAGGGAAGTGGTCAATTACCATTCAAGATCCTTCACATAGAGAGTAGCACGCGGCCAACATAGAAGGAACTGTTCAAGTACCATTAAAGATCCTTCACAGAGAGAGTGCCACGTAACCAAGATAGAGTGAACTGGCCAAGTACCATTGAAGAACGTTCAGGGAGAGAGTGGCACGCGACAGAGATAGAGGCAACTGGCCAAGTGCCATTGAAGATCCTTCACAGAGAGAGTGGCACGCGACCAAGATAGAGGGAACTGGTCAAGTGCCATTGAAGACCTTTCACAGTGGAAGGCAACCAAAGTAGAGGGAATTAGTGTCAAGCGTCATTGAACATCAGTTAGAGAGACAGTGGCACGCGACTAAGTTAGAGGGAACTGGTCAATTACCATTGAATATTCTCTAGAGACATTGGCAGGCGACCAAGATAGGGGCAACGGGTCAAGTGCCATTGAAGATCCTTCAGAGAGAGTGGCACGCGAACAAGATAGAGTGAACTGGTCAAGTGTCATTGAATATCCTTTAGAGAGACAGTGGCACGCGACCAGGATAGAGGGAACTGGTCAAGTGCCATTGAAGACCTTTAACAGAGAAAGTGGCACGCGACCAAGATAGAGGGAACTGCTCAAGTGCCATTGAAGATCTTTCACAAGAGAAAGTGGAAAGAAATCAAGGTAGAGGGAACTGCTCAAGTGTCATTGAAGATCCTTCAAAGATACAGAGGCACGCGACCAAGATAGAGGGAACTGGTCAAGTGACATTGATGAAGCTTCAGAGAGACAGTGGCAACGGACCATAATAGAGGGAACTGGTCAAGTATCATTGAAGATCCTTCAAAGAGACAGTGTCACGCAAACAAGATAGAGGGAGCTGGTCAAGTGTCATTGAAGATCCTTCAGAGAGACAGTGGCACGCGACCAAGATAGAGGGAACTGGTCAAGTGACATTGAAGATCCTTTAAAGAAACTGTGGCACGCGACGAAGATAGAGGGAACTGGACAAGTGCCATTGAAGACCTTTCACAGAGAAAGTGGCACGCAACCAAGGTAGAGAGAACTGGTCAAGTGTCATTGAAGATCATGCACAGATACAGTGGTTCGCGACCAAGATAGAGGGAACTGGTCAAGCGTCATTGAAGATCTTTTACACAGAGAGAGACACGCAACCAGGATAGAGGAAACTGGTCAAGTACCATTGAAGACAGTGGCAGGCGACCAAGATAGAGGGAAGTGGGCAATTATCATTGAAGATCCTTCACAGAGAGAGTGGCACGCGACAAAGATAGTGGGATCTGGTTAAGTGACGTTGAAGATCCTTCACAGAGACATTGGCAACGGAACACGACAGATGGAACTGGTGAAGATGCTTCACAGAGACACTGCGACGCGACCAAGATAGAGGAAACTCGTCAAGTGCCATTGAAGATCCTTCACAGACAGAGTGGCACGCGATCAAGATAGAGGGGACTGGTCAAGTGTCATTGCAGATCCTTCACAGAGAGAGTGGCACGTGACAGAGATGGAGGCAACTGGACAAGTGCCATTGAATATCCTTTAGAGAGACAGTGGCACGCGACTAAGATAGAGGGAAGTAGTCAAGTATCATTGAAGAGCCTTCACATAGACAGTGGAACGCGACTAAGATCAAGGGAACTTGTCAAGTGCCATTGAAGATCTTTCATAGTGAAAAAAGGCACGCAACCAAGGTAGAGGGAACTGGTAAAGTGTCATTGAAGACATTCACAGAGAGAGTGGCACGCGACCAAGATAGAGGGAACTGCTCAAGTACCATTGAAGATCTTTCACAGTGAAAGTGGCACGCAACCAAGATAGACGGAACTGGTCAAGTGTCATTGAAGATCCTTCACAGAGACACGTGCACGCGACCAAGATTGAGGGAAATGGTCAAATACCATTCAAGATCCTTCAGAGAGACAATGGCACGCGACCAAGATTGAGGGAACTTGTCAATTACCATTCAAGATCCTTCACAGAGAGAGTGGTACGCAACCAAGATATAGGGAACTGCTCAAGTGACATTGAAGATCCTTCACAGAGAGTGTGGCAGGCAACCAAGATAGAGGGATCTGGTCAAATACTGTTGAAGTTCCTTCACAGAGACAGTGGCACGCGACCAAGATAGAGGGAACTGGTCAAGTGTCATTGAAGATCTTTCAATGAGACAGTGGCACGCGACCAAGATAGAGGGAACTGGTCAATTGCCATTGACGTTCCTTCACAGAGACAGTGGCAACCGTCCAAGATAGAGGGAACTGGTCAAGTACCATTGAAGATACTTCACAGAGACAGTGGCAGGCGACCAAGATAGAGGGAATTGGGCAATTACCATTGAAGATCCTTCACAGAGAGAGTGGCACGCGACAAAGATAGAGGGATCTGGTCAAGTGACGTTGAAGATCCTTCACAGAGACATTGGCAATGGAACACGACAGATGGAACTGGTCAAGTACCATTGAAGATGCTTCACAGAGACACTGCGATACGACCAAGATAGAGGGAACTGGTCAAGTGCCATTGAAGATCCTTCACAGACAGAGTGGCACGCGATCAAGATAGAGGGGACTGGTCAAGTGTCATTGCAGATACTTCACAGAGAGAGTGGCACGTGACAGAGATGGAGGCAACTGGTCAAGTGACATTGAAGATCCTTCACAGAGAGAGTGGCACGCGACCAAGATAAGGGGAACTGGACAAGTGCCATTGAATATCCTTTAGAGAGACAGTGGCACGCGACTAAGATAGAGGGAAGTAGTCAAGTATCATTGAAGAGCCTTCACAGAGACAGTGGAACGCGACTAAGATCAAGGGAACTTGTCAAGTGCCATTGAAGATCTTTCATAGTGAAAAAGGCACGCAACCAAGGTAGAGGGAACTGGTAAAGTGTCATTGAAGACATTCACAGAGAGAGTGGCACGCGACCAAGATAGAGGGAACTGCTCAAGTACCATTGAAGATCTTTCACAGTGAAAGTGGCACGCAACCAAGATAGACGGAACTGGTCAAGTGTCATTGAAGATCCTTCACAGAGACACGTGCACGCGACCAAGATTGAGGGAAATGGTCAAATACCATTCAAGATCCTTCAGAGAGACAATGGCACGCGACCAAGATTGAGGGAACTTGTCAATTACCATTCAAGATCCTTCACAGAGAGAGAGGTACGCAACCAAGATATAGGGAACTGCTCAAGTGACATTGAAGATCCTTCACAGAGAGTGTGGCAGGCAACCAAGATAGAGGGAACTGGTCAAATACTGTTGAAGTTCCTTCACAGAGACAGTGGCACGCGACCAAGATAGAGGGAACTGGTCAAGTGTCATTGAAGATCTTTCAATGAGACAGTGGCACGCGACCAAGATAGAGGGAACTGGTCAATTGCCATTGAAGTTCCTTCACAGAGACAGTGGCAACCGTCCAAGATAGAGGGAACTGGTCAAGTACCATTGAAGATACTTCACAGAGACAGAGGCAGGCGACCAAGACAGATAGAGGCAACTGGTCAATTGCCATTGAAGTTCCTTCACAGAGACAGTGGCAACCGTCCAAGATAGAGGAATGGTCACGTACCATTGAAGATCATTTAAAGAGAGAGTGGCACGCGACCAATATAGAGGCAACAGGTCAATTACCATTCATGATCCTTCACAGAGAGAGTGTCACGCGACCAAGATAGAAGTAACTGGTCAAGTACCATTGAAGATCATTTACAGAAAAACTAGCACGCAACCAAGATAGAGGGAACTGTTCAAGTGTCATTGAAGATCCTTCAAATCGACAGTGGCACGCAATCAAGATAGAGGGAACTGGTCAAGTGCCCTTGAAGATCTTTCACAGAGAGTGTGGCACGCGACCAAGATAGAGATACTTGACCAGTTCCCTCTGTCTTGGTCGCGTGCCACTGTCTCTCTGAAGGATCATGAATGGTAATTGACCCGTTCCCTCTACGTTGGCTGCTTGCCATATTCTCTTTGAAAGTTCTTTATTGCACTTGACCAGTTTCCTCTATTCTGGTTGCGTGCCACTTTCTATGTGAAAGAACTTCAATGATACTTGAACAGTTCGCTCTATCTTGGTCGCGTGCCACACTCTCTCTGAAGGATGTTCAATGACATTTGACCAGTTCCCTCTATCTTGGTTGCGTGACACATTTTCCGTAACGGATATTCAATGGTACTTGTTCAGTTCCCTCTATCTTAATCGCGTGCCACTCTCTCAGTGAATGCCTTCAATGACACTTGACTAGGTCCCAATATCTTGGACGCGTGCCACTCTCTCTGAAGGATCTTCAATGACACTTGACCAGTTCCCTCTATCTTGGTTGCGTGCCACTTTTTCTGTAAAGCATCTTCAATGGTACTTGAACAGTTACTTCTATCTTGGTCACATGCCACTCTCTCTGTGAAGGATCTTGAACTGTCAATTGACCGGTTCCTCTATGTTAATCGCTTACCCATTCTGTAATGATCTTCAATGGTACTTGATCAGTTCCCTCCATCTTGTTCGCGTGCCACTCTCTCTGTGAAGGATCTTGAATGACACCTGAACAATTTCCTCTATCATGGTCGCCTGCCACATTTTTCGTAAAGGATTTTCAATGGCAATTGATCAGTTCTCTCTTTTTCGAGTGGCACTGACTCTGTGAAGGATCTTCAATGGTAATGACCAGTTCCATCTAACTTGCTCGCCTGCCACTTTTTCTGTAAAGGATCTTCAAAGGTACTTGTCCAGTTACTTCTTTCTTGGTCGTGTGCCGCTCTCTCTGTGAAGGATATTGAATGACACCTGACCAGTTTGCTTCCTCTTGCTTGCATGCCACTCTCTCTGTGAAGGATCTTGAATGACACCTGAGCAGTTTCTTCTATCTTGGCCGCGTGCCACACTTGTTGTAAAGGATTTTCAATGGTACTTGACAAGTTCCCTGTATCTTGGACTCGTGCCACTCTCTCTTTGATGGATCTTCATTGACACTTGACCAGTTCCCTCTATCTTGGTTGCGTGCCAATTTTTCTGTAAAGGATCTTCAATGGTACTTGTCTAGTTCCCTATATCTTAGTCGCGTGCCACTCTCTCTCTGAAGGATCTTCAATGACAATTGACCAGTTCCCTCTATCTTGGTCGCGTGCCACTGTCTCTGTGAAGGATCTTCAATGGTACTTGACCAGTTACCTCTATCTTTGTCGCGTGCCACTGTCTCTGTAAATGATCTTCAATGGTACTTGATCAGTTCCCTCCATCTTGGTCGCGACCCATTCTCTCTGTGAAGGATCATGAATGACATCTCACCAGTTTCTACTATCTTGGTCGCGTGCCACACTTTTTGTAATGGATTTTCAATGGCACTTGACCAGTTACTTCTATCGTGGTCGCGTGCCACTCTCTCTGTGAATGATCTTGAATGGTAATTGACTAGTTCCCTATATCTGGGTCGCGTGCCACTGTCTCTTTAAATGATATTCAATGGTACTTGGAGAGTGGCACGCGTCCAAGATATTGGGACCTAGTCAAGTGTCATTGAAGACATTCACAGAGAGAGTGGCACGCGACCAAGATAGAGGGAACTGGTCATGTACCATTGAATATCTGTTACGGAAAAAGTATCACGCAACCAAGATAGAGGGAACTGGTCAAGTATCATTGAACATCCTTCACAGAGAGAGTGGCACGCGACCAAGATAGAGGGAACTGGTCAAGTACCATTGAAGATCTTACACAGAGATAGTTGCACGCAACCAGAATAGAGGAAACTGGTCAAGTGCAATTAAAGAACTTTCAAAGAGAATATGGCACGCAGACAACGTAGCGGGAACTGGTCAAATACCATTGGAGATCCTTCACAGAAAGGGTGGCACGCAAACAGGATAGAGGGAACTGGTGAAGTGTCATTGAAGATCCTTCACAGAGAGAGTGGCACGCAAGCAAGAGGAAGGGAAATGGTCAAGTGTCATTGAATATCCTTCAGAGAGACAGTGGCACGCAACCAATATAGAGGAACTGGTCAAATGCCATTGAAGATCTTTCAAAGAGAATATGGCACGAAACCAACGTAGAGGGAACTGGTCAAATACCATTAGAGTTACTTCAAAGAGACAGTGGCACGCGATCAAGATAGAGGGAATTGGACACGTGTCATTGAAGATGCTTCACAGAGACAGTGGCAAGCAACCAAGATATAGTGAACTGCTCAAGTGTCATTGAAGATACTTCAGAGAGTGTGGCACGCGACCAACATTGAGGGAACTTGACAAATATCATTGAAGATCCTTCATAGAGAGAGTGGCACGCGACCAAGATAGAACGAACTTGTCAAGTGTCATTGAATATCTATCACAGAGAGAGTGGCACGCGACCAAGATAGAGGGAACTGGACAAGTACCATTGAAGATCCTACACAGAGACAGTGGCACGCGACAGAGATAGAGAACTGGTCAAGTGCCATTGAAAATACTTTACAAAAATTGTGGCACGCGACCAAGATAGAGTAAATTGCTCAGGTGCCATTCAAGATCCTTCACACAGAGAGTGGTACGCGACAAAGGTGGAGGGAACTGATCAAGTACCATTGAAGATCATTTAGAGAGACAGTGGCACGCGACCAAGATCAAGGGAACTGGTCAATTACCATTCAAGATCCTTCACAGAGAGTGTGGCAACCGTCCAAGATAGAGGGAACTGGTCAATTGCCATTGAAGTTCCTTCACAGAGACAGTGGCACCCGTCCAAGATGGAGGGAACCGGTCAAGTGTCATTGAAGATCCTTCACAGAGACAGTGGCACGAAACAGAGATAGAGAGAACTGGGCAAATGCCATTGAAAATCCTTTACAAACAGGGTGGCACGCTAGCAAGATAGAGGAAACTGGAAAGGTGTCATTCAAGATCCTACACAGAGAGAGTGGCACGCGACCAAGATGGAGGGAACTGGTCAATTACTTTTCAATATTCATCACAGAGAGAGTTGCACGCGGCCAAGATAGAAGTAACTGGTCTAGTACCATTGAAGATCCTTTACAGAAAATCTGGCACGCAACCAAAATAGAAGGAACTGGAGAAGTGTCATTGAAGATCCTTCACAGAGAGAGTGGCACGCGACCAACATATAGAGAACTGGTCAAGTGTCATTGAATATCCTTCACAGAGAGAGTGGCACGTGACCAAGATGGAGTGAAATGGTTAGGTACCATTGAAGGACCTTTACAGAAAAAGAGGCACGCAACCAAGTTAGTGGGAACTGTTCATGTGTCATTGAAGATCCTTCACAGATACAGTGGCACGAGACCAAGATAGAGGGAAATGGTCAATTACCATTCAAGTTCCTTCACAGAGATAGTGGCACCCGACAAACATAGAGGGAACTGGACAATTACCATTCAAGATCCTTCTCAGAGACAGTGGCACGCGACCAAAATAGAGGGAACTGGTAAAGTACCATTGAAGATCCTTTACAGAGAGTGTGGCATGCGACAGAGGGAACTGTTCAAGTGTCATTGGAGATCCTTCACAGTGCGAGTGGCACGCAAGCAAGAGGAAGGGACCTGGTCAAGTGTCAGTTAAGATTATTCACATGGACAGTGGCACGCAACCAAGATAAAGAGAAATTGACAAATATCATTGAAGATCTTTCACAGTGAGAGTGGCACGCGAACAAGATAGAATGAACTGGTCAAATACCATTGAAGTTTCTTCACAGAGACCGTGGCAGGCTACCAAGTTAGAGGAAACTGTACAGGTGTCATTGAAGATCCTTCACAGAGAGATTGGCACGCGACCAAGATGGAGGGAAGTGATCACGTAGCAATGAAGATCACTTACAGAGACATCGGCACGCGACCAAGACAGAGGGAACTGGTCAATTGCCATTCAAGATCATTCACAGAGAGAGTGACAAGCGACCAAGATATAGGGAACTGGACAAGTGCCATTGAAGATCCTTCACAGAGAGAGTGGCAGGAAAGCAAGAGGAAGGGAACTAATCAAGTGTCATTGAAGATCCTGCACAGAGACAGTGGTACGCGACCATGATAGAGAGAACTGGTCAAGTACCATTGAAGGTCTTTCACAGAGACAGTGGCACATGACCACGATAGAGGGAACTGGTCAATTGCCATTGAAGTTCCTTCATAGAGACAGTGGCACGCGACCAATTTAGAGGGAACTAGTCAAGTGTCATTGAAGATCCTTCACAGAGACTGTGGCGTGCGACAGTGATAGAGAGACCTGGAAAAGTGCCACTGAAATTCCTTTACAAACAGTGTGGCACGCTACCAAGTGAGAGGAAACTGGACAGGTGTCATTCAAGATCTCCAGAGAGATTGGCACGCTACCAAGATGAACAGAACTGATCACGTACCAATGAAGATCATTTACAGAGACAGTGACACGCGACCATAACAGAGGGAACTGGTCAATTGCCATTCAAGTTCCTTCACAGAGAAAGTGGCACGTGACCAAGATAGAAATAACTGTTCAAGTGTCATTGAAGATCCTTCACAGAGAGAGAGGCACGCAAGCAAGTGGAATGGAACTGGACAAGTGTCATTGAAGATCCTTCACTATGACTGTGGAATGCAACCAAGACAAAGGGAACTGGCGAAGTGACATTGAAGATCTTTCACAGAGAATGTGGCTCGCAACCAACGTAGAGGGAAATGGACAAATACCATTGAAGTTCCCTCACAGACACAGTGGCACGCAACCAACATATAGGGAACTGGTCAAGTGTCATAGAAGATCTTTCACAGAGACAGTAGCACGCGACCATGATAGAGGGACCTGCTCAAGTACCATTGAAGATCTTTCACAGAGACAGTGGCAAGCGACCAAGAGAGAGGGAACTGGTAAATTGCCATTGAAATTCCTTCACAGAGAAAGTGGCACCCGTCCAAGATGGAGGAACTGGTCAAGTGTCATTGAAGATCCTTAAAGTAACAGTGGCACGCAACCAAGTTAGAGGGAACCGGTCAAGTGCCCTTGAAATCCTTCAAATCGACAGTGGCACGCAACCAAGATAGAGGGAACTGGTCAAGTGCCCTTGAAGATCTTTGACAGAGAGTGTGGCACGCGACCAATATAGAAATAACTAGTCAAGTACTAATGAAGATCCTTTACAGAGAATATGGCACGCGACAGTGACAGAGAGACCTGGACAAGTGCCATTGAAATTCCATTACAAACAGTGTGGCACGCTACCAAGTTAGAGGAAACTGGACAGGTGTCATTCAAGATACTTCACAAAGAGTGGCACGCTACAAAGTTGAAGAGAAATGATCACGTACCAATGAAGATCATTTACAGAGACAGTGGCACGCGACCAAGACAGAGGGAACTGGTCAATTGCCATTCAAGTTCCTTCACAGAGAAAGTGGCACGCGTCCAAGATAGAAGTTACTGTTCAAGTGTCATTGAAGATCCTTCACAGAGAGAGAGGCACACAAGCAAGAGGAAGGGAACTGGACAAGTGTCATTGAAGATCCTTCACCCAGACAGTGGCACGCAACCAAGATAGAGGGAACTGGCGAAGTGACATTGAAGATCTTTCACAGAGAATGTGGATCGCAACCAACGTAGAGGGAACTGGACAAATACCATTGAAGTTCCTTCACAGACACAGTGGCACGCGACCAACATAGAGAGAATTGGTCAAGTGTCATTGAAGATCCTTCACAGAGAAAGTGTCACGCATCCAATATATAGGGAACTGCACAAGTGTCATTGAAGATCTTTCACAGAGACAGTAGCACGCGACCATGATAGAGGGAACTGCTCAAGTACCATTGAAGATCTTTCACAGAGACAGTGGCACGCAACCAAAATAGAGGGAACTGGACAATTGCCATTGAAGTTCTTTCACAGAGACAATGGCACCCGTCCAAGATGGAGGGAACTTGTCAAGTGTCATTGGCACGCGACCAAGATAAGTGGAACTGGTCAAGTCTCATTGAAGATCCTTCAAAGCGACAGTGGCACGCAACAAAGATAGTGGGAACTTGTCAAGTGCACTTGATATCTTTCAAATCGACAGTGGCACGCATCCAAGATAGAGGGAACTGGTCAAGTGCCCTTGAAGATCTTTCACAGAGATGTGGCACGCGACAAATATATAAATAACTGGTCATGTACCAATAAATATCCTTCACGGAGACAGTGTCACGCAACAGAGATAGAGATAACTGGACAAGTGCCATTGAAAATCCTTTACAAAAAGTGTGGGATGCGACTGGTCAGGTGTCATTCAAGATCCTTCAAGAGAGATTGGCACGCGACCAAGATGGAGGGAAGTGGACAATTAGCATTGAAGATCCCTAACAGAGATAGTGGCACTTGACGAAGATAGAGGGAACTGGTCAAGTACCATTGAAGGTATTTGACAGATAACGTGGCACGCAACCAGGGTAGAGGGAACTGTTCATGTGTCATTGAAGATCCTTCACAGTTACAGTGGCACGAGACCAAGATAGAGGTAAATGGTCAAGTGTCATTGATGATCCTTCACAGAGAGAATGACACGCGACCAAGATAGAGGGAACAGGTCAATTACCATTCAAGATCCTTCACAGAGACAGTGGAACGCGACCAAGATAGAGGGCACTGGACAAGTACCATTGAAAATCTTTCACATAGACAGTGACACGCGACCAAGATAGAGGGAATTGGTCAAGTGCCATTGAAGATCCTTTAGAGAAACGGTGGCACGCAACCAACTTAGAGGGAACTGGTCAATTACCATACAAGATCCTTCACAGAGACAGTGGAACGCCATCAAGTTAGAGGGATATGGACAATTAACATTGAAGATCATTCACAAAGACAGTGGCATGCGACCAAGATAGAGGGAACTGGTCAGGTGTCATTGAAGATCCTTCACAGAAAGAGTGGCACGCGACCAAGATAGAGGGAACTGGTCAATGTCATTGAAGATCCTTCACTGGGAGAGTGGCACGCAACCAAGATAGTGTGAACTAGACAAGTGTCATTGTAGATCCTTCACAGAGACAGTGGCACGCATCCAAGGTAGAGTGAACTGGTCAAGTACCATTGACGATCCTTTACAGAAAAAATGGCACGCAAACAAGGTATAGGGAACTGGCCAAGTGTCATTGAAGATCCTTCACAGAGACTGTGGCACGCGACAGTGATAGAGAGACCTAGACAAGTGCCATTGAAATTCCATTAAAATCAGTGTGGCACGCTACCAAGTGAGAGGAAACTGGACAGGTGTCATTCAATAGCCTTCACAGAGAGTGGCACGCTACCAAGATGAAAAGAACTGATGACGTACCAATGAAGATCATTTACAGAGACAGTGGCACGCGACCAAACAGTGGGAACTGGTCAATTGCCATTCAAGATCCTTCACAGAGAGAGTGGCACGCAAGCAAGAGGAAAGGAACTGGACAAGTGTCATTGAAGATCCTTCACTCAGACAGTGGCACGCAACCAAGACAGAGGGAACTGGCGAAGTGACATTGAATATCTTTCACAGAGAATGTGGTTCTCAACCAACGTAGGGGGAACTGGACAAATAACATTGAAGTTCCTTCACAGACCCAGTGGCACGCGAGCAACATAGTGGGAACAGGTCAAGTGTCATTGAAGATCCTTCACAGAGAAAGTGGCACGCAACCAAGATATAGGAAACTGCTCAAGTGTCATTGAAGATCTTCCCCAGAGACAGTGGCACGCGACCATGATAGACGGAACTGCTCAAGTACCATTGAAGTTCCTTCACAGAGACAGTGGCACCCGTCCAAGATGGAGGGAACTGGTCAAGTGTCATTGAAGATCCTTAAAGTGACAGTCGCAAGCGACCAAGATAAAGGGAACCTGTCAAGTGTCATTGAAGATCCTTCAAAGCGACAGTGGCACGCAACCAAGATAGAGGGAACTCTCCAAGTGCCCTTGAAATCCTTCAAATCGACAGTGGCACGCAAACAAGAAAGAGGGAACTGGACAAGTGGGATTGAAGAATTTTCACAGAGAGTGTGGCACGCGACCAATATAGAAATAACTCGTCAAGTACCAATGAAGATCCTTCACAGAGACAATGGGACGCGACAGAGATAGAGAGAACTGGTTAAGTGCCATTGAAAATCTTTTACCAATCGACCAAGATAGAGGGAATTGGTCAATTACCATTGAAGATCCAAAACAGAGAGAGTGGCACGCGAACAAGATAGAAGTAACTCGTCAACTACCATTGAATATCCTTTACAGAAATAGCGGCACGCAACCAAGATGGAGGGAACTGGACAAGTGTCATTGAAGATCCTTCAGAGATACAGTGGCACGCAACCAAGACAGAGGGAACTGGTCAATTACCATTCAAGATCCTTCTCAGAGACAGTGGCACGCAACCAAGATAGACGGAATTGGACAATTACCATTGAAGTTCCCTAACAGAGAGAGTGGCACGCGACGAATATAGAGGGAACTGGCCAAGTGCCACTGAAGATCTTTCACAGAGAAAGTGGCATGCATCCAATGTAGAGCGAATTGGTCAAGTACCATTGAAGATCCTTTACAGAAAATGTGGCACGCAAACAAGATATAGGGAACTGGCCAAGTGTCATTGAAGATCCTTCAGAGAGAATGGCACGCGACCAAGAAGGAGGGAACTGGTCAATTACCATTCAAGTTCCTTCACAGAAAGTGTGGCACGCAACCAAGGTAGAGGAAACTGTTCATGTGTCAATGAAGATCCTTCACAGAGACAGAGGCACGAGTCCAAGATAGAGTGATCTTGTCAAGTGACATTGAAGATCCTTCACAGAGAGAATGGCATGCGATTAAGATAGAGGGAAGTGGTCAATTACCTTTACAGATCATTCACAAAGACAGTGGCACGCGACCAAGATAGAGAGAACTGGTCAAGTGTCATTGAATATCATTCACAGAGAGAGTGGCACGCAACCAAGACAGAGGGAACTGCTCAATTACCATTCAAGATCCTTCTCAGAGACATTGGCACGCAACCAAGATAGATGGAATAGGCCAATTACCATTGAAGTTCCCTAACAGAGAGAGTGGCACGCGACCAATATAGAGCGAACTGGTCTAGTGTCATTGAAGATCCTTCACAGAGAGAGTGGCACGCAACCAAGATAGAGGGAACTGGTCAAGTAGCATTGAACTTCTTTCACAGAGAATGTGGCACGCAACCAAGGTAGAGGGAACTGGTCAATTACCATTGAAGATCATTCACAAAGAAAGTGGCACGCGACAAATATAGAGGGAACTGGTCAAGTGCCATTGAAGATCCGTTACAGAACGCGTGAGGGAACTGTTGAATTACCATTCAAGATCATTCAGAGAGACATTGGCACCCGATCAAGATAGAGGGAACTGGTCAATTACCATTGAAGATCATTCACAAAGACCGTGGCACGCGAAAAATATAGACGGAACTGGTCTAGTGCCATTGAAGATCCTTCACAGAACGGGTGGCCCGAGACCAAGGGAGAGTGAACTGGACAATTACCATTCAAGATCCTTCACACAGAGAGAGTTTCTCGCGTCCAAAATAGAGAGAACTGGAAAAGTACCATTGAAGGTCCTTTACAGAAAAAGTGGCACGCAACCAAGATAGAGTGAACTGGTCAAGTGTCATTGAAGATCCCTCACAGAGAGAGTGGCACGCAACCAAGATTGAGGGTATTGCTCAATTTCCATTAAAGATCCTTCACAGAAAAAGTGGCACGCATCCAAGATAGAGGGAACTGGTAAAGTGTCATTGAGGATCAAATGGCACGTGATCAAGGTAGAGAAAACTGGTCATTTACCATTCAAGATCCTTCACAGAGACAGTGGCCCCCGATCAAGATAGAGGGAACTGTTCAATTATCATTGAAGATGATTAACAAAGACAGTGGCATGCTACAAATATAGAGGGAACTGGTCAAGTGCCATTGAAGTTCCTTTACAGAACAGGTGGTACGTTATCAAGTTAGAGGGAACTGGACAATTACCATTCAAGATGCTTAAAAGAGACATTGGCACCCGATCAAGATAGAGGGAACCGGTCAAGTATCATTGAAGATCCTTCACAGAGAGAGTGGCACGCAACCAAGATAGAGGGAACTGGTCAAGAACCATTGAAGTTCTTTCACAGAGAATGTGGCACGAAACCAAGGTAGAGGGTATTGGTCAATTTCCATTAAAGATCCTTCACAGAAAAAGTGGCACGCATCCAAGATAGACAGAACTGGTCAAGTGTCATTGAGGATCAAATGGCACGTGATCAAGGTAGAGAAAACTGGTCATTTACCATTCAAGATCCTTCACAGAGACAGTGGCCCCCGATCAAGAGAGTGGGAACTGTTCAATTATCATTGAAGATGATTCAGAAAGACAGTGGCACGCCACAAATAGAGAGGGAACTGGTCAAGTGCCATTGAAGTTCCTTTACAGAACAGATGGTACGTTATCAAGTTAGAGGGAACTGGACAATTACCATTCAAGATCCTTCACAGAGACATTGGCACCCGATCAAGATAGAGGGAACCGGTCAATTGCTATTGAAGATCATTCACAAAGACCGTGGCACGTGAAAAATATAGACCGTACTGGTCAAGTGCCATTGAAGATCCTTCACAGAGACAGTGTCACCCGATCAAGATAGAGGGAAGTGGTCAATTACCATTGAAGTTCATTCACAAAGACAGTGGCACGCGACAAATATAGAGGGAACTGTTCAAGTGCCATTGAAGTTCCTTTACAGAACAGGTGGCACGTGATCAAGTTAGAGGGAACTGGTCAATTACCATTCAAGATCCTTCACAGAGATATTGGCAACCGATCAAGATAGAGGGAACCGGTCAATTACCAGTGAAGATCATTCACAAAGACAGTGGCACGCGACAAATATAGAGGGAACTGGTCAAGTGCCATTGAAGATCCTTTACCGAACGGGTGACATGTGATCAAGGTAGAGGGAACTAGTCAATTACCATTCAAGATCCTTCACAGAGAGAGTGGCACTCGATCAAGATAGATGGAACTGGTCAATTGCCATAGAAGATAATTCACAAAGACAGTGGCACGCGACAAATATAGAGGGAACTGGTCAAGTGCCGTTGAAGATCCTTTACAGAACGGGTGGCACGTGATCAATTAGAGGGAACTGGTCAATTACCGTTCAAGATCATTCACAGAGACATTGGCACCCGATCAAGATAGAGGAGCAGGTCAATTGCTATTGAAGATCATTCACAAAGACCGTGGCACGCGAAAAATATAGACCGTACTGGTCAAGTGCCATTGAAGATCCTTCACAGAGACAGTGTCACCCGATCAAGATAGAGGGAAGTGGTCAATTACCATTGAAGTTCATTCACAAAGAGAGTGGCACGCCACAAATATAGAGGGAACTGTTCAAGTGCCATTGAAGTTCCTTTACAGAACAGGTGGAACGTGATCAAGTCAGAGGGAACTGGTCAATTACCATTCAAGATCCTTCACAGAGACAGTGGCACCCGATCAAGATAGAGGAAACTGGTAAATTACCATTCAAGATCCTTCACAGAGTGAGTGGCACGCGTCCAAAATAGAGCGAACTGGTGAAGTACCATTGAAGGTCCTTTACAGAAAATGTGGCACGCAACCAAGATAGAGGGAACTGTTCAAGTGTCATTGAAGATCCTTCACAGAGAGAGTGGCACGCAACCAAGATAGAGGGAACTGGACAAGAACCATTGAAGTTCTTTCACAGAGAATGTGGCACGCAACCAAGGAAGAGGGAACTGGTCAATTACCATTGAAGATCATTCACAAAGTCAGTGGCACGCGACAAATATAGAGGGAACTGGAAAAGTACCATTGAATATCATTTAGAGAGACAATGGCACGCGACCAAATTAAGAGTGAATTGATCAATTCCCATTAAAGATCCTTCACAGAGAGAGTAGCACTCGGACAATATAGGGCGAACTGGTCAAGTACCTTTGAAGATCCTTTACAGAAAAAGTGGAACGCATCCAAGATAGAGGGAACTGGTCAAGTGTCATTGACGATCCATCACAGAGAGAATGTCACACGACCAAGATAGAGGGAACTGGTCAATTACCATTCAAATTCCTTCACAGAGACAGTGGCACGCGACAAATATAGAGGGAACTGGTCAAGAGCCACTGAAGACCCTTCACAGAACGGGTGGCACGTGATCAAGGTAGAGAGAACTGGTCATTTACCATTCAAGATCCTTCACAGAGACAGTGGCACCCGATCAAGATAGAGGGAACTGGTGAATTACCATTAAATGTCATTCACAAAGGCAGTGGCACGCGACAAATATAGAGGTAACTGGGCAAGTCCCTTTGAAGATCCTTTACAGATCGGGGGGCACGTGATCAAGGTAGAGGGAACTGGTCATTTACCATTCAAGTACTTTCACAGAGACAGTGGCATGCGATCAAGATAGAGGGAACTGGTCAATTACCATTAAAGGTCATTCACAAAGACTGTGGCACGCGACAAATATAGAGGTAACTGGGCAAGTCCCATTGAAGATCCTTTACAGATCGGGTGGCACGTGATCAAGGTACAGGGAACTGGTCATTTAACATTCAAGTTCCTTCACAGAGACAGTGGCACCCGAGCAAGATAGAGGGAACTGGTCAAGTACCATTAAAGGTCATTCACAAAGATAGTGGCACGCGACACATATAGAGGGAACTGGGCAAGTGCCATTGAAGATCCTTTACAGATCGGGTGACACGTGATCAAGTTAGAGTGAACTGGTCATTTACCATTCAAGATCCTTCACAGAGACAGTGGCACCCGATCAAGATAGAGGGAACTGGTCAAGTACCATTAAAGGTCATTCACAAAGACTGTGGCACGTGACAAATATAGAGGTAACTGGGCAAGTCCCATTGAAGATCCTTTACAGATCGGGTGGCACGTGATCAAGGTACAGGGAACTGGTCATTTAACATTCAGCATCCTTCACAGAGACAGTGGCACCCGAGCAAGACAGAGGGAACTGGTCATGTACCATTAAAGGTCATTCACAAAGACAGTGGCACGCGACAATATAGAGGTAACTGGGCAAGTGCCATCGACGATCCTTTACAGAACGGGTGGCACGTGATCAAGGTACAGGGAACTGGTCATTTACCATTCAAGATCCTTCAAAGAGACAGTGGCACCCTTTGAAGATCCTTTAAGATGGCAGTGATCAAGGAACTGGTCAATTACCATTCAAGATCCATCACAGAGACAGTGGCACGTGACAAATATAGAGGCAACTGGGCAAGTGCCATTGAAGATCCTTTACAGATCGGATGGCACGTGATCAAGGTAGATAGAACTGGTCATTTACCATTCAAGTACATTCACAGAGACAGTGGCACCCGATCAAGATAGAGAGAACTGGTCAAGTACTATTGTCCTCATCTTTGTCGCCATATTTGTCACAACGTTTCGGCCGTTGTACGCTCCGGCCTTCTTCAGGTGGTTGGAATTTCGAACTGAACCCTTTATTTCGACTGTTCTAATTCCATCTGATGCATGTCAGTTATCAGTTATCTCCTGCTAATTTTCCCTCTGAAAGTTCTCCACTGCCTTAACCAGGAATTGAACTCACCTTCTTTGGGTCTGTCACTGAATCTAACCAACGCCTTTATACACTGTGCCATGTGTCCTTGAGGACATCTGGGTATGAACTTCTGAGTATTATAAACCTAATGTTTTCAGCATCATTTTTACCAGTGCTCATATTGCAATTTTTGCTGTTATCGTTGCATGTCTTTACCAGAGTTCATATTGCAACTTTGTTATCATTGCTTTTCTCTGGCACTCCTTATTACTGGTTCCCATATTGTATTTATTTCTATGCTTGGTCGGCTCAGGAGATTTTTTGTGGCCTAGCATATGTGCTGATTCCTTAAGTTTACGAATTTTCCAATGGTGTTCCCTGTCTATGATCTCAACATGATCCCACAGGGGGCGGTGATCTCCTTCTCTCTCCATATGTGGTCAGCCACGCCTGATTTTTCTCCCTCCCCTCGCGTTACAGCTTTCTGGTGTTCTTGAAGCCTTACCTTGAGGGGGGCGGCCTGTCTCTCCTTTATATTCCTTTCCGCAGCTGCATGGGATAGCGTACACACAGTCTTTAGTCATGTTCCTCTCTATGGGGGGTCTCACTCGTGAGAGATACCTGCGAAGTGTTGTCACGCTTTTGAAGGTTGTCCTGATGTTATATGGACCGCAGATCCTTTGTATTTTCTCTGATAACCCCTTCACATAAGGCAGGCAGACTGTTTTCTGAGTGTTGTTGTCCTCCTCCTCCTCCTCCTCCTCTTGTACCCGTCTATCCCAGTTTTTGTGGGCTGCTGCCATGTACCCAGGGTAGTTGTTGCGTTGTAGGGTACTACTTATACTGACCAATTCCTTATCTAACGTCTCCGGATCGCCACTTATGACTTTTGCTCGGAATCAGCACATATGCTAGGCCACAAAAATCTCCTGAGCCGACCAAGCATAGAAATAAATACAATATGGGAACCAGTAATAAGGAGTGCCATAGAAAAGCAATGATAACAAAGTTGCAATATGAACTCTGGTAAAGACATGCAATGATAACAGCAAAAATTGCAATATGAGCACTGGTAAAAATGATGCTGAAAACATTAGGTTTATAATACTCAGAAGTTCATACCCAGAAGGTCCTTAAGGTGGCACAGTGTATAAAGGCGTTGGTTAGATTCAGTGACAGACCCAAAGAAGGTGAGTTCAATTCCTGGTTAAGGCAGTGGAGAACTTTCAGAGGGAAAATTAGCAGGAGATAACTGATAACTGACATCCATCAAACATGGCACGTGGAATTACCCCAGTGATCGAAATAAAGGGTTCAGTTCGAAATTCCAACCACCTGAAGAAGGCCGGAGCGTACAACGGCCGAAACGTTCTGACAAATATGGCGACAAAGATGAGGACAATAGTCCGACTAATGTAAATACTGTACATAATACCTCATCTCAGACAAACTCTGGTCAAGTACCATTGAAGATCATTTACAGAGACAGTGGCACGCGTCCAATTTAGAGGGAACTGCTCAAGTACCATTGAAAATCTTTCACAGAGAAATTGGCACGGTAGAGGGAACTGTTCATGTGTCATTCAAGATCCTTCACAGAGAAAGTTGCACGCGACCAAGATAGAGGTAACTGGTCAATTTTCATTGATGATTCTTCACAGAGACAGTTGCATGCGACCAATATAGAGGGAACTAGTCAATTGTCATTGAAGATCCTTCACAGACACATTGGCATGCGGCCAAGATAGAGGGAACTGGTCAATAATAATAATAATCTTACTTTCTTCCTGTAATTTTCCTGCTTTCTAATACTTCCACACCCAGTAAACTCTTCTGCCTTCATACCTTTACTGCTTTGGTTGGGCCGAATATATATATATACAAATGTATAAGTACGAAGAGTAAGATTTCAGCGTTCAAAATATTAATTTAAGAACAGGGATCAATACAAATGTAGAGCCGTAAATATTTTTTTATTATGCAGTGTTACATTAGAACATGCACATCCCCACTATAAAACAAGATGTACCACTGCATAATATATAATATATATTCGGTACCTCAAATATGGATTTTTCCACGGTGATACATTAATTTTGAGTCAAAACTAAGATAAAAGTTAGGATATTTGCTTTCATTGTGTTTTCTTTTCACTACCCGAACAAAACTCAAAACTTGAAAACCATCAACTACATCTATTGTTGACCTGAATAATGAAATAACACAATCAAGAGTCATACCAACAAGATAAACTAAAGACTTATATAATAGTGATTACGTTTTTTATACGATATGACCGTGTACAGTTGTAATTAATTCTCGACTTATTCCGAGTCATCGAACAATAAAAAGAAAATACAATTCGGAAAAAAGTAATAATACAAATGTAATAGCTAAGGAAACCGCGGCAGTTCAAAACAATAAAATAAAAAATTTTCACAAGCAGCGCTTATAATAAACAGGTACGTTGGGTTCTGGTATACTTCTAAAATAAAAATAAAAAAAATATTGTCTGTGTTAAAAGAGAGTGAAGACAAAATAAATGTCCACTCAAATAAAAGTCCTCATTGAAAAGGCAGATATACATGTGTGAAAGTTTTCATAGAAGAAAAGCGATGTAAGAGTTACAACAACCGACTATCGATAATACGTTAAGAACTTTACAACTCAGCGTCGACGGAGTCAAAAGGAATATGCTGGCCGAACAATAAGGATAAAAGATAGTTAATCCTCTTGTGATCATAATTTTCTCGAGACGTTTTCTTTACTGGCTTTAGCGGATCCTATTTTGCCTTTTTATATGATCTGATAGGCTCAGCTAAGCTCTGAAAATCAAGAAGTCAGGTGTGTTCTCATCGGTAAAAAAACTGCATGTTCTTGCGATGTGGTATGCGTATATCTACGTTCATGAGATTCGATATTATTTATGTGCAGCTTAGCGGAGACTCCAAAATAAAATAAAAAGTGTGGGATTACCATCACCTTCAGTATCTGTCTATTTTTCTGAGATGAGGTATTATGTTCACTATTTACATTATTCGGACTATCATTCTCATCTTTGTTGCCATGTTTATCACAACGTTTCGGCCGTTGTACGCTCCGGCATTCTTCAGGTGGTTGGAATGTCGAACTGAACCCTTTATTTCGCTCACTGGGTTAGACTGTTCTAGTTCCACGTGCCATGTCTAATGGACGTCAGTTATCTCCTGTTAATTGACACAGTGGATAAAGGTGTTGGTTAGATTCAGTGACAGCACCCAGAGTCATAAGTTCAATACCCGGTTGAGGCAGTGGAGAACTTGGAGAGGTACAGACATGATTACTAGTGGCGGTGATATGTGTGTTTTATGTTGTTATGTTTTGGAATACAGTTTGATTTCTTTAAGAAATTGTAGAATATTTTATGGATTAATGTCATGAAAGATTTCTTTTATGTCAATTGTATTGTTGGTAATCTTACCAATAGGTAATAGGTATTGTTTATAATTTTTTTTATTTGCTGGTATTTTTACTATAAAAATGTACTTTATACTTTCATAGGGTTTTGTTTGAGGGTTCATTATTTGCCCATAGCTGGGACCCTAACAGGTGCTACCAGCCGGTTCAGGGTGGACCTGAGAACACCAGCAATTAAGAGGTGGTTCCACGCTCCTCAAAACCTCCAATCTCCCATTCAGAGGCCTTGCTGCCGGAAGTAGTTTATCATCATACCCAGGACTAAAAGAAGAAGAATCCTTAAAAATCTATGAAAATTATCTCATAACTACTAATGAAGACTAGAGATCACAAATTTGGATATCTTTTCTAAACCCAAGATGTTATCTCTTAAAAGTTAAGTTCACATGTCCGGTGAAAGTATTGAAAAGTTCTGTAATATTTTAATCAAAGTATACTGTTATGAGGCCCCATTTTGCCCTACCTATTTACACTTACTCTAATAAATACAAAACCTAGCTTAAAATCATGACTTAAATCTGTAGCTATTAGATGCCTTTTTTACCTTACAAAAAACTCCCATTCAACAAACCTTTTAGATTTCATAATAATAGAATGGAACTTTCTAGAAGTCTCCAGAAACTTCTACTGGGTTTTAAAGGATACAAAAAACATATATAAACAGGAGTTTATACCAACTAGCCAGTCTGCCTCCTGAACCCACAGCCACGACTACTGAGGTCGACTCCGGTCCATTTGATTTATGAACAAAGCTTCGACCAAAAGAATCTAAATTCTGACAGTCTTCAAAAAGAAAAGACTTTTGGCAAATACATTACCTTTTATTCCTTGCTATTATTGACCAAACTCCTTTATTTTATATAGATGTGAATATCTAACTATTTTTCTAAAAAGAAAATAATATTATCCTTTGACTAGCAATGATTCTCATCCGTCGCCTTAATCTTGACTGTATAAGGATTTCCTCTCCCACATAAATAAATAAAACCCACCTTTCGTTATCTTTTCTTTCTTCTTTAATTTCTAAGAACCTGTTTCATCTTATCTTTGCGTTGCACCAGCCGTAACAATACGAAATAGGATATTTAAAGTCTGGACAATATAACCAAGAAGAAGAAAGTTCAGTTGCTGTTTAAATCTAATCTCTGGTACTACATAATTGCTGGTCAAGTCCAATGGTGAACCTTCCATAATATTTTAACCAAAGTGTATGGAACAGGTTGTTTGAGTCTGGATGATATGCATGCAGCAATTTCCCCTTGGAAGTCCAGGACAGTTGTAAGCAGGTCCATTAACACTGATCAACAAAATGAGGTTGAGATAGAGATGCCGGAAGTAGGGACCATGGTGTAGCAGGAAGTTTAGAGCTGTTGTAAGAAGGTTCATTAATGCAGATCAGCCAGATCAGTAGGGTTGATGTAAGGGCCGGAAGTAATGAAAGCTATTTATCATGGACGGTTAGGATCTGTGGTAGCTGGAAGAGCCCGTGGTAGCCAGAAGTAGTAAAGGACAAAAGTGCCAGAAGTAGGAATGGATAGGAAAGCCCAACAAGCATCCAATTGGCAGAAAAAATAAATAGGAATGTATCAATACATAACCTATCCAATCACTCTGGCCACAATGTGTTTATTCTCCTCCTAATCTTCGTTCTCTCTCCTTGTGTTCAAAGTCATTGGCGTATATGGAAAGGGAGAAAAATAAACTGAGATGTGCTATGAAATATAAAACTATAAAAATGTTCACAAAGTGTATTCTGACTAGGTTCGTAATACTGAAAGAACTGCAAAGTCATTAGGCTTATCATGAAACTAAATGAACTTAAATTGAAGGGTGTGTAGCAACTCAATGAAGTAAAGGTCAAGGTCATGAAAACATAATGTCTGCCCTTGGTCACGTGGATGGAGTAGCGAAGGGCTATATTGCCATTTCCTTTCTTCCCACAGTCTAAGGTTAGCAGTTCGTTGAAGAAGGGATCTTTTAATCTCCTTTTCTGAGTTATCTTACAACCAAATTCTGTAGAAATATATCCATGTGTGTTGATTTCATTTCTTTTGATTGTTAATATTTTCTATCAACTGCCATTAAAATTGGTAAACCCTTTTCTGTTATAAAAGATAGGTGCTGGATTTGAATTTACTAAAAGGGTGTTATATGGATGATAAATGCAGATGTTTAGATTTTTTCCCCACCCTGTTTTTGGAAGTGATGAAATTGAAGATACATATAGTTTGAACTTTGGAATGAACAGTTTTTGTCGTGACTGCCATATTTCCAAGTTTTATATCATTCAAAAAGAAAGAAACAACGGATACTGTCACCACGGACAGACTTCAAGAGAAAGAAATACAATTTGAAAATAAGCAATGCTTGCAAGCCAAACCTATAATTAAACAAACAACATTCAAAATGCTCAAACAAAATCACTCTTATCCACACAAGAACAAGTAAACCTGACAATTAGATCAGGTTGGAATGTAGGGTTTAAGCGTGATACAAAGTAAGATGAGGTAAAAAAAAAAAAGGGACAATTGAATTTAAGAGTGAAATTATTATTTCACACTGCAATGGGCTCTTGTGTTATTTTCTCTTAAATGTTACTGTCCTTTTCTCACCTCATCACTTGAATATCAATGAAAACCAAAAAAACAGAGAAGCATATACCAAATCGACACATGTAAGTAAAATTTCACTTATTTTCATATATTGTGTATTATAGTAAGACAGTTTTATTATATTTTAGACTGATTTCAAATTATCATTTTATGTTAAAGTTAAATAGTTGGATTTGAAATATAAATCATGTATCAGAGTGGTTTCATTGTCCTAATTTTAGTTATTACAATTTATCCCATCATGCTACATTGGGCTCCATTGTCTGTTACATTTTGCACCACAGGTGGGTTAAAAAGTAACATTTTACAATTTTCATTTTTTTCACATTAAGTCCTTAAATTGAAATGACATCTAAAATAGTTCCTCATCATAATGTTCACTTAACTCTAATGTTCATGTAAAGTTTAAATAACCATGTCTGTCTTTAATTATATTGTCAGTATGGTAATTTGAGAAAAAGGGTTTCTTTGTACCCAGCTTTACCCTACATTGGCACAAGTATTACAAAAACATATACATTATGTTTGGTTTCATTTTATAAATCTCGATCTTATTGACAGACATTGAATTGGAGGGTATATTTTATGGGACTACTTGGTGTATTCATAGGGTACCAGATTAGAAAATTAGAAATATGAAATGCTCTTAAAATCTCTCTCTCTCTCTCTCTCTCTCTCTCTCTATATATATATATATATATATATATATATATATATATATATATATATTGAGTATGGATAGAATCTGACAAAATGATAGAATAAAGAACAAGTAGGAAACAAATCTTAATCTAACATGTTTCACTTTATTAAAGCTTCGTCAGGGATCAAGACTGAAATGATAAAAATTGATAATATATATATATATATATATACCTACACACCTAGACCAAAATATTATATAAAAGGTGAGACATAAATTAAAAACATAAAGTAATGATTTTAATGAGTTATGAGGAAAATAAAAGTAAAATCATTTAAAAATTATTTAATAAAAACTAAGAAAAAGAAATTCTGTAAAAAGTGAAATCATTTGAAAATATTTTTTTTATACAGACAATAAAGATATAAACATGTCGTTTTTTTAAGTAAACTTCTAACAACACTAGTTTCCTTGTGAGATTTGCATTATTTTCATCAAGAGAATCTGAGAAAAGAAAGCATAATTACTTATAAAGTTACAATCAACTACTGTAAGAAGATGGTAAAAAAATATTTTTGTTACAAAATTTAAAAATGTACTAATGACAGGGTGTCACTGAAAGGTCAGTACTAACAAGGGACAAAATTATCCAATATGGTACATATCCAGTATATAAGGGACATCAGGCAACCCTCAGCCCTATATATTCAGAATGGAGGTACAAATTAGAATGGCAGAAACACACTCAACTCGACTTATATACAAAAATAACAGCTCAAGAATTAACCCAAAAAGAGAGTCACCAAGATTCAAGTGTAGAATTTTAAAAGTAATAATAAATTCACATAGGCCATTTATTTAGAAACAAAAAGAAAAAGCTTTTCTTCTGCAATCAAAGATCTAAGGTTTTCAATTGTAAAAGGAGTTACTTCCCTTACATTGATTTACATACAGAAACACAGACATGCACTGACAAAATTGTTTCAGTTATTTGAAATGATTTTACAATAAATATTTGATACATGCTTTTCCATTGCAGTTGAACTGCAATTAACCGTTGACATTACTTAGAATGGATTAGAATTCCAATGCTCTAAAAACAATGCTAAGATGTAGTTAATAAAATCTTGTCTGCTACACTGACAACACCTAGTTCTTGATAATGACTGAGGTGGTCCAAAATACTTAAACAAAATGTGAACTTCAGACAGTTTATCCACCCAAAATTGAGAAAGTACAATAAAAATTTAAATAGACCTTGACAGTCGAATTTAACTAAGCATAGATAGATAAATATACTTTCTGACATTTTCTTTTATTAGATAATATATATATATATATATATATATATATATATATATATATATATATATATATATATATGTATGTATGTATATATATATTGCTGAATTAAAAATTGAAAACAATATTTTCCATTCATTGTAAAACATTTCAGTTTTCATAAGTTTGCACCATATATATCAGTATTTTATTTGAATTAGAATATATGCTTGAAGTCATTGTTTACTAATATTAACTCCATGTTTAAAATAAACAGTTATTTTATCAATAAACAACAATATAGCTGTAACGCAACACAGTGAGAGGCCCTGTCACTAGTAAATAGGATGTTTAACAATTGGACATTTCTGGTGTTACATTGCCTAATATAATATCTATTATCAAATAAAGTATTGGTGATGTATTGATGACAATTTGGGGTTTTTTTTGTTTTGTTTTTTTAGGGTGGGGAATATGGTTGTACTGTTCCTGGTCATATTACATAAAAAAAAGAAATAGAAAAAAAAGTATATTGTCTACTTTAGAATAAAATTTTAAAATCAGGACAAAAAATGGTAATCTGCTCTATTTGCATTAGAACTAATAAGACAATAACGAAAGATAAAAATGCAAGTTCTTAGTTTTGGAATTCCAATAAAATGGAGAGACCAAATAATCATAATAATGATTTCTATTTTTGTTCCTGCAAAATTCAAGGAAACAACAAAAGGAATCAGAAAGAAATTGAAAATCTTAATCTTTCGTCAATAATAAGACCTTGACCCCATGGATCTGATCCAACAATTATTATTCCATTTATTAATCTTGATTATGTACAAATTCACTTAGAGGGGAAAAAAAGCTGCAGATAACAATAAAAAGTTTATCTCAACATGTTCAAGCAATGAGCCACAGTTGGCACTACTTAAATTGATTCATACATTCATAAAAAATTTGTACAGAAGATGACAGCTTAGCTCGGCAGCCAAAGTTCTCTTATCTTACATGCTATTTTTTAAAAAAAAAAAAAAAAAAAAAAACAATCATTTTTGTCAAAAACTGGTCTGTCAAAAGGACATTTTTTTCTCTTGATGCCACTCTTACTGTATATATCCTCAGGACATTTTTTATTGTTTTAAAAAGCTATTTTTAGAGTTTTAATAAAAGTCAAACATGAAGCTGGATTTATTCATTTTCTTTTTGCTTGAGAATTGACAATAAATATATCAGATACTATTTATTACATGGAATTTGAAAAATCTAAACTTTTTTTAATCAATTCACTCCAAGCAAGGTGATAAATCCACTAAAATGCAAGTGGCTACTGCATATGAGTGGATGAAAAAGACTTTAGAATGAACTTGAAACCCAATTTTAAACATTAAATAAGGGTAAATCTCTATACCTGTTCAATAAAATTGGCAGGATTGTGAACCTGATGATAAGTAAACCTATCTACTCCTGCAATATAAACAAATCTTTTTAGGTTTATTTGTCAAGTTGTAGACTTATGGTATGTTGTGTGAAAAAAATTCATACTAATTTTTTTTTTAAATTCATTTGTTTTATATTTTAAGTACTGTAAATTGTCGCATACAAGTCAACCTGGTATAAAAGTTGACCTCAAGATTTCTAGCTAAAAATTTTGAGTTAGGCCTATACTTACAGTAGGCTACCAGTGACCTAAAACTGTGACCCCAAAAGATTTTTTTAGGCTTGAAAACTCAACTCATATATATTTAGCATTGATCCAGAAAAAGTACAAAAATCTGTGTCATCTCTGGTGCAAAGATTGTGTGTTAAAACATCTAGTATCTTTATATATTATATATGCAAACACAGGTATAAATATTATGTAAATAAGATGAAAATAATATATTTAAATAATTTGTTTATCTTAAGTCACTCTACAGAACACTTATACAGAAAATATTGTTTTCCCTTATTTTGGTAAAGAATGCTTAGGATATATATATATCAACAGAGGACAAAATAAACATTATCTTAAGGAAAAGCTTGATCTTTTCATGTAAGAATAGATGGATTTTTTTAGGTAAAATCTAAATAAACAGCAAATTCTGTCTATCCATCCATATAACTGAAACTCTTCTAACTTGGGCCACACTTGTTCTACATTGACATATTATACTTTTTTTGAAATCTGGATGATCCCAGGATTGAAAATCTGTCCTTCATCCAGCATTGGAATTTGTGTCCAGATGAGAAGTTAAATATTCAAATTTTAAAATAACAGAAAAAAATTAGTGATTTTAAAAGTTTTTAATTTATATTGAGTTTAAAGTAACATAAAAACTTTGTGAATTTAATTTTTTTGTTTTAAATTCAGTTTAAAATGTCTCCAAAATTTTGTGAATTGAGGAAATCAATTTTATTTCTTCAAAATGCCAAAGTTAAAGTGAAGTTTAGAAGTTCTGCAGAGTTTTGATTTGAAGAACTCAATTTTCGACTTGAATTGGAATTTCGGCCCAAATCAAAGTTCCATGGAGTGTATTGAGGAATTCAAAATTATTTCTTCAAAATTACCATTGCTGTTTTCTAAGCTGGACCAAAGGTCACTTTAGCTTTGGCTTAGAGGCCATAATTAGCCCTGTGCAAGATCAATTTTAAAAGTCTGAACAGAGTGCAACTTTTAATCTAGTTTATCATAAAACACAAATGGTGACTTATATTCTAACAAATTGTAATGTAGGGATTTAGGTAGAAACCATCTCTTAGTGAGCAGCTAACTGAGATGAGTTAGTGCCTTTAGCACAGTAGAGATAGTGGATATGAATTAGTGGCCTTGTTGCAGTTAGATTCAGCCTGGTCCAGAGAAGAGATTAGAGCAATGGTTCCCAACCTTATTTAGGTCATGTAGTTCTTATCATTTAAAAAGTGAGCTCGTATTCATATGGAGGAAGCCTAAAAGGCCATTGTCTTAACTTTCCTTAAAATCTTGAAACAGCATATATGCAATAGTACTGTGGAACTTCAGTTCACAAAGTTAATTTGATCCTGAAGGCCGTTTGTAACCTGAAATGTTCGTAAACCAAAACTATTTTTCCAATAGGAATCAATCTAGAGAAAAAAGTCACAGCACAATAAAATTGGAAAAAAAGCAACACACAACGAACATATACAACATAGTGGTCAACTCAGAAATTATTCCATCTGGGTTAACTTGGTTCAGCAATGTTGTTCAAAAACCTAAATTTTGTTTGATAACCAAGGCATTTTCATCTCAAATTTTCTGTTCAAAAAACAATTTGTTCGACATGTGACATTTTCAAGAACTGACGTTGTACTGTATTATCATTTAATTTTAGAATTTTACAATATTTATAAAAATATTGTGTTACTAATATATATATATATATATATATATATATATATATATAAAATGGTAAATGCATTTTGGTACCCTTCTTTTCATTTCTCTTTAATACCTCATATTCATATGTTTGAGAACTCCTTAATGTAGGGAGCCATTATAAAATAACAATGCAACAAATATACATTACATACATAATTACAAATATACATACATACACACAAATATTTTTATGCATGCATACTGTAAATGCACCATAGATATTAACTCAAACATATACTCATGCTCACACAGACCCACCAGAAAAAAAATTCACTGTTAATAACTCATTCTCAAATTGCACCCCTTAAAAATCAAATTGTCCCACTGGAAATGATGGGGTTAGAGCAAATTGTACTGCAGACAACATCAAGACTCACACCATGGGGAACAAAGATGATCCTAGATGGTAGCTGATGACCTCACCTCACCTTAACGTAAAGGTAGTAATCTATTTTAAGTATCATTTTTATGTCATATTATATTGTTATATATATATATATATGTTTTACATTGTTACATTTAATAAAAATGATTAATGCATTTTGGCCTCCTTCTTTTCAATTCCCTTTAATACCTCATATTCATATGTTAAGAGAGCCCCCCTTTGAGGTAGGGAGCCATTCAAATGTTAAGGGAGCCCCCCTTGATGTAGGGGAGCCATTCAAATGTTAAGGGAGCCCTCCTTGATGTAGGGGAGCCATTCATATGTTAAGGGAGATAACCCCACCCCTTGATGTAGGGGAGCCATTCATATGTTAAGGGAGATAACCCCACCCCTTGATGTAGGGGAGCCATTCATATGTTAAGGGAGATAACCCCACCCCTTGATGTAGGGGAGCCATTCAAATGTTAAGGGAGCCCCCCTTGATGTAGGGGAGCCATTCATATGTTAAGGGAGATAACCCCCACCCCTTGATGTAGGGGAGCCATTCATATGTTAAGGGAGACACCCCCACCCCTTGATGTAGGGGAGCCATTATACAATAACAACCCAACAAAATAAAAAAACTAGAAAAGAATATTAGCAAAACTCAGGCTTATAAAATCTGCTTTAAAAAATTTTACTGCATCAAAAAATTTTAGAATTTGGCTGCCTTTTATTTCTTCTTTAGTTTTTCTCACAGAACTATATTCGGGTGAATCATAAATAATTTCCATTTTTGGAAGCCAATTACAATGAACGTATCATCTTAACTAGCCAATGAGAAATGTGTTACTGACAACAATATTCAATGAAAATGCAGTGGATTTGATAAGGATAAAACTCTACAACTGACTCCAAAACTGAGCTCCATGGAAAAAAAGGTAATTGTTGTGCATGTTGTTGAATTGTTAGGGTATTATTCCTTTAGAGTTCTTAAAACATAATGCAAAATTAAATGCACATTTATATGTCCAGCAGCTGCAATATGTCGATTAAAGTTTGGTAGAAAAGTAAACTGCACCTGTTAATAAGAAAAATGTTATTATCCTACATGACAATGCAAGGCAGTATGCAGTAAAAGTATAACACAAGGAAACATTTGGGAATTCAGTTGGTGCACCCTGTGTTACCTGCCAATTTCACCTGATCTTGCATCAAGTGATAATTAGCTTTTTTGATCATTGCAAAATACTTTAATGAGGAAGAGTTTCTCTAATGAAAACCAGAATCAAAAGTCAATTGGAAATATTTTCTCATCAAAATCTATGGAATTTTACTGAAAAGGTATTGAAGAACTACCTGTTAATTGCATTTGATTAACTGATTGATTCATTTTCTATGTTATTTATTAATGCAGGTTATCTAAAACCAGAAAATATTTTTAGATTGTAAGAATTTTTTTTTTTACTTCAGACAATAATGATTTACTGATACATGTCTTAATAATTAACCCATAAATGGGGGAGAAATGGATTCATACCTTTCTCAAGTGTATTTGCATGTAAATGAGTATAACAAACCCAAATGGAATTGGAACTTGTCTCTCCAGTTAACAATTTGTTATGGTGTAGAACCATAGAAAGATAACACGGACTCGGATATAAGGTTAAATAGTATATTCTCGGAAACATAGTACAAAGGTAAATGTGGACTGGAGAGTACTTTCTCTCACTGGTGTCCTGACTGACTGACTCACTCACTCACTCGGTGTCTACTACTCGGTGACCCTCACTTGGTGACTCCCTTTACTCAGAGTTGGTAGCCATATTATATAGGTGTGGAAGAGTCCATTTGTAGGTAGGTCCCCACAATACAATTCTAAGTCATTTTCCATTACACCATCCATATGTCCAAGTTTACAGCACTTGGAAATCTCATGCAGTCATCCATCTAGGTTTTAACGAGGCCTAATGTTGCTTAACTTTGGTGATTGTACAAGAACTAGTATTTCATTATGATATGGCCATAAGCCAATTAAATGCCAAGAAGTGATGGCAAATAATAGTGAATATAAAATTGAATAAAATGTAGTTGCACTTTATTTTTTGAAAAATAAGGTTGATAAAGAAAAGTGGAAATTATTTATGACTCACCTAAATATCTCAAACAATGTACATAAATTCTATTTTTAAAAACTTTCTTAGAAATCTAATATTGACAGATTATTTATATGCTTCCTTTATCTTCCAAAGTTATGCAGAAAAATGAATACTGAGTTAAAACTCAGGGAAAATTTGGAACTAAATATTGTAATGAAAATGCAGCCAACTTGAACCTTTGCACCTGCAAAAAAACAGTCTGTCAAAAGATGGTTTTTCCCTTGACACTGCTATAATTTTATTATATTATTTATTTAACTTAATGAACTTTAATCAACTGCCAAGTGATTCAAACTTGATAAGTTTGTAAATAATAAGATTTCCTTATAGTTGGTTTATATATTTTAATAATTTGATGAATGTTTATAACTCTATGAATGAAAAAGTGTTTTAAAAAGCAATGATTAGAATTTTAATAAAACTTAAACATATAGTTTGTTCATGAGAACTGACAACAAAAATAATAAACACTATTCATTTATCAGATTCTTTATTTACACTATGTTATTATATTATTTATTGAAATGTTTGGCAAAACATTGACTAACTGCCAATTGATTCAAACTTTATAAAATGGTTAATAATAAAGATTTCCTTATTGTTGGTTTACATATTTTAATAACTTAGAAAATGCTTATAAATTTATGAATAAAATTTTTCATATTTATTTCTTTATAAATTGGCAAATGATAAATATTGCATTGCATTAGTTTTAATCATATAAGTTTTTAGAATGTTGTAAATATAAAATTATTCTTGTAAATAAACAAGCTAATAAATAAATAGTGCTTAATATTTTTGTTGTAAATTTTCAAGTACAAAAAAAAATGTATAAATTCACTTTCATCAATTTTTTTTCTTTTATTCCAATTCTAATCATTGTTTTTAAAACAATAAACATTGCTGAGGTTCTGAAAATGCTTATGGGCTTTTGTACCAGTTATGTTGGATTGATTACCAATAAGATACTGAGGATCATATTAGATTTAATGGTTGAGCTGTAGATTATAGAGAGTTTTATCAAGTAGATGTTGCCATTAAACAGTTATATGAATAACAATGACAACGATGAGAAACAGACCTACATATGTCATTGTGGAGGTTGATGCAAAATGTTGGTTTTACATTCAAAATGAATGAACACTGAGCAAACATTATTTTGGAAGGTTTATTTTTTTTTTTTTATGAATACATATTGCATCCTTCTCATGCAAGTTTGTAGCTTGTGGTATGTTGGAACAGAGAGAGAGAGAGAGAGAGCAAGACCCCACCCTTTTTTGTAGCTGGTGGTCCTTCTGATTAGTTCATTGGTGATTAAAGAGATGTGGACTAGACTGTCCTGCTTTATGACAAAATGGTAGAGAGAACTGTCTTCAAAGCCCTCTTTTTCTAGGTTTCATTGAGTTAATGGCTAAGGAATGCATTGAGTGTAGCATTGTCCTTTGCTTGACACAAAAAATGATAGCTGATATTACTGACCTCCTTAAATAAGGATGGTCCCAATCAAAAATGAGACATATAATAACCCTATACTTAAGAGAAAGGAATAAATTCATAAATTTAGTTTATTTTGAGCTTAAAATTTAAGAAAAAGGTATTTTATCTAAAGTGGACTTTTAATATAGATCATGCCATATTGAGTTTTGAATGTCAGACATGAAGGCCATCAGTGAAACATTATATAACTTATCAATGGAATTATATGTGAATTCAATCAAAAAAAAATGAAATCAGAAAAATAAATTGCAATGATAAAATGTAGCCAATAGTGTACAACATCTTATCAAATGGGATCTTTGTGTATTCACATTGACAGAAGAGTAGAAAAAATTTTCTGAAAATTATAAATTTATTGTTAAACCTTAAAAACAAAAAACACTGTACTGAAGAAAAAGAAAAACATTAATGTGTAGAAAGACTGTGAAAACAATAACAAAAAATAAGGCAACCAAATCATTTTTAAATATTAAATGTAAAAAAAAATCAAATAAACACATTTAACTAAGGGAGAAAACTCTATTTACTGTTAGCTTGAGTTATCTCATCATGTCAGCAGAGGGCGTAATTTACCTGTAACTATAGTAACCTTAAAGTGTTTTTATTATGGTAACTTTGCAATTGCAAGATACAACGTTAGTTTTTTCTTTAACACGTCGTAAACAAGTGCTTTAAAGTTAAAACAAAAAGATGGACACAAACATGAAGCCGAAGGAATCAGGTAGCCATACATTATTAATACTGTGACTTTTTAATTTATTTTAGTTGATGGGTTCATAATTCATTTATTCATTAGTTTAAAATTTTATGATATACTTTTTTCGTCTTTCTCTTTTTGAAATGACAAAAATGTATATATATATATATATTTGTTACTATAGAAATCAGTATTTCTTTTTTAGAATCTATAAAAAATATTTAAAGAATTTAAAACATACCTAATTTACTAGGAAAATAATCTTTCCCCAGTAAAGATGAATTAATTTCAATTTGTTTCTCGCATTCCTTTTTACTTCCTTTTACAAAAAACGTTCTGTGTGAATGTCACCACAAATGAAACATTTTTTTACCAACAGAATATATAAACTGGGAGTATTCAAACATTGTAATGTTTGGAATATGGATTTTTTACATTATCTTTAAAAATACCACTCAAACATTATCTTATTTTAATTTTGAAAGTAATATTAAAGACTTTAAATTATTCACATCAATACTGCTGAGTGAACAATTTACCTTAACAGAAATAAGAAGAGAGATATTTTGATCGCTGTAAGGCTAGAATGCCAGTTATGTGCTATACTGTTTTTTGAATTGAACTCTGAAAATACTCTCCTAGAAATGATGATGTTGTCTGCTTCATGTTAACTTCTCTTTTAACATCAGAAAAAATTTTACATTTATGCAAGTGTTATTTGAAAATATGCAGTTGATAATATGAGAGATAAGGAGTGAAAGAGAGTTGCTTGTTGTGGCAAATAGGAAAGAAAGTAGACTTTAATGGTTGCTTGTTAGGTAAATAGGATGGCAGGTAAAGTTGCATGTTGAAGTAATTATGAGAGAAGGTAAATTTTAATGGGTTGCTTGTTGGGATAAATTGAAGGAAGGTAGATTTTAATGGGTTACTTGTTGAATGTAACTATTTACATTCAACAAGTAACCCATTAAAATCTACCTAGGCAAGTAGGAGGGCAGGTAGAGTTGCTTGTTGAGGTAATTATGAGGGAAGGTAGATTTTAATGAGGGATTTGTTGGGGTAAATTGGAGGGAAGGTAGATTTTAATTGGTTGTTTGTTGGGGTAAATAGGAGGGAAGGTAGACTTTAATGAGTTGCTTTGTACTGCAATGATTAGTGTGTATGTTTCATAAGTCATTGATCCTAAGTTTAATTCTATTCACTCTCCAAAAATGGCTTTCTATTTGGAATTAAAATCCTATATATTCTTTATATATCCCAGATATTAATAAAAAATGCATCTAAAATGAAAATACTTATTGCTATTACATACATACACACACTTATTTTTAAAATTTTGACCTAAAAACAGAAAAATAAGTTTTCAAAATTTATATAATAGAAACAAAATGGAATTAAATAAAAAAAAATACAGTAATCCCTCAATTAATGCACATTCAATTAATGCGTATTTGATTGGTAGTGCAATAAAAATTTTTGTACCAAAATTTGATTAGTGCATGAATAATACTCGATAAGTGACTAAAACATTCTCCAGTTTAACCATAGTATTTGAAAATTAATTTTTTTATAAGTACCGATTAATTAAAATTTTTCAAAAATTTAAAAATGAGTAACTATTTTTTTTGTGAATTATTACTTTATCTAAATAAGTAATGTTTAAAAAATAGACAGTAGTATTAAAAAAAATAGACAGATAGATAATTTTTATAATATAAGCTGATAATAAAAATGAATATTTGAATATTTGTCTCTATTAAAATTTTTTAAATATTTTCATTTTTTTTTTTCACGTTTATTTTGAAGGAAATTTCTGAATTTTTTGTTAAAAAATGGATGATTTAATTAAATACAGAAATTTAGATTTATTAAAAAATATTGAAATAAAAAACATGTATGCATTTACTATGGAAAGATTGTAAATTAAATTTTCAGGTTAAAATACTAATGATTATATGTGTGGAAAATTTCCAAAAATAAAAAATATACAGTAACATAGGGTTCTTTTAAAAAAAAATTAAATTAAAACTATTAGACAAGGCACCACAGTCACCTGATTTAAACCCTAGTGAAAATATATGGAATTTAATGAAAAGGAAAATGGAAGGCAAAGTCTTTAAAAATGAATTAAAAGAAGAAATGATGGATATTTGGAATAACATTAATAAAATTTAATTTCTAAGTTAATTATATGAAGGACAGAAGAATAGCATGTGACAAACCACTCTAAGTTTTTCATAAAAAATCAGATTAATAACAATGTTATGAATTCATAGCATTTTTATTGTATCTTCTTATATGTAGCCACACTAATCAAGGGATCCCTGTATTAAATATTATGATGATGATGATGATGACAGTGGTTTTTATAGATTAAAAATTTTGTACAAGATAAAAATATAGAATAATTCTATATTCTTCCATTGATTATGACACAGTTGTATGAGATTTTATATAAATGTGTGTGTGTGTGTGTGTGTGTGATTGTTTCAAAATACAAGAATCCAATTTCAAATCCACTTTTTTCATGTCCTCGTAACATAGTTATGTACTCTGATTATGATTTGAATCTTTTAACATAAAGCAAATTTACTTGCTTCTAATTTTCTATGTAATGTCAATGTTCTCCACTTGAGAAGCAGAGATGATGACTTTGGTTGATGAAAATCCACCCACCAACAAACAACTTGAATTGGTCAAGCAGAAACAAGGTGAGAACTCAAAAATCAATAAATATTTGTAATTGTAAACCCCAAGTTATTTTAATCTAATCTCGAAAATGAAGAAAAATCATTTTCCAAAATCATTTTATCTATTTTGTAATTATCTTTCACTAAACAAAGGTAAAAAATTATTTCTATTAACACTTCTGTTTCCAGGGACAGGCCATACATAATGTCAGTTTTGTAAAACTGTATAGGTTTTACAAAACTTACAGTGCCTGATGTCAGTGTATTTATTCACTTTCAAAACACTATGAAATAAAGTGTCTCCACTTCCTTGTGGGTGACAAATTATTTTCCAACCTGCAACTCCTCTCTCACATATGAAATGTCGCAATCCTTTCACTGCTCTATCGCTAATTCGCAGGAAAATACTCAGATGAACTATATTCTTTAATTTCACCAATTCTAATTATCTCAGCTAGGATTCATCACACTATGCACATTGTAATTAACTATACTTAATTCTTACAGTTTTAATCTGTTCAAATCTCGAGTTAACCATTATCTTCCCCCAATTATCCACATAAACTGTGCCTTTTACTCTGTAACTGTCTACCTCGAGTGGCTTTGTACAGAGTAAACATCATTGTCAAAAACATCAGTTCCTCCAGTTCTAACCTTCACAGATGCATAACGGACCACCCTCATTCCCTCTGTATTCCACCGGTGACAAGTAAGTTCCACTCAATCACCTTCTCGTTATGAACCCTCTGAGGAAGCCACTCTCAAGAGGATGTTTTCCCAATCACTATAATCATAACCAGTTGAGGTTTAACTGTTGTCTTCTGCACATATCTGCATAAACTATGCTTCTTACTTTGTAAGCTTCTATTTCGAGTGGCTCCTGGACGACCTTGTACAGGGTGAACCTTACTGTAAAAACTGTCATCTCCTATTGTTTGTGTTATTGTAGAGTAAGTGGCCATAGTTAAGTATAATTAACACAAATGCCCAATGAAACAAGAAACAATAACATGAAAAGAAAAAAAAACAGTAAAATAATACAAAGCAAAATAATAAATATGAAAAACTAAACCAGGCAGAGCAACAGTAATAAGGAAAAAAGGTCACAAAGTAAGAATGGTGTTAATACACAAAAGGGATACAGACAAGTGACTATAGCATTCTGACTTCAAGGCTAGAAAGAACAAAAATATAGCAGATGAGACTAAGAATTGGTCTGTCTTAATGGCTAGAAAGAAATACCAGCATGCATCTGTACAATTTGTTTATAAATTAAAGGAGGGGGACATTTTTGTCGTCATGCCAACAGTGATTCAAAACAAAAGTTATAAAATTACTAGCACTTAGTGTTATTTCCAAACTAGCATAGACATATATATATATATATATATATATATATATATATATATATATATATAGTATATAGTGTGACTTGTTTTGTGATGCATTTTTCTTATATCATGTATTGAGAATACCATTTAGCTTAATCTGTACTGCAGAGTGTTTGCTCAAAACTAAAATGATGGTGCCTATGAGAAATCAGCATCTTTATAAACATTTATTGGTGAGAAGTAAGTTCCATTCGAGCAGCTTCTTTCCACAAACTGCTACTTTGTGGAATCATCTCCTAAGAGGATACTTCTCTGATCACTACACTCTTAACCTGTTCAAGACTAGGGTCAGCTGTTATCTTCCTCACATATTCCCATAAACTGTGCTTTTTACTCTGTAACCCTCTACCTTGAGTGGTTATTTGACCTTTTGTATAGGGTGAATGCAATTGTAAAAAAATAAAATCTCCCCAGGTTTGGATTTGTGATCCATTATTTTCTTATTTGCATAAATGATGAGTAGATGCTGGAGTCTTCAGGCAAAATGATTAATCTGGGACAAAAAAAGAAAGAAAACTTGTCGAAATATTCCTCTGATAATATTAACCCAAAAAGACTAAGCAAATAGTTGTGCGCTTGCATGTGTTTGAAACAAATTCATTGTCAGTGATTTACTCTCTGATTGTTCACATCATGAAACTATCAATATAAAAAGATCTTCAAGTGGAAATAATGTGGTACATAAAGATATCAATAATTCCAGTTGTGGTTGGGGCCCCAGGTTTTATTGAAAAATGTTCTGATAGACCCACTAAAGGGATCCCTGGCAGTCCATACCTTAAAGAAATACAAAGAAATTATTCTCACAAGCAGAGCTCGTACCCTATGAAGGGCTTTACCTATGTAAAATATGTGCGTTTTAGGTTGTTTTATTTTTATTTTTTTTACACAAATGTGTAGTGGAAAATGTCATGAGACCATTTTTGACCTTAGGTCTCTGGTTGGGACCCAAAAGAAAATCTGTATACAACAGAAATCAAAGGAAATAATAATAAATACTAATACTATTAATAATAATAATAATAAATGCCCTGATGATGCACAAGGTTGTCTCATGGCTTCTGATCTTAAATGATTGAAGGTGTTAACATGTACATAGATTGTCTTACCAAATTAAGATGGGCTACAGTACTGTGCCGAGAGATATGCATCGGAGGCAAATATGTATATGGTGACAGGTTTTGATAAAAGCAGCCTATAATCTTACAGGTTGGTTCCTGATCTTCAGGCTGGGTAATCCAATTTACTCAGACAGTCTATGAGTCAGAATGTTCCCAAATATCTGGATGTGACTCCCAAGTCGTCTTGGCTGCCTTATCCTTTAAACTTTAACAAAGAAAAAACCAATCTCTTCACACCCAGCCTTGATACTCTCCTACTACTCTGACTTGTGAACAGAGATGCACAGTGTGTCAAGTCCCTAGAGGATATGACCAACTAGTTATGGTAAGGCTATTCACAAATCTTTGGTACAGGAACAGGATATTTACTGTAGCCCCCCACACACACACACACACACACTTAAGGAAGCTTAGATATGTTTAGTCCATTTTACTGGGATAAGCAGTTTAAACTTTTTGACTGCTTTTTTAAATGAACACTTTTCCTTTCAAGAGAATTTGTCTATATTTCACAGTGGATAAAGGCGTTGGTTAGATCCAGTGACAGGACCCAAAGAGTGTAAGTTCAATACCCGGTTAAGGCAGTGGAGAACTTTCAGAGGGAAATTAACAGGAGATAACTGATAACCGACATCCATTAAACTTGGCATGTGGAACTAGAACAGTCTACCCCAGTGAGTGAAATAAAGGGTTCAGTTCGACATTCCAACCACCTGAAGAAGGCTGGAGCATACAACAGCCAAAACGTTGTAATAAATATGGTAACAAAGATGAGGACAATAGTTCGAATAATGTAAATAATGTTCAAGAGAAATGTGCATTATAAAAATTAACATTAACTGCTTATATCATTTTCCTCCTAGCACTAATTTTTTTTGTGGGGGGAGCAGTTTGACATGACGTAATGTAATGGCTAGCAAATTTGTCTCAATACAACTGAATTGTGAGTTCTATCCTCCCAGAGTGCTCCATACTTTTGGCCTTGTGCCTCATCTAAAATATGTTTAGAAAATGGAGCACTTTCATGTGGCGTTTCATGTGGAAAAACACTAGATCAATTATGACTGAGTAGTGAGTCTGGGTGCTCCACATTTCTGACCTTGTGCCACATCTAAGCTATGCTTAGAAAATCATTTGGGGCACTTTGATGTGATGTAAGGTTTAGCAAGCTTGTATTGTTAGATTAATTATAACTGAATATTGAGTTTGATCCTCACTGTATGCCCCATACTTTTGGCCTTGTGCCACATCTAAGCTATGCTTAGAAAATCACCAAAGCACTAATTTTTTATTACAGTATAAGCAAAATAGCTAATTAAATCATCACTTTTACTGATACATTACTAAGCTGTTCTACAAATACAATTTAATCTCTGACTTAAGCAATTTGCCAACATCGAGCTGAATATATCAATTTTTTTTTTATTTATTTTTTATTTTATTTATTTATTTGATTTTGGCAGTTACAACATCAGTACTATTTCTTTATTATATGTATATATCCAGTAATTCATTTTTACTTATTAATATAATGTTCATTTTTCAGTACAATTATCATTTTTACAAAAAGACAGCTTTATTTTTATTTACAGATGACAAAAAGCTCACTCAGCGGGGTCAAGACAAGTCAAGTGCTCAGGTTCACTTTGCAACAAGTTTGTATCCCATTTTTCTTATTCATTTTATTGTCTGAGAATATCAAAGCATAAGATTCTTTAAAACATCACAAAACCGTATTGAATCAAAAAGCATAAAAATCCTCTTCTCTTCTGTTTGTTTCCTTTGTAGTAAAAGATTTAAAATAGAGAATTGCAGCCATGTCCTCACTTCCCAGTCTACACGGCCTTGTGGGTGATGAATTATTTTCCAACCTGCAGCCCCATTCCCGCTAGCAAAACATTGCCAGCCTCTCACTCCTCTATTGATATTTCCATGTCAAATGTTTAAACAAACTAGATTCTTTAATTTCACCTGTTCAGACCTTCACAGCTTGGACCCGCCATGCCATATACACAGGGTCAAATCATCCTTATTCCCTTTGTATTCCATTGGTAAGGAAGAAGTTCCACTCAGACAGCTTCTTCCTCAGAACTGATATTTTGTGGAACAGACTCTTAAGTGTATGCTTTCTTGATCGCTACAATCTTAACTTCTAATTAGGACTCCAGATTCAAACAGGCCAGATTCATCTACTATGTCCCAGGCAAGGACATATTCCATGATGGGGAGACAGCAAGTCTTGGGTTTTCCCAAATTGAGGACTGTGAACTAGAGTTTATTTCTATGTATGGGAAATATATATTTCCAAAGGAAATAATACCATAGACTAATAAGCTGCTTGGGAGGCAGATTTAGCCTCTGCCCAATCTGAGTTGGGGAGCTCTCTAAGGAAAGCAACTTCTCTGGCTGCTGTAAAGAAACTGAATGTCTGGCCACTCTCATCACTGTATGATGTGACATCATGTGATGCATTTGACTTATCTCTACCAAAGTGAGACTGATATTAGAGGAAGAAAAATACTTCACAGATGGAATGAATACATTGGAGAAGTCTTCCATGATAAAAGAGGACAACCAGCAATACACGGAAATATCCAAGGACCAGAAATATTAAAATCTGAAATGAAATCAACACTAGCCAAATTGAACAAGAACTATGCAGCAGGACCAGATGGAATTATAATAGAGATTCCAGAAGCTTTAGATGATTTCAACATTGACAAAATAACAGACATAATAAATGAAATTTACAACAATCGGAGTATTCCAGTAGGCCTAAATAGCTCCCTTTTCATATTGCCGTCTACGAAGCAAATGAATGCGAACTCCATTGAACAGTTTAATGAGACACAAAACAAAACATTATCTGGATTCTGACAAATAGAACAGGCAGCAAAATTAGACCAGAAACAGAAGAGTGAGGCTTTGTTAAAGATGTCAGAACAAGGAGTATATCAGAAAGGGAAATACAAAGGTGAAGGTATATATACCTATATTTCATGGTTTATGCAAATGTGTCTGGCAAGATACGTGGCAAATAACTGCTAGAACTACTGGGTAAGCTTGATACATATTTAGGAAAGATATTAGAATCATTCAGAATTTATACTTGAAGTAAACTGCCTACATGAGAATAGAAAATAAATTCAGTAAATAGACAAAAATTAAAGGGGACATATGACAAGGATGTGTCTTCTCACCAGACTTATTCAACCTTTACAGTGAAGCAATCCTGGCAGGATTCATTATTGGAAGCCACATTCTTAATAACAGAAGATATGCAGATGACAGTGTTGGTAACAGACACAGAAAGGAAGCCATGGGAACTCTTACAGAAGGCAGTAAATAAAAGCAAAAAGAAAGAACTAAACATCAATTGTAAAAAAATAGAATGCATAATTGTCAGCAAAAGAAGCAGCCCAACATGCAAATTACAAATTTGACATGCCAAAATTAAATAGGTGCAAAAACTTAACTATCTAGAAAGTGTTTTAACAGAGAATAAAAAATGTGATACTAAAATCCAAAGGTACATTGAGATAGTGAAAGAGGACATCCAAAAGTTAAGCAAAGTATTAAAAAAAGAGGAAAATTTCATTGGAATCAAAGAAAAGGGTATTGAACTGTTATGTAATATCAGTACTTCTATATGGCAGTGAATGATGGACCGTCTCATCAGAGATGGCAAAGAGACATGAGGCAACAGAAATGTGGTTCTACAGAAGGATGCTGAGAATAGTATGGACTGAACATATGAGCAATAATGAAGATTTAGAGAAAACGGAAACACAGAAGACACTTATAGTTAACATCAGGAGTTTGTTGAAATCTCTAGGGCACATAATGAGGAAAGAGGGCTTGGAAAATTTAACACTCACAGGACATATTGAAGGCAAGAAGGACAGAGGAAAGAAACATATCCTAATGAATTTGTGTAAATGGTTGCTAGAACAGGGATTAGGAAATATAGCAAAAAGAAAAACTTTACTAAGGGCTACAAATGACAGGAAGTGATGGAGAGCCATGATTGCCAATGTCTTGAAGGGACATGATACATAGAAGAAGATGTATTGATAATATAAAAGGTGATTAGTTCATTAAAAATTTCTGTTATAGTCGTTTTTACTTTTTTTTACCTGAAAGATTTCCGCCAGTTTGTAATTCAATTTAGCATTCACAAAAACAGTACATAGGTACATTACTAAGTCTGTAGACTAATCTAATCTATATATAAAATTCTGTGACTTCCATTAGTTTGTCTGTCACACCCTCTAAAATAGCCATACATCAACCAATTGAAACCAAATTTTGTTGGCAAATGCAAACAAGGTAAGAGTGTATAAAGTACAGTTAGTTTTACTAGGATGTGTAGCTTAGTACAATAAATTTTCATTAATTTTTTGGAAAGAAGTAAAAGTTTTATTATTTAACATACAAAATACTCCCATTATTTTAAAAATAATTTAATGATTAAAATAACAAATTCTTATTTAATAAAAATGCAATATTTTTTGCATATCTTTTCTTTAAGTTTTTATATACAAGAATCCAGTTTCCGGTTTGCATTGCATTTGTAAGAACTATACAGAAATCACAAAGCCAAATTTTAAAAAAAAAGCTTGAATTTGGCTCCAGAAAGAAATCTTTATGCATGGCCAGTTGTTTGTTGCATGCTCAAGAGTAAGAAATTATAACAATTTTTTTCTTCACTTTTAAAAAGGAAAAAATAAATTTTCTTAAAAAATATTGTTTACCATGAAGTCCTATAAAATTGAATTAAATTAAAGAAATTATTAAACTGCAAAGTAAGGTTTTTGTCAAAGTATTTTTTCAAACAAACCAGCTTCTTCAAGTTTCATCAATTGGTTTGTGAAATTGAATAAAACATAGAGTTTGTAAATATATAACTTCAATGATACTAAATACTGTGAGGATTTCAATATGCATCAGCATGTCGCAAAAAATTCTAGTGAGAAAAATGCTTTTATTTTAGATAACAAATATTACTTTTCAACAGAATCTCTTTCCCTGTCAATGCATTTCACCAAATGATTAATCACATGGCTTGAATATTATGCAAGGTAAATTTCAGGTTTAATTTAGCTAATAAGTACATCTTAAGCTTCAGACTGATTAATCCAGCCCTGTAATTATTCATTCCTGATTTTTCTTTCTCTAGAAACTATGAACTATGCCAAGAATCCTTATAAAATGCCAAGTGACACAGACATTTTTGAATTACGTGAAAAGGAAAGAATTGCCAAGAAAGTGGTATGAACAGCTTTACTCTACTTCATAAATTTATGCAGCTTTCCTCAATTTAATTTTCTTAAACATTTAGAATATCAAACTGTTTGATTTATTTGTGATAATTAATAATTAACTAATAGATTAAATAATAATAAGTTCTAGTATTACTGAAAGTAGATAGTCATTTAGTCTTTGCTTATGAAGATTTGCCTATCGCCCGGTTCACAATAGATTAAATAATAATAAGTTCTAGTATTACAGAAAGTAGATAGTCATTTATCTTTGCTTATGAAGATCTGCCTATTGCCCGGTTCACACTCCTCCTTGGTCTTTTTTTTTCATAGTAGAGATTAATCCTTTATTTTCTGTTTAAGATTGGGCTTCTGGTTTCTTCTAAAGTTTACTTCAACTCTCTACTTTTGCTGTGTTCAAGGTGGTAAACCATCCCAATTCTCTATGTGATATTTTGATAAAAAGCAAGTTCCATTCAGACAATTTCTTTACCAGAACTGTTATTTTGTAGAACAAACTCCTGAGAGAATGCTTCCTTGACAACTACAAATCTTTGTCTCTTTAAGTCCAGGGTCAACCAATATCTATCCTATTTGTACTCATAATGCTCTTAGATTCCCTTTCCTTACAATCTCCTTCAGTAATCCTCCACCTTCAGTGGCTCTTGGGCCTTGTATTGGGTGAACTATCAATAAAAAATAAAGAAAACCAATGGGATTCAAGCACTGCAGTACTAATAGAAGAAGTGTGTAGACCCCAAGGGGGACTATGTTGAAAAATAAACCTCATTTGGTCACATACCATGAGAGTATCTTGGTCAGCCTATGAACTTTTCAGCTGATTCTCTTATATATTACATCCACTCTTCAGTGTAGAGACAAGATAAATTAAATTTTAATTTTATATATTGCTAATAATGCTCTGTTTTGATACTGAGCTCTATAATTGCAAAGATCATTTGCCCTAAAAATGTTATCTTCCAGAAAAACCATTGACAACTATTTTTTTTTTTTTTTGTAAGAATCATGTTGTTTGGATATTGACTGTGGAATTTACCTAATGAGAAATATAATTTAATGCATCTAATACCAGCAAAGACATTTAAACATTAGGTAATATTTGTGCAACTGCTTTTGAAGAAGTAAGTCACACTTAACTTCTTTGACAATTATCATTGAAGGTTTTTCAAAAAATTTAAAAAAATACCTAAAATTGACTCTTCCTTGGTAAATAAAAGGTTTTATTAAATATTACAAGTTAAAAAATTCTCATATATGGTCAGATTAATAATAAAAAATACTGTACACGAAAAACTAAAAATATTTTCATATTTTTATAGTAAGAAACTAATTTGATAATTTTTAATAGTTATCATTATTGTTTATTTAATAGACTTTAAAATCTTATAATGTAAATATTAAGAGCACAATTTTCAAGCCTTTGCAATCAGACATTTTCTTAACCAGTATCATGTATTTCTTTTCTTTTTTTTAAGTAATAATTTATTTAGTAATTTAATTAAGTTTCACAATAAATTAGGTAATCTGAATATGTTTGCTTAATTTTCCCATTATAGCAAATTTGGTGTTTGTTATTCAAGACAGAATTCTTAAATTCAATCTTTCACTCTATTTTGATTAAATATTGATTCATTTTTTCTAGCAAATTATTATAGTAGCAGTGAATAAAGGATTTTTACTTTGACACTTTGAACAGGAACGAGCTGAGCAAAGAAAGTTAAAAGCACATGAAAAGACAACATATACCCAGAAAATCAAAAATCGAACGAGGACAATTTCAAAAATAGAAATAACAGATGAAGAAGAAGACAAGCTGCCAGCAGTCGAAGATGATCCGACTCGTACTGCAGCTATTATTCATGGTCAGAATAAATGTATTTTTTAAAATTTTGGTTACATATTTCTTTGAATAAAATATTGGCTTGTATAAGGTGATTTTTTAAAAATTTTATTTTAACACGTCCTGAAGCTAAAGCTTCATTGATAATTGTAGAAATAAATGAATATATAGGATTCACTATTGGTATTTAACTTTTATAATCATTATTTGTCTTCTTTTCATAGAATGTGACTAAAATTCAGCACCTTCAAAATTTAGTAAACTGTTTTGTTAATTGTTAATGTATTCATACAACTCTTTTTTATACTTATTTTCTCTAGAGTAAATAATAGGTAATCAGTTATCTTGTAGCAAGAGTTGTGTCACCTGTTTTGTTAGGTTATAGTAAAGGAAGATGTTGGATCAGAAAGATGTGTTTTCTTAAATGAGCTCACAAAAAATATGTCTCTTTTATACAGATAAACCTAAAAAAATTTTCTTTCTTTGCATTAATACATGCAAAACAATATATATATATATATATATATATATATATATATATATATATATATATATATATATATATATATATGTTCTGTGAATCAATGATGTAAGCAATTGTATGTTTAATCAGAAATCAATCTTTTAATAAATATGTTACATCTTGTTGTATCCACACCAAAAACTGTTCATGTTTTATTTCATGTTTTCATGTAATATTGCACTAAAATATTAATTTAACATCTTGTGGACAGATGATATAATCCTAGATAAAAACCACAAAACCAAAAACAAAATCTCATATCATTTGCACTTCCACAATAATCTTGGAACTTTTTAGAACTTTGATTCTGACGACTACTTTTAAAGTCATGTTTTCTTTTTGTCTTGTCTTGACTTTTCACTGTTTAATCCCCTTATTTCTTGAACATTTTTCGTAAACTTGGAAAAAGATAAAATGAATTTCTGTCACTTCAACATTACTTGTATAACATAATTTATGAATACCTGCCATCATGTATAGAATTCATAAACTTATTTTAATTCATTAAAAACTAAAATTAAGAATAAAATATTGCTAAAATATAACGCTATAATATATATGATATATTCTGGTGCATATGGTGCTCCTTACATTCAAACAACCTTGTGTCACATCCAGCCATGGTGGGGAGGCTGAGTAAATACACCTACTCAAATGACAGGCACTCTTTATGTGTCTTATGAATCAGAAGAAATAATCAACTTGTTAAAATTCGTCCTGGGTAAGACATTAAACTACATCCTCATCCTGGGTCAGACAATAAACTACGTCCAACAGCAAGGCCTCTAATCAGGAGGTTTTGAGAAGCGTGGAACCACCTCTTAATTGCTGGTGTTCCCAGGTCCACTCTGACCTGGGGTGGTAGCACCTGTTAAGATCCCAGCTATGGGCAAATAGTTAACTATTACCAGCAATACTTTTTTGAAAAAATTATTACTAGCAATACAATTTTGAAGGAAAAATATTACCAGAAACAGATTTTTGACAAAACAAAATATTACCAGCAATAACAATTTTTGTCAGCATTAAATAACCTATTGAGGTTGATATGCTGTAAAACAAAATAAACCAATCCAATCTAAACCAAAGAATACATATTCTATTCATACAAATCTATCCTAAAAATATTGTCGGCATTAAATAACCCATTGAGGTTGATGTGCCATAAAACAAAATAAATCAAATCAAATCAAAATCAACTTGTTAAATTTAAAACCAATTCTCTTATTTCTTGACATGGTCTTAAATACAAAAAATTAAAAATAAAATTTGGAACTCCAATGGAACTTATGACTGATATTATACTAAAATGATCACCCAAGCTAATACGTGATAATAACCTTGGGAAAGGTATGAATCCTTTTCTTCTCCAACTCCCCACCCCCAGCTATGGGTAAATAGCAGGACAGACCAGATTCTATAGCCTTGGATGGCAAATGGTCTACCGCAGAAAGAAATGGCAACCTACTGCGGGGAAAAAAATCTGCCTCGTCAGTCATGTATTGAACGATACATGATCACCTAAGCATGTATCATACATGGCACATAACTGACTGACTGATCACCCAAGCAGGGATGCCATCTTTGACCACTACTTTGCTATGAATTGATGAGTTTTCCATCTTCATCAGTCTGCTAATAGCAACATCTTAATAACCAGTTTTTTTGTGTTATATTTCGTTAGTGAAGAATTGCACTACCTAATCTTGTATTGTTCGGTTGAGCTGTTCAAAAAGAAACTAATGATTATTTTTTTCCCTATTTATTTTTAGAATTTAGCAAAGGTCAGCCATCCCATTATACATAAGAAGCAACTTAAAAGACAATTTTTCCTTTAAGTTGCCTCCAAATTTTTCTTTAAGTTGCCTCTAGATCAAAAATTCCCAACGTGGGGCTCATGCCCCACTGGTGGTACATGTTAATATTTTGGTGAGGTATACGTAGGATGTGCACCCTTTGGCTTAATATACCAACAGAATAAGGGAGCAATTCAAGAATGAGTTATTAATAGTGAATGGTTTTCTAGTGATCTCAAATTTCATTTTGCATTATTATTTCATGATTAAAATGACCAAAGTATATTACAGAATAACATTTCATTCAAATATTTTATATTTCTGCCTTTCAGTTCTCTATTATATGTTTTGAAACTATTTATATTTAACTGTCTTTTTGTTTTTTTTAATTTTTCTCTTTCATGGACGCCATGGTCTTTGGAGGCTTGTTTAGAGACTAATTTAATGGTCTTTTAAGCTTCCTTCTTGTGAATTGAATTGAAATTTTGAATATGTAAGAATTAAAGGCACTAGAATTTTAGAAATACCAAAGTGAGGCATGGCCTAAAATCGGTTGGGAACCACTGCTATAGACAATTTTTTAAAATTTTTATACAAATTACATAATCTAATAAACTTGTATACAATTGTACAGACTTGGATAAATTTTTATACAAATACATAGTATAAAATTATTATAGATGGAGTTTAGAGAAAATAATTCTTTTTGTTTCAAGTGCATTTATAATATTATGCAAAATTAGTTAAGATCTTTCAAAAGAAATAAAATTTACTTTTTTGTATTACCCTATGTAGTTAAAAGGCGGTTAGAATATTAAACAGGTGGTAATCCCCCTACTAATAAAACAATGAAAGAAATTAATTTCACCTATTACATGAAACTTTCATATATAAATTATTTTTTTTTTATTATGCCATTAATATTTATTATGCCATTAATATTGGCAAAAGCCTTTAAAATATGAGAAGCATTTTTAGAATTGTAATATAACAACTCTAAGAGCTTATGAAGCTTTATTTTACTAATTTAACTTTTGTGTTGAAAACATTTATTTTATTGTGTATAGTTACAAGCAACAGGACAGATGTGATGTGCTTATTTTATTACCACAAGAATTATAACTTTTATTATATCTATATAATGCCATTAAATTAATAAGAATTTTGAGATCTATTGACATTCATTACTCTGCTTACAGATCGAAAAATTGGAAAGGAAACCTTAAATGACTACATCACCAAAAAACGGGAAATGTTCCGTGTACAAGTAAGGAATAATATTCTTTTATTTTCACTGTCTGTTTTTGTTTACTCTCAAGCAATTATAATGTCTCAGATATAATATTAATAATTTTAAAAAATGGCTACATGGCTGAAGGGTTAGAATATTAGCATTCTGAAAATTTGATTCTGGTTCTTTAGTGGAACTCTTACATACAATCCATCAGTAAAGATACAGGTAAAATGATCAACTTCCTGTACCACTCCAGTAAGTACCTGACTCCTCATGCTATCTTCTAGCTTTATAAGAGCCAGATCAGATTGAAAAGTTGGAGGATATTGGCTATAGTTTAACTTGGAGAGGGTTGTGTTCCATCAAGTCAACTTGCTCAACATGAATGAATATGAGTACTGTTGTTATATTTGGATAGAAGCTGCCCAGTCGTCACTTTTCAGTCTTGATAGAGTTCAAAAGAATCTCCATGTCCCTGTTGGAGAAGAATTATTTTCCACCCTCTTACCTCTCTGTCACAGGTGGAATGTGAAAAGTCCCTCATTACTCTATTGCTACTTCCATGGAAAGTGCTTGGATGAACTACATTTCTTGGTTCTGCCATGCCACTTACATAGTAGCAAACCACTCACATTCCCACTGTATTCCATTTGTGAGGAGCAAGTTCCACTCAAACAGCTTCTTCCCATGAACCACTGTTCTGTTGAAACAGACTCCCAAGAGGATGTTTCCCTGATCATTACAATCTTAACCTATTCAAGTCTAGAGTTAACTGTTATCTTCCCACCCCTATCCATATAAACTACACCTTAATGTAACCCTCTACCTCAAGTGGCCCCTGGGCCTTGTCCAGGCTGAATCTTACCGTAAAAAAAGGGAAAAAAAAAGGGAAGGTGAATTCTATTCAATATGTTATGAATAAAATTTACTGTAGTTATATTAGTGCTTAAAAGTGGAATTTGATGATTTAACTATTTAAAATTTTTTGTTTCTCTTAAATTTGTTTTAACAAGTTTCTATATATTTTGCTTATGTCAGATAAACTCTATGAATGCTGTTGTTGGTATCAGCCAGTACTATCTGCCACGTGGGTGGGTCATTGGTGACTAAACTGGTTCCTACACCAGTTTGTTTTTTGTCTTTTTCTGATGAAGATACCCAGCAGGATTAAAATGAAGCCCTGTGAAAAGAGCAGATGAACCTTCTTGTATGGTCAATGGCCATCTAGCACAATGAGGCAGACTAGGTTCAATAGCTGTGTGCACAGCCAGTGTGGTGATGACATAACATCACTGGGCATGAGGCTTCCAAGACTGAAGCCAACAGCCAGGGTGAAGAGTTCCCCCAATGGAATCAACAGCCACAAGGCAAGCCTTCAAGTTGGAGGAGGTTGGCTATAGTTTCACCACCAAATCAACTTGCCCAACATGAATGAATATGACACTGTCTTTCAATGTGAAGAAAATTAGTCAGGTGCACAGCAAACCTAGAATAATAATAATAATAGTAGTAGTAGTAGTAGTAGTAGTAGTAGTAGTAGATGGTGATATTGGTGGCAGTAGTGTTTTACACTGAAAATCAGGAAAAAGAACATTGTCAGTGGTTTTTCTTCTTTATGTGCCATTTCCCCTCAGGATGTGGGCAATCATGGCTCTCCACAATTTCCTGTCTTTCATAGTTCTTAATAGATTTTGTCTTTTTGTTATTTCTCCCAAACCCTGTTCTGCCATCCATTTACTCAAACTTACTAGGCAAGTTATGTGTTATTTTACTCTGTCCCTCTTGCCTTCAATCTGTCCTGTGAGTATCAGATTTTCCAAGCCATCCCTCCTCATTATGTACCCTAGAAATTTCAGTTGTCTCTTCTTGATATTAAGTATAAATTTCCTTTTTGTTTCCTTTTTCTATAAAACTTTGTCGTTGCTCACATGTTCGGTGCATGGTATCCTCAGCATCCTTCTGTAGAACCACATTTTTGTTGTTTCAAGTCTCTTCTTCATCTTTGAGGAGATTTTCCAGCATTCACCAACATATATGAGGATAGATATCAGTTCAGTATTCATTTGTTTGTTTCTACCAAAGTTTTTCTGTTTCTTAATACTCTGCTTAGCTTTTGGAATGCATCTTTCACTATCCCAATCTGCCTTCAGATTTTAGTGTTGCACTTTCTGTCCTCTAGTAAAACACTTCCCTGGTTAGAAATTAATGTAAATATTTCTGATAAAACATTTTTGTTTATATAATTTATACAAGTAAATGGTTAGCCATAAACAGCTAATAGTAAATTCTATTCTGACATTAGCATTTAGCCCCTCTCTGTATATGGCATTGTATGTAAATAATTTTATGTATATTCTTCTTTTTACATTTTATAGATGTGTGTGGCAAAATATCATTCAGACAAAAAGCCAATAATAAAAGTTTTAGAGAAAAAAAGATTTGGTTACAAAAAAATCCATAAATTCTAACTACTATATCTTTTATTTCAAATATAAATAATTTAAGCAAATCGGTTCAGTTCAAAACATTCTTACACATTTTTGATTAATTTGATTGACTGTCCTTTTGCATAAAACGAGCATTTGCTTCTTTTGTTTACATATTTTTGCTTTTTGCCTGTGTTCAGTATGCAATTGGTGTGATGCATGCTGAGATGAAAAAACTTGATGAGATTGCCCAAGCAGAGGAAAGAAAATTAGAAATGGCTGAGCAGTATTTAGAAGAAGATGCCTCCACATTTGATGAGTTTCTCAAGGAAAATGACAAGAACTCTGTTGAAGCAGTAAAAATGTAAGTTCTTTTATATGAGTAAGTATCTCGACAAAGGCAGCTGACAGAAAATACAGCTATACTATGAATGTTTCCATCAGCTCACACACACACATAAACAGCTCTATAGCTCCATAATAGAATTTATTAAGAGTGCCTTTTACATTTAATTACATTAGTAATTTATTAGGAATACATTTACCATGGTATCATCCAGTGTTGGCATCCTTGTGTGAACTGATTCTTTAAATTGTAAAAGCTTAGTGATCTGGTTGTTAGATTATCCAAAAATAATCTTATATATTGATAGTTGATATATTATAGCTAAGAATATAATTAGTATCATTGCTGTAAGTTCTGCAGAGGCTGAAAAGGAGTTTTCTGTGATTAACATAATTTATTCTAACAAAAGAAATCATCTTGAAGTTAAAAATGTGTCAAATTTTAAGGTCATAAATTTGATAGGTCTTCCATTGGATCTTTGGGACTGCAGTGATTCAGTTTGAATGTGGCTAAGAAACCACAATACAGCTGATGACACTAGAGTCAAAAAACATCAGATTTCTGAACAGACATATAAAGAGAAGAGAATTTCAATCTGGAAATAATAAATAAATGTTTTCTATTAAATTATCAATATGGTTTAATTCTTTTTGATAATATAAAGTGATTTGTTTTCATTCTCAGATTGAAAAGAAAATAAGCAGAATAGGTTCTTAAAGATTACCTGCCTTTATAGAATTGGTTCCTGGAAATTTGGGATGGTATTATTGGTATCATGATATAGGTCAGCTGTGAAATAATATTTTAATTCTGCTATTAAGAATAGAGCATGGTTTGGTGTATGCCATTGTACTGCTCCTTTGACCGAAATTTGTCTTCTCAAAATGTACAAGAGTCTTATAGTCCTGATACTGTTAAGCACTTTTTACATAATCGCTTCTATGCCGAAGACTTATAGTCTGGTCAATATCAATGTTCACTAGAAAAATGTTACCAATTAAATATGGTATTTTTTAGAAAGGTTATTTTTTTTTTAATAAATTCACCCCAATCAAGGCAATAATGCCACTAAGATACAAGGGGCTACTGGGAGTGAAAGAGAATGAAAAAACTTTAAAAGGAATCAGAAAACCCAATCCTAAGCAGGAAACAAGGGATAAACCTCTACTCCTGTTCAAAAGACCAGGCTGGTCTCCTCTTAGTTATGGGGGATAATTTGCAAACCACATCTGAAATAATGAACCTAAATTAAAACAGGTGTATTTCACCAATATCAACTGGCATATATCAGTAGTCATGTATATAGAAGTGAAACAGTAGATAACTTTAAAAAAATAACACAAAACAAAGAACTACCAGCTCTATATGTCTCTTAGTAAATGACTGAACACCCACAATTTACAGACCAATAGTTGGTCTGTCAAACTGAATTTGACAAATAAAACAGTCTACAGAGAGAGATAGAAGGAGAGAGTTGACAGTCGGACAAATATTTTAGAATACTTCCAATCTGTTGTTCTCAGACCTTGCTCTCACTGTGTGGAGTTTTCAAGATGGTCACATGATATTTGTATATTTTGCAGATACGACAAGAAACTAAGGAAGTTTTTTTTATCTCAGGAACCACTGATACTGAGAACATTAAATTTTGCCTGGTTATAAGTGTTGTTAATAGAGACAAATTGGCAAAATAATTTTATCTTCACTTTGACCTTTTCGTTTTTGGCTGTCTGGTCAGTAAAACTTAGGACCCATCCTTGACAGATCTGTGTGCTACATCAAAGTATGACTAGTGAATGAAGAAAAACAAATACATAGAAATAACTCATTACATCAAGCAACTGACTAAGCACCTTGAGGCCTGAAAGTCCTGTTTTGCTAAGCAAACTGATGACTCAACCTGACAATGGAGGTGCTTATTAAAAAAAAAAAAAAAGTATCTTTTCACATCTTTTTGATGTCTGCCAAAAATGTGATCCTTGGTACAAAAACAGAAAATTATAGAATTTGAAATTTTTAATTCAAACACTATCGCAAAAATACTAGGCCCAGAAAATAGCACTCCATCAAAAAAAAAAATAAGATAAAAAAAATGAATTGAAATTGAAATTTCCCAACTCCACCACCAAAAAAATAGCAAACAGAACAATATAAATGGCCTGACATAACTCAAAATAAACATTAAAATGAATTAGCATCGTCTTCCCATTCATCCTCTTCTTGTAAAGCCAGACTAATGTTGTTGCAATTGGTGCCTATACAATCACTGCATGCTGTTACACATATGAGACCATGTTTCTGGCAAGAGCTGATGTTTGTGCTGAAAGGACTCTTGGACAAAATCTTGCACTTGCAATGCACAAACTTCAGTAGTTTCTCAAGAGCAGGATCTATATCGATAAGAACTGAGGCTAAAGTACCATTTTTCATTTCCCAATCCCAGCTGCAAGGAGCAAGCTGGTAATGACCTAAAGCCTTGAAGATAGACATGGAGACTGTGGAACAAAGCTGACCATTCAGTTGGAGGCAGTCTTTCAGGGTGTAACTTCTCCATACTACTTGATATACCTGAGAGAGTCCAATGTATCATCTGGTTTTCCTCCATACATCTTGACAAAGATGCAACTCAAGAAGGAGAAGAAGTTGCATCATCTAAAGTAGAGCAAGAAGACTGGATCTCCTTTGATTTATGAATAAGCCTATTTATCTCACATTTCCCACGCCCAAATACAGCTGACGTTGAGTCACATCTGTCCCATGCGTGGATGACTGGCAAGTTTTGCAGAACATAAGAGTTTGTCTTCTCTGCATTTCACGGATGCTGAGCAGCTTCTTCATCTTTCCCTCAGACTTCTTTCCCTTGGAATGCATATAGATGTCAGCTATGTCTGGGGAAAAGTAAAAGAACAAGGATGTCTGTGTCATCAGCTATTACAGTCACTAAATTTCTTTCAGTAGTTAGTTTGAGCATTTCAGAAACAATGTCTGTGTCTGCATCTTCATCACTTTAGACTACCCGATGACCATCTGCTTCCAAGGAACAACATATCTTGACAAACTGATCTTTGTTCTTTTTGTTTGACAGGAAGAGCTCTTAATGAGCAGTAACTTGCAATCCATCTTTGATTTCTATGTTAGCAAAAGTCAAAGCTGCTCTTTGCTGATGTTTATGGTCTTTTATGGAGAGGTCTGCATAACCATCAAAAATGATGTTTGATGGCCCATACTTGGCCTTCACTTAGCTCAGGTACTGTGCAACCACACTGCTGTATATCAACCTAGACAACCACTTCACTCTGTGAAGGAAAGTACCCCCATCTGAAACAAATAATGTGTCAGATCATGGCTGAGATTTAGGTACGTCAGTGGTCAGATGATGTTTCAGTATGGCTTTGTCTTTTTCATTTCAAAATTCTTGAAAATTGAAGTTGGAAATAGAGTGAATTCAAATTTGAAGAACAGAGTCACATCTTCACATCTTTCCAGCAGAACAACCAGCCTTGAAAACAGAGCATTCGGATCAACATGAACATTTTGACCATCAATCTTTACACATTTTTCCAGCTCAACAAGAGTACGCACTTGAGAACTTCTTTTCAGTGAGCTCTCTAAAACGTTCAAGTTGTCAAGCTTCTTCTGGATAGAGTGACTAATCTCCTCGACGATATCACAATTGATTCCAGCACCATCGGATGCTGTCAAACCAGATGATACTGATCGTAGTTCTGGCTGGCTTGGGTCAAAGGGGTTGTGTTGAGAGATCCAATTGAAGACATGGGTCATATCAACAAAATCTCTCTTCAGATGTGCACTAATCAGCTCTACATGCTGCTCACTGGTTCTGTGGGCAAGACCAGTCAATGTTGTCATGGCATCATGCACTTGGGCACAGGTGTGCATGCTATACACCCACATAAATCTCACTGATTCTGTAAACACACATCCCCTAGTTAGCCCACCATTGCTCTTTATTGATCTCATCACTTGTTCAATAATGAGGTCAGTTGACAAGCCAGTCCAGTAACGGTCACTGCATCACACAGAATGAAACCCATACTCTGAGAACTGTTGATGCAACCAAGGATGCTTTTCAGGCAATTCTAGCATCCATTGTAAGTATAATCATGCACTCTTTGCATAGTTGAAATGCCCGGTTGCTGCAAATAAATTTAGCATCCACCCCACTGCCACAAGATGCAAATTCCAATCCCCTGTTCTTTTGGCACGAATAAACAACTTAAGCACAATGAAGTACTCAGTGTACGCCAGCCATAACTTTGCTGTTCTTGATTTGCTCCTGAGTTCATGCATCAGAGTATCAAGCACTCTTTTCAGCTTCACGAGGGCTGAAGATTTGCCAATGTCATCAGTACTGATCTCATGCACTTGGAATTTATTATACAAATCATTTATTTCATCCACATCAGACTGTTCTAGTTTCCCAGGCAAACAGCCTTGCACCACATCATGGAAATTATCTTGAAACACATCAGACATACTACTCTCAAGAGTTCCTTCAATATCTAGAAGCTTGGCTTCATTCTCCACAGAGGCAAACTCCTCTTCCATGCCAAAAGTAATCTTTCTCTCATTTACCTCTTCTACATCAGCTGAGTCCAATAGCTGAGAGGTCAATTGGTCAGCATCTGCTGAAAGCATAGCATTGCTAAGTTTGCTCATCATCAATGCTGCATGTACAAATGGGTGTGATCATAAAGTTCTTGAGACAGCCTTTCCAGAAAACAAAATGTGTGACACCAAGGTTTCCGCTTGGTTGATGGTAAAAGTCAGTAAATCTCGGACAACCCAATGCACCATTCATAAGACTTTTTTTATATTACCAGAAGGAAAAGTTTTCATATTATTTGAAGAACTCATTGAAACAAGCCTGAATCAAATTTCCTATCCTAGAAAAGATTTTGCAAACATATTTATATATAACTTGTAAGTGCATGGATGTGAATTTTTTACTTTTACAGATAACAAAAATGATAAAAACTTCTTTCCATTTTTTCTATTAAGTATTCATATATTGACCAGGCTACTAAACATCTCCACTTTTTCAGCATCCAAATTCTCAGTGAGATTTTTTGTTTGTCCTCCTACATCCTCAAACCTTGAAGAACCCAGTGATTAGGAATACAAGAGCAATATGGATATTCAGATTTCTTAAACTTGTATTTTTCTTTAGCATTCCTTTATCCCGAAAATTCCAACAAACATACATTGTTGGTAGCATAAATAATACAACCCATGAAACATTTTCACCTCAGGTATGTCTTCCTTTCTCATCATTCAAAAAAAAACTAATTAAATTTCTTTTGTTGCTAAAAAATTGATTTGGATGAACCATTGCATTAAATTCAAAAAAAAATGAAAATTATGCATCATGAGAAGATTAATATCCTTTTATTTTTCCTGCCTGAGTTTCTGAATTTTCTTTTCTTTTTTCAAATCATGTTGAATGAGATTTGATCTAATCTTGATCCATGCATATCTTTTTGACAGAGCAGAGCAGGAGACTAAAGAAAAACTTGAGAAGGTGGCCGAAATAAAGAAAATCAACACAACAATAATGTCACTAAGGTCAGATATCTCAAAGTCAGAGGACACGCTAAAAGAATACAAACTCTATAAGAACTTCCTTGAATCAATTTCACCAAAGGTGAGACTTGAAATCTTTCTCCCATGCTTGTTTTATATTTGTGGACGTTGGTGCTGAATGTTGGTTTTAACATTCAAAATGAATGAACACTTAGTGAACATTGACTTGGAAGGTTTATTTTCTTCTGCATACAAATACAAACTTGTATTCTCTTTGTGAGACAGAGTTCATAGCTTGTGGTATGTTACAACAGAAAAAGATCGAGACTTCTCCTTCTGTGTAGCAGACAGTCATCTTGATTAGTTCTTTGGTGGTTAGTGGAGTGGACCAGCCTATCCCGCTTTCTGGCAAAAGGGCAAAGAAGGCTGATGTTTAAGTTCTATTTTTCCTGGGTTTATACTGAGGTTGGTAAGTCACCAGGGAGTGTGATGAGTGTGAGTAGCATTGTCATTTGCTTTGGTACTGGGTTTTTGATTTTTTTGTTTTGATTATCCAAGTATCTGTATTCAGAAGAGAATTTAGCTGATTGATCTGCCCTTAAAAATGCTGGTGTTAATGTTAATGAGGTGTTAAGATGATAAGATAATTTTTTTCAAGGGATTTAAGAAATATTTTATCTTATTTATTAAACTTTGCCTATTGCTACATGTTTCACACACTGTAAAATCTGACCTATACTGTCATTGTTCTATTAAATCATAAAATTAATAAAATGATATTATTTTTTTCAAATTTAATGTTATACTGATTATGTATATTTTTTCTATTTTCATAATATTGATAATTTTCTTTTAATGTAGCAAATATATATACTTTATATTTATAGGATAGAAATTATATATGTTTATTATATATATTTATTACTACAGCAGCAATCAAATCTGTTTCCATAGAAAATAATTCTACTTCCTCTTGACTTTATAAAATTATTGAGAAATTTTCTTTTTTTGTAATCAATTCTCCCCAAGCAAGATGATAATGCCACTAGTATGCAGGGAGTTACAGGGAGTGAAAGTGAATGAGAAGACTTTAGTAAGGAGAAGTGAGGAAAGGACAATAAAGGAACAGCATTCAGAAAAACAGATGGTGGCAATTGACATTGCATTTAAATTTTAGTAGATTGTAGGAGACAGGTAATTAGTGAGGTGTAGTGGCCAATCTAGTAGCATGCTTAAATTCATGCAGATGAGGCACTAAAGAGAACAGCTCATCAGAACAGTTGCCATGAAAATATATGTAGAAAAGACAGATGAAAGACATATCACATTGGTGAGAAAGTGACTGAAGTCGAGATGCCAGGTCAGGATCAATCATTTTATAGACACTTCTTTGAATTTTGTCAAGAATCTTGAAATATACACTAGCAGCACCAGATCAGATATGGTAGCAATATTCAATGCACAGTCGAATGATAGATTTATAAATGTGCAAGACAGATTTTGACAAGGAAAATTTTCTGGCACAACACACAGTGAACCAACTTACTTTACAGTAGACATAGAAATTGATTCAATATAACCACTCCACTTCATGTCAATGGAAAACATTTTCCTGTTGCTCTCTTTGAGTTTAACATCAGCCATACTGATGGCAGGCAGAAAATGTTCTCTGTAGTGGTTAAATGAAAGCAGTTTTGTTTTGGAGGTGTTAACATTTACAAGCCATTTCTTGCTCCAGTTAACCACTGATTGGATGTCCTATATGAGAACTGTTAAGGGGAATTTTACTTATTAAATTGTTATAAGGAATTCAGAGAGAGTGTTAAATCATTCTATCTCCTGAGTAACATGAATTTATTAGAAAAACTGATCAAACAGAAAATGATTGGATTAAAACTGTTATCTGTTAATTAAATGCTACCTAAAGTACTGTAATGGCGCCTTTAAAAAATAAAGGAAATATCCAATCCAGAAGTCTTTTTCACAGTATTGTTGTAACCAGCATGTAACAAGTTCTCTGATTGGTCAATAGATGAGACAATGACAGCCCTGCCTCATTTCCACCTTGGTAGACAATTTAGAAACTGTCTCATTTGACCCTGGATCTGTGAAAATGCACCAAGCCACCTTCTGACCACCAACAACATGAAAATGTCAATGGACAATGTATGTACTATGTGAATAAATAAATATATATATATATATATATATATATATATATATATATATATATATATATATAAGAAGAAATATGGTCTTAAGATGTGCTATATTTATGAGACAAAGTGCTCAATATCAGAGATAGAGCGTGATAAATATAAAAGTGAACATAGTCATCAACACTTAGAGGCAACAGTCTGTTTCATGCTAGATGCAATCGTCAGGCCATGATGATTGTATCTAGCATGAAACAGACTGTTGCTTCTAAGTGTTGACTTCTATGTTCACTTTTATATTTATATATATATATATATATATATAATATTTCATGTTATTTTAATTTCATGTTTCTTTTGTTGTGGTTCTTTATAAAATGTGGACCCACATTGAATATAATTTTAAGGTTGTTCACAACAGTACTTTAAGCATTTTCATTATTTGACATTGGATTAATATTTTTATCTTGATTGTTTACATCATTGTAATGTCTAGTCTGTTATTTGAACTTTTTTCCAATGTCTGTTGTAACCAGCACTCTTTAGCCAGAGTTTGTCTCAATGAAAAATGTTATCCTTTTATTTAGAAAATACATTGTGACAAATAGAAACAAATAACAAATATATCTCTCAAAAGAGGAAATAGACAAGCAAAATAGGTTAAAAAAATACACAAAGAAGAAGAACACTTTTCAAACAGAAACAATAAGAATTTTAAACAAACTCAGAAATTATAAAGGGATACATGGTGACTTATAGAGATTTTTAGACTTATTAGTAGGGAACAGATAATTACCATATTGCATTTTTAACCAACTGTAGCTAAAAAATACATGGTAGTTTTTTTATCCCTAAGAGGTTGCAGATTCACAGAAATAACAGATAGACACATGTATGGCATACAAGTTGATATCCAATCAGTATCAGCTGGGTTACCATGGAGAGGAGTAATAATGTTTAAAGCCTTGAAAACCCTAATGATCCCTGGCTAAAAATATCACTGATATGTGCCAGAGCATCAAATTGATGTATTTCACAAAATTATCATAATTTTAACCGTGTTATTACTGCTGTGATGCTACTATCATGTCATGAAGTCTCCTAGCCTAGGAACACATATACTGCTCTCTTCAGTGACCATTATACTTTTGATTAATTAAGTCTGAAAATATTATGGGGCTTGACTTCTGAAATGAAATTGTTCGATTTCAGGAATGGAAGGAAAAACTCTCTAAGAAGCGAAAAGAAAGAAGGATAAAAAAAGAACAAGAAAAGAGGACTTCATCTCGTCCAAGTAGCTTCAAGTTAAGGTTAATGGGAAAAACTCCCACAAAAGAAGAATCTAAAATGTCCACAGTCGTCAGAAAGTAAGTCATGTTTGTAAATATTTACTTATTTGAAGTGAGAAAAGGGTTTTACATTTTCTCAACTTAATTTATTTTTGTTGTTTTTATTGAAAGGTAGGAAAATAATGTTTTTGTGAAATTATGAGTGATTGAGGACAAGATTTGATGTGTCATGTTGAATGGTTGATGTTTTTGATTATTAACATAGACATATCTAAGAATTATTTAAATTATCTTATAAAGCTTCACACTAATTTAAAATTTGCTTACATTTAAACAAAATATTGTTTTTCTTTTTTTAAGCATTTCCTTCTAAGAAAGGTGATAAAGCCACTAAGATGCAACATTACTGAGAGTGAAAGAAACAGAAAACATTATTGAAGTGACAGAACAATAAGAACAAGATTCTAGGAAAGCAAAAATGATGATTGATGTTGCATTTAAATTTTTGAAGTTCATGCTTAAAACGAAAGCAAGAAATCAAGACAGACTTCCACAAGCAAGAAGTGCAAGAAAATAAACTATAAGAATAGAACTTAAGAGTTACATCTAGCAATTTCAACAGTAAAATAATGAAACCTGCCTGCCAATTGAGTACTATGTTTAAATTCATGATGTCAAGGTACCAAAAGGAAAGCTCACCAAAGCAATTCCTATGAAAATATTTAGAAAGCACTCAAGGAAACTACATTATGCTAGTAGAAAAGTGACTGAAGCTGAGATACCAGGTCAGAACCAATAAAATTGCAAATTTTCTTTGGATTTTGCAAAATTGAATGTATTCTCTGGAAATAACTTTGCTAGACAGTCATAGAGAAGGTTGAGAATTAGCTCATAATTTCCATTTTTTTTTTTTTTTTGCTTGATTGTTTTTCTTTATAAATATCTTGCTTATAATTGTTTGTAGGATGTATAATATGCAAAACAAAAGTAAAGATATGGGAAAAAGTGGAAAATTTTTTATCAAAGATGCAAATCACCACTGGAGAAAATGTCTGTTCTCATTGACTTCTTCAGTTTTATAATGAAAGCAAGACTAAAACATTGTGAGGTAAAAATGTCTTGGGATCTCTGGGGACAAGTGAGTATCATAGATCAAATTTATTAAGACTAACTCATGCTCAATTTTTCCTAACAATGTTTGTGTCTTTCTTTTATTATCAAACTGAAGAAGCCAAAAAGAACACATTTTTTTTCCAGTGCTGAAATGCATCTTTGACAAAATCTGTTTTGTCTCATCACTTTCATTGATGTACAACTTCAATCAGAATATAAGTCATTTCAAGCTCAGTTAATTTGAATTAAGTTATTGATGACATACATCATATTGTTTTTTTTTAAATCCACTATTCCATCTCATAGAATATTCTATAATTTCTACATAACAACTTTTTCATAGCTTCAAGAATTTAGTACACCATCAGTCAATGTTCATAAGTCATTTGACAATGACCAGTGACATCCTACATGCAAAAGTCTATGAGATAATACTGAAAAGTTCTCAGCCTAAACAAGAAGGGATTCAAAATAAAACTGCAATATTTAGTCATCTGGTCAGATTTTTGAAATGGGTTAGGCCAAACAGTTTTCAGCACCCTATGTAAATCCTGATGAATAGAGGATAGAGCATGCTGCAGAATTAGACTGGAAATAGGACAAGCCCAGTGCAACTATGTCAAGGACAGTAGGTCAAGAAATGTGATATTCATGATTAGAATGAATACAGAAGCATGTGCACTTATGTTATATTGATTATGCAAAAGCATTTGACAAGATCTGACACAAGAATCTGAATTGCTATGAAAACTTTTGATCTATTTGGAAATGATGTTGGAATAATTCAGAACTTATACTGGGAGCAAACTGCCTGCTAAACAGATAGAAAATGAATTGAGTAGTGACACAAAAATAGAAAGGAATATAAGACAAGATGTGTCTTCTTCCCAGATTTATTCAACCCCTACAGTAAGACTATCTGAAAGGGAACTGGAAATTCTACTAAGATTTATTATTGGCGAGTGTAATCTTAACAATACAAGATATGCAGAAAAAAACTCAGAAAAAAAACTACAGGACTTTTCTAGAAAAGGTAGTAAAAGAAAGTAAGAAAAAAGCACTAAGCATCAATTGCAAGACAAAATGTATGCGCAAAAAGCTCATATTGAAGATAACAACATCAAGCAAGTACAGAATTTTATCTGCCTGTGGAGTATTTTAATATAGATTGGAAAATACAACATTGAAATTTGAACATGAATTGGACTAGTGATAGACATTCCAAAAGATAAGCAGGATGCAATGAAACAGACAGATTTTGTTAGAAACAAAGAAAACAGCGCAGCATTGCTATGCAATATCCATCCTCTTATATGACAGTGAATGCTGGACATGGATTAGAAGTGGTAACAGAATGTGGCTCTACAGAAAGATACTGAGAATTTCATGAATGAAGCAAGTAAGAAACAAGGAAGTCTAAAAGAAAATGGCTAGATAATTTTTTTTTTCAGTAGCGGCTTGGATCTGATATTTCTCCAAAGGATCAAATTATTTCCAACTATTCAAATGTAACATCAATCGACATCTCCAGATGCCCTGATCTATCCCTTAACCTTCTCTTCATTCTTTCCTCTATCACTCCTCTTTGTTCTTGCTGCAACTCTGTAACCCCTTGCATGCTAGTGGCTTCCCACCTTGCTTGGGGTTGAATGCTTAAAAAAAAAAAAAAAAAAAAAAAACTATATGCCTTATTTTTCAAATTGTCATTGAATAATCATTAAAATTTCATGGCAAAAGTAGATAAAATTTTCTTTTAAAAAACATTTTAAAAAATCATTTGAGATCAAATTTCTTTTCTTCAGGATTTTTGCAGGGATTTCAATGAATAAAGTTCCAGCTCAATTACTCAAGAAATGAAAATTACAAATCAATCAGCATTTTTAAAATATTCCTAAAAAGTTGAAATGAAAAACCTGACTATGTTATTTTATCTAGAAAATTATGTGTAACACTGCTATTGCAAAAAATTGATTATATTTGCAACTTTTTTCTTTCATGAAGGTCAACTGGTACAGAAAGTATTATTTCAAGTCTTGATGGATTCACCAGTGACAGTGATGAGGTAATGTGTTATGTGATATAGTCAGTCAAATAATGTGTTTTAGGTGATACAGTCAGTCAAATAAATCTAACAACAGTAATTGTTAGATATTTATATAAAACATCTGTGAGTAATATATGTGACAAATATATATTGTAATTTGCTGATTTTTACTTATTACAATATTCACAATGTTTTTGGGTTTGTTTTTTTTTTGTATATCTATGAATTCTTGATGACTATAAAAAATGCCAATAAAATCAGTTGATAGGGAAAGTCAAAACTAAAGATAAATTTGTACTTCTTTCAATTCAATCTTTCCTTAAAATGACTGCCAATTTCACTGATGTTTGTCTTCCAGTTGTGTTCAAAGTTACCACTCAGTGGTTTCCAAACTTTTTTCTCTGTGTTTCATATTCAGAATGAAAATTTGCAAACGACTCACCAAATTTTATATGATAAAAAGTACATGTAAAAATAGAAAAAGAGTGTGGGTTAAAGGGAGATAACTGGAGATTCAAAGTCAGAGCATTATCATTGATAACTCTCTCCTCCAATTTGCAGGCTTTAATTACTATATTCTTAATACTTAATATAATGCAAATGATAAAATGATAAAGATCGGTCAATAATAATAAAATCAGTCACAATGATAAAATCGGTCCATAATTATTTATAACTATTTATACTGGGATTCATGCATGCAATTACAAATAATCAATAATAATATTTTAAATTTGGAAATCATATTTATTTTTGGGATGTTGATTTTTTTTAAACTGTTTCTAAATCTTCGATTATCTTTCAATCATTCCGCCTCACCTGCTATCTTCTTCTGCCGCTCCTATGAAGCATGCCACATCGTTTGGGAAACACTGGCTTAAGTAGCGCTCTTGTACATTTTATTAAATATAGATGATGAAAGTAATTCTATAAACATGTTTGTATGTAATTTATTTTCATTTAAAAAGAACAAGAGGTGTGAAACTCCCAGTCATTGGATTAACTTATTGTCTACATTATCTTATATCTAAATTAGCCTTATCTACAAATCAGCCTTATTTACAGTGTAATATTTTTCTGATAAATTATATTTGTCTTCATCTCTTTCAGTCTATTCAATTTGCTTCTCTTTTCTTTGAGTATTTATTTTCTAATTTTGCTTATATGCATATTTATCTAAATAGAAAGAAAATATCCCTTCTGTTCATAATAGCATTCAACCCACTCCATAAATTAGTGGCTCTTAATGTTCAACCTGCCTCAAGTATATTCTACCATAAAACATAATGACATCATAGCAAATAATGCAGGAAGTCATACAAATAGTGAACACTTTGACCATAAGCCATGGGACATTGAGAGCCAATATTTATGGAACAGATTTGAGCATGTTGAATGATAGATGGTTAAATATAACAATAATATGTAATTAAAGGCTGAAGAATAATGTTCATTTGAATATTGCCATAATTTTTATTTTCTTAAAGCTTTTAACTCCTTAGGATTCAATCTGCCTAAACCTTCCCTGTAAATATCAGCTCTCAATGTTTAACCTGCCTCATGTATACGCTGCCATAATATATAATGACATCAACACAAGCAATACAGTGGGATCTTAAGAGCCAATATTTATAGGGCAGGTTTGAGTGTGTTCAATTTTGAAGGGTTAAACCTCAAAACATTAACAAAATTACCTGCAACTCATGTTTTTTAATCAAATACTGATTGCCTACAAGTATGTTTATTGGAGTTTCTTTAATCTCTTATACCTGAAAAATTGTATGATGAACAAAAGGTGTTTCAAAATATATTGTTTAGGAACTGGAGCTGTATTTCACAGAACCACAGCAGGTACTGGATATTTTTAGTGAGCTTGAAGAACAGAACTTGTCCCTGATCCAAAACAGCCAAGAGACGGAAGTTGTTTTAGAAGAAGTACAACAGGCGTTCAGGGAAAACAAACTGAAAATGTAATTCTGATACACTCTTTTATTTTCATACCATTTCAGTTTTCTAACAACACTGACATACATATTTACATATTTTCCATTCTGAAAAAGTATATTATATTATGGTCGATTTAAAGAATCATCCTTATTTAAATAAAATTTTCACTACTTCTCTTCTAGTTTGAATTTATGCCTATTATTTATGCCTATTATTGCTAACAATAGCCACTTATGTGATCAGTTTTCAGCATTTCTTCGTCATTCTTAGACATCATTATTAATTAAAAAACACCCACAAGGCATTTCTTTCAGTTGGTTAATATTATGCTTTAAATATTTTCTAAAATTTTCATAAAATTTTTGTAACCTCAGAAAACAGTCACTTTTTTAGAATGCATATGTGTATATATGTATGTGTTTGTACATTGCATTTGGAGTATATATATAATTTATTATGGCTCTCTCTCTCTCTCTCTCTGTTTCTATTTCATATATACAAGTTTCATTGAAGACAAGATTCCATAATTAAGTTTTTATTTAATTTTTCTTGTGTTTGTATAATTTTTTTCTTATCTAGACATAAAGTGTATAAAAATTATCCAAATGCTTTCAACTATTCATTTAGCCATTATCAAGCATGATTTTTATTTTTAACTGAATGTCTGTATTTTCATGCATGTATCTAGAATTATAACTCTATAACATCAACATTTGAACATGCCACAATGTGCTGACCATGCTTTGAAAATAAAAATAGAAAACATTGCCATAACTCTGCATATATATATATATATATATAAGAAATCCACTCATTCAGTTAAAAATAAAAATCATCCTTGATAATGTACAATCCTAAACAGGAAACATGGGATAAATTCTACTCCTGTTCAAAAGACCAAGGAAGAATGTGAACTGAATGATAGATGAACCTATCTACTCCAACTGAAGAAAGAAAAAATATATATATATATGTATATATATATATGGGCACACACAAATAAAAAAATTAATCAAAATTGCCTTGTCTGTCATATCTAGTATAACATATTTGAGAGAAAGGTTGCTACCAAAATATTGATAGCAGCTTTATTTTGTATCCATGAATTTAATTTCCTCTTTGTGTTGATGGCTAAATTCACAACCAAATTGCAGGTTCAAGACTAGAAGCTTCCAGTTTCCCCAAAACCTGCTCCCATCATCAATTCCCTATTGCCATTTGTCTTTGCAAGAGTTAGTGAGGGTGAAAGAAAATCAGAGTAGAAAAAAGTGCCGATGTTTAACTTGCCAGGAACTTGTCCAAATATATATATATATATATATATATATATATATATATATATATATATATATATATATAGTGGATAAATCAGCTAACTAGATATTAGTAATTGTATATGTGTGTGCTAGTGTGCATACACAGGTAACCAAATAAATATTTACCAAATTTACTTTAAGGTGTAAACATAAGAGTGCTTGATGTGGTTAGACAGAGCTAAGAAATAAATTGCTCCCAAAACGTAGGTAAATGTATATTTATTAATATATGTGTGTGTGTGTGTGGATTTGGGCAGCAATCCCTTTTTGTTGAACAGAGAATGTGAGCATAAAATCTTTGTGGGCAAGGGAAGCCACTTGGAGGAACAATATATTTGGAAGACCCTGGAATTGATGCATGTGTTAGATCAGTTGACCAAGGTTTGGTGGTGACATTGAGATAGGACTGTTGCAAATTAATTGAAGCTTGACTATTCACAGCAAATCTTTCCAAGATTTTAATGAGCAACCTACTTAAAAGCAAATGTTGTGGCCCCTAAATTCAGTTTTCATTCAAGTTTTTTCTTTCATGGTAAAATTCATGATTGAGTTATTTTATGTTTTTTGAGGAGATTTGGTTTGTGTGCCAGATGTAATAATTGGAGCCCTTGTATAGAGGATGATTTTTTTTTTTTTATTTTTAGTCTTGCTTTCTTAGTATTCACATCTGGCCAACATGTAGAGTGAGTTAGAAAAAGATTTATTTTGAAGCAGAGTATAATACCTGTTTTTAAATTTATTAAACTGTGAAACTAATAACAACTGGCTTAAATTGAGAAGTCCTACTAAAAAAAAGATTGTGCCACCAAAAGAAATCAAACTTGCATCCTTTTTTTCAACAGGGAAATTACTTTTTGAGCCAAAGTGTGTTTCTACAGGTTTGACCACAGAGGTTCAAAAAGTGGTTTCCCCAATAAATAAAAAAAGTGATTCAGGTTTGATTCCTGTCAGAGGCACACTTTTTCTTTAGTAGAACTTCTCAATTTAGGCCAGTTGTTATTAATTTCAATGTTTAATAAAAATAAAAATACAGGAGTAGCAGCTCAAACACATGTACTCACTAAAACTGAGTGTTAGAGACTATGAGAAAAATACTATTAAGGAGAGAAAACAATAAAAGTACAAGAATTAAGAATACAGAAGATAATGATTCACATTTCATTTAAATTTTTAAAGATAAAAGCTGACTGAAGAAAGATATATATATATATATATATATATATATATATATATATATATAATATTATTTGCTAATTAGTAGGTATAATTGCAAAGAGGATATAAATCACAAAAGACCTCAATGTAAGAGCAGAGCAAATACGATAATGATGAAAGTGGAGACTTTAGAAATCCATGGTAATAATTTATTTCATGGGTTCAGATCCTGTCACTTCAAACCAAATAATTTTAAGATAGATGAATTTTAAATTTATCCAGACACAAGCAAAAATTTTTTTTTTTCACTTGTTCCTGGATAAATTTAAAATTCATCTATTGTTGTAAAATTGTTTGGTCTGAAGAGGCAGGATCTGATCCCATGAGATAAATTATTACCATGGATTTCTAAAGGCTATGCTTTCATCATTATATATATATATATATATATATATATAGAGAGAGAGAGAGGGAGAGAGAGAGAGAGACAGACAGACAGGTAGATAGATAGATTTAAGAGAGAGAGAGAAAGATAGGTAAATTTATGACAAAGAATAAGACAAAAAAAACATCTTCTATAAAAAGTAAGTTAATAGTTTGAATTCTCAGAGTAAGCTAGTGAATGGATAATATAATAGAAATCTAATTGCTAAACAACTGGAGTTCTGATATGTGGTGGTGTAATCTATTAAGCTTGCATTAAACTGAAAATATATATATATATATATATATATATATATAGTGCAGTAGATAAATTGTCATCTAAATTACGCAAAAATGAAAATAGCATTGACATCTCATTTTTACAGATATATTTACGAAAATTACACAAAAATATCTTAAAATACTAAAGAGTAAATTTATTCAATAAAAGCACCTTCCTGAAACTCTTCTCCTTGTTTAAGTTGGTCAATGCTGTCATAATCCTTGCCTTCAGTTTAACTTTGGTGTTACAAGGAGTTTTATTGGTTTCTTGCTCAACTGTGACCCACACATAATAATCAAGGGGGTGTAGTCTGGGAAATTAAGTGGCCAGATGTAAGGGGTGATGTGGTCGCAGAAATTGTCTGACAGCCATGACTGGGTTCTCTTGCTTGTGTAGCATGGTGCAGAAGCCTGATGCCAGCTGTCAGATCTTCCAGCAGTCACCCTCTTGACCCAGGGCAGTACTATCGTCACAAGCCACTTGATGTAGCCCTCTGTGTTGAGTCTGAGGTTCTTACAAATTCAGTAGTTGTTTTCTTATCAGAGTGAGTTTTCCAAGGTACCATACCTTCATAATCACCATGAGACTCATCCAAATCTTTCCATATCCTCTGTACTGTTTTCAGATTGACACCCAAACACTGAAATTTTTGTATTGGACTTTCCAGTATGAATGCCAAGCAGTACAGCATGCTGTTTCCAAATATTTGGCAGTGTGAAAATAGCATCATGGTGATCTTTTTCTCACAGATGGTGCCCAACTGATGCCTACTATATTGTGCAGTAGACAAAATTTAAAACAAATAATGCACAAAATTAAAAATATAAAATAGCGACAATTTACTCATCGCATCATGTATGTTGTTTTTTTGTTGTTGTTTTTTTTTTGTAACAGGGAGACTGAATCAAAATTGTTACAGGAGCAGATAAACAAGGTGAAAGCGAAAATTATGCAAGAACAAGAGAAGTCAAATGAGCTGGAAACTAAAGTCAAGTGAGTAACAGCAGAAGTTTGCAGATTTCTTCTTTAAGATTTTCAGAGCTTTAGAAAGTGCATGGTGTTAAAATAATTGCATTCTTACAGTGATCAGAAATCTCCCATGACATATGCTCATTCAGGTTGAATCACATTAATCTAGCAAGTTTGTGACTCGTCAAGTGCTGGAGCAGTAGTTTTTCTAAATCACTGAAGCTTCCAGTAGAAAACAGCAAAATAATCCATATACTGACTATGTATTTGTGTTATAGCCTTTTATTCAATTTCAAAATATTTTATGAAAAAAAAGAAAAAAATTTTCAAGAAAAATATAGAGAGAAACTAATAAATGATAATGGCAAAAAATCAAAAATTGGAAATTGTGATCAGTATATAATTTTTTCTGATTGAAAACAAAAAATTGATCAGTAAAACTCACTTCATTTTTTTTCATTTTCTAGAATGTTCTCCTCAACTGGAGATGCACTGATGGAAGACCAACAAGCTCTTTTGACTGAACTTAAGAAAAAAGTGGAGCAAGTTTATCGAGGAATTATTGGAAGTAATGAAGCTAACATTGAGTATGTATTTACTTGATTATTCTGTAAACTAAAGAATTTATAGTATATTATAATAATATTTTACAATATAAGTAGGAGGTTTGAGAAATGTGGAACCACCTCTTAATTGCTGTTGTTCCCAGGTTCACCCTCATTTAGGTTCGTGGCATCATTTTGGCTCCCCAAATTGGGGTCAAAATGCTATGAAAGTATAAAAATACATTTTCATAGTAAAAATACCAGAAATATAGTTTTTGAAAGAAAAAAATTACCAACAATACATTTTTTTAATAATGCTACCAAGAAAATTAAATTTTGGCATTAAATATCTTATAACAAGTTGATATGCCACTAAACAAACAAACCTTTCAAATCATGAAAATACAATCAAATATCTTAACAATTCTGAATTTTAATTTGCTTTCTTCTTTTCCATTCCTTTTTCTTTGTGGATGAGTTAAATATTTTTACAAGGCCAACTTTTTTATCCAAGCAAATATCCACAAATATTTTTTTTTTGTTTTTGTTTCTTTTGGAACTCCCTGCTCATTTTCTTTTTAAATTTATTTTGCAGTTTAAAGGAAATGTTAAAATAAATATTATCATCATAAAAATGAATAAAGCATTAGTCTTATTTCCAGCCAAGAAAATTTAAACAAAATAAGTGGTCATTAAATTTATCTATAAAATGATAATGAACAAGTTAAAAGTAAAATATATATATATATATATATATATATATATATATATATATATATATATATTTTTCATGTATAAAATACAAGGATGTGGTTAAAATTTCTCACCACAACCAAGAAACAATTCCTCACAAAAATTTGATGTTCAGTCATTTGGGAAGTGAATCTTTTCAGCATCCCACTCATATAAACATAAGTCTTCTATGAATTTCCATTAGATCTGGGCTAAATTATCAAAAGATAACAGTATTAGTTAGAAATTAAATTTTTACCATTTTAAACTTTATATATATATATATATATATATATATATATATTTAATTATAGGTGCAGTTCAATTTATAATTACATGAATCATTCATACAAGAAACAAATATAGAGGTTAATGATTTAAATGGTGAGAATACATCTTCTCAAACAATTTCAATAAGGTACACTAACCCCGAACCTGTATATGAATGATATGATCCCTGTTTATAAATTCCAGTTTCATAAATCTTTTTAAAAATTAAAGCTTTCGTCTGTTCCTACAGACATCCTCAAAAAATGGAAATAGATTTGTTCTTGTTTTTTACTTTTTAAAATAACACATTTCTCATAGCATTTTTTCGGATTACATCTATATTTTCATTGTCCTCTTATTGCCGAGTTTGTTGTTGCTTGGAAATCTTCCATGTAAACAGAAACAGACTATCATCACTGTCTTGTCCGTGTATTGCTTAACATATTGTAATGTAATTGTCATCTTTGATAATGGTTTATGTAAGCCGAAAGCTTAGATAGGATTAAAAAATATGTATCAATATTGTGATTTTTTTTTACATTTAATGATAATGTTATTAAGCTTATCAGATGATATGAAAAGAATTTACATAAAATAAATAAACACTTGTCTATATTATTTAATGTAACATGTCTCAATGAAAAAATGCTGCCTAAATACACACAATTTAGAATATATATATATATATATATATATATATATATATATGCAATTTTTATCTATATTATTTATATATTATATGTGCAGTACTTATTAGAGAGTGTTCAATATCAGTGATAGACCTAACATATTTAGTTGCGTTGATGTGAGTTTGATAATCTGACCTTACAAAAGGCATTAAACCCTGGGTCAAAAACTCACATCAATGCAACTAAATATATATATATATGGTGCGTTATATATATATATATATATATATATAAGAGAGATTGAGATTAGAAATTTTGGAAAGGTTTAAAGTAACAGACATTGGAATTATATATTTAACTATTTAACTATGATGATGGGTATATCCCCATTCACATAATTACAGTAGTAAATACTGTATGTTGGTCTGCAGTCGAAGATTCATTGTGGAATTCACTTGGCTCACTTCTAGCAGTTGACTACTTCTTCTACGTACTGCTGACGAATCTTATATGTGTTGTTCTTGTCTTAAGTATTATCGTTCATTATGAGCCTTCATGTGATTATTCTATTCAATAATCTTCCCTAGGTTACAACAATTATGTAACAGAAATCAAGGAAATACTACAAAATATAGGAAAACAATAAATAAAATAATCCTTACCAAAAATTTTCCTTGGTCTTTAACTAAACATATTTAAATATATATACAGGGTGGTATCAAAATACTTTTACAAACTTTGACATCAGGTTCATCACATGAAAGCAAGGGCAAAAGTCCATATAAACATATATCCAAAAGGTCATCATTGTACCTTTGTAAGCGATCTGGGATTGCAAAAGAAATGTTTGTCAGGGATTATTTCCACGTCACAAAGAATAAATCACTAAGTTCAGACTCGAACATCAGGGACAGAAAGAAAATGCTGAAAAACTCGATTCATTAAACACTATTTCACAAAAATATATGCACGCCAATATAAAGAAAAATAACTCACTCTCCAACAGACGTGGCAGCCAAAATAGCCAGATTTTTTCTCCTGATTCGAGAACACCATCTGATTTTTTTATTTTTTTGGTTTTTCCATTCGTCGACAGCTGGGAGAGGATGTTCAGTAATTTGCATATCAAAATACTTTTATAGAGATTCCTGCGACGGACTTGTATTTTAATTCAAATATTCCATCTTCAGCATGTCATGCGGAATATGTGCCCTTTTGTTTGGTAAGTAATTTTCTTTTTGGCCACATTTTCTGTCGTAGAATACACGCGACACGTTGTCGATTGGTTTAACAAGGTAAGTCGCCGTTTTCTTCACTATAACCTTAATGCAGCAATTCATAACAAATGTTTAAAATGGGTTCCACTTGCTTCTACACACACATGCACTTTGTTGATTTGGTAAATTTTGTTTTACTGATTTGGTAAAGTTCAGCACAAGGCTGATGTTGGGAGTTCTCATTGACATATAATCACATAGGGCATCTTGCGTTTGATGGCTGTAACAAACTCGCTTCCATTTCCAGACAATCTCACTTTGAGCATTATTGACATTTGCCTAAATTGGTGTGGGGCATGGCATAGTTACAGAATTTGGTATTTCGACCTCCTGTCATCTTCACTGTTTTAGGTCCTGAGAATTAAATTACTTCATAATTTTAGGGAATTCCCTTCTTACACAGGTAATGGTTACAGGCATTACTACACCTCATAACCAACTTCCTCTTATTATCATCTGCCACTAATCCTCCTCAGTGAGAGTGGGTGGCCCCTCCACCTTCCTTAGGGATTCATCTGTTCCCACTACCTCAGCCACCCCGCCCCCAATCAGGAACAATTAATTCTAAGTTCATTGTTTATGAAAAAAGTTTCCCATTCACGGCTTGTATTTTCAGCTGTGTATGATAAGTGCCAATCATTGTTGCCATTTGCCCTGTTGCAATTGAAATCCATGCCAACCTTATGTGTTTCATTGTTCAAAATCCTGACATACAATTCAGATGGCTGTCTACATGAGAATTAAAATCTTCAATTTTTTCCAAGGGTTTTATTCATTAACTCTTCTTATTTATCAGGGATCTGTTAGTATATTGTTCCTTCTATTCAAAGAAAACTTTCTTATGAGCACCATTCATAAATAGTGTCACACTAGGGCCACTTGACATGTGCTAATACCTGGATCATTTCTGACAACCTGTAGAATGTGTTCTTCATGGTCAGGTGTACAAGCGGATCTTGGTCTTCCTCAATCCATAGTTTATGGTGCAATGAATCCAGTCTCCTCAATGAGACAATAAACAGCAACAAAAGTTGGATGACACAGCTACCTTTGATCTGGAAACACAATCTGATTCAGCCTTGTATCCATTACCATTTGAGCAGCTGTATGTAAAATCATATCTACCTACTCACAATATGAATATCCTGCCATTGTTAAAAGGAACACGTCTCAGTTAACTCACTACTACATGCATTAAACATTGAAGACAGACTAGTGTTATAAAATAAAATAAGACATATCTCAGCTGATTTACAGGCAAATACTCAAGAGCGAGAACCGGATGTAAACGGGACAAAGCCCAGTCACAAAATGACCATTATCTTTCTTTACAAATGTTCCCGACACACGTGTTCCAGTCGAAAAATAAAATAATATTTAAAGTGCTCTATTTTTCGTCCAATAAAAATGCTTCCCTCCTAATTATACTCACTTCGTTTTTCGAGCCTGATAAGCCATAAAAAAACGCAATAAAGGGGTCACACGGAAGTTCAACAGGCAGTCAACAGGTGCCCAGAGTAGAGACCTGTCACAGTCAGCTACTGACAGCAGGGGAGCGTCAACCACCGTCAACATGTGTGAACTACTATGAGAGATTGACCTAGATCCGAAGCCAGCTTATGAACTGTACCAGAAGGTGGCTGTCCAAAACCCACATATTCCTGTTGAAATAAACCACGTAAATCTATTTCTGCTGTTGTCGTATTTCTTTCTTACAACCATACGCTTGTCTATAACACTAGCCACACATGCACATGAATGACAAATGTAACCTAGTCTACAGGGCAACACAACGCCTTCTACTATAAACTTTCTTTCAACTTAATAACTCAAAAATGAAGGATTTGTGGACATATGTTTATATGGACTTTTGTCCTTGTTTTGCCTTCAAAGTTTATAAAAGTATTTTTGCTACACCCTGTATATGTATATTCAGATAGAGAGATAATGTATTCATGGGAAAATCTTGGAGATTTCAATATCAATATACATTTATTTATTTAAAGCACTCTTCAGATGTTGAATAACATAGAAAACAGACTGGAAGAACTATTTGATCTTGTGGAATCATTGCCTCCTGACAAAGTAGAAGCTGCAAAAAAAGTAAGATACTTTGTTTATTTGAGTGTGTGTTCATATATATATTTATATACAAGCATACCCAATATATTCAACAGCTACAAAATTCACATTTCTCTGAGTAAAATTTGTAAATGCAAGTCCACTGGCAATTTTATAACATAAGCTCTTATTGTTTTTAGAAATTCACAAAGAAATAAATAAGCAAATCTATAAGAAAGAGCTTTTCTCATGCAACAGTTTTACTTTCTACCTTTTATGATAAAGGTTATGTAAAGTTATTTTTTGAAGAATTATTTGTTTAGTTTCAGATTGGCTCTGAGTGTTATGCTGGGCTTTTATCCTTTATATTAACACAAAGTCTGAGCAAAGTTATTGTATATCATGATATATAAAAAAAAAAAAAAAAAAAAAACAGATTTAAACAAAAAGAGTTATTAAATATATTATACTATTTTATACTTTATTCAAGAATGGTATCAATTCTTCAAGTTTAGTTAAACTGAAATGCCTCTCATTTCTATTTATTAGATCCAACCATTTTTATGGTTGGATCTAATAAATAATTTTAGATTTCAGCAACTTGAGTCCTAATTCTTGTGCAAAAATTAAGCAACCTGAGTACTGGACAAAATCCAAAATTGCTTATAAAAAATGATTTCAATTGCCCTGATTAATTATTAGCATCTAAAAACAAAAACGAAATAATTAATCAAATAATCATTAAAGTTTCTTACATTTGACAATGGTGATACTAGCCATTTCCTTATAAGGAAACTGTAGAAAATAGAGAAACACGGGTATAACTTATCTGAAGCTTTAAAATTGCAGTCTTTGCTTATTGTTCTCAATTCAATTAGATAATGATTGAATGATTCAACATGTTCCAGTTTTCAAATGGTGAGTAGGCATTGAGTGAAAACTTCATTTTTAGGCCTGACATAAATTGCTTGCATCAACTTTATTGCTTCCTTGTAGCAAGGGAAGTCTGAAATTATCCTGTAAAGAGTCGGGGACAGATAGTTCATTATTAGCCTTGTCTTATCTATTTGCCAGTGAGAGTGCTCTGCATTCAGGGTTTCTATAAAGATTTTGAATGTTAAAATCCAATGGCTCAGCAGCTGTGGTATGGTCAGGGTTGAAGTTAAAATTTTGTGTTCTCATGCAATGTTCCATGGTGATTCTAAGGTGAATAAATTATAGTGAAAAGACAAATGCAGGTATAACTTATCTGAAGCTTTATTCGATTTAGAATGGAGTGTGTCTGAGCTAGACTTATTTAAACACAGAATACATATAAGGGACAATAACCACAAAAAACATTCAGCATTAATTAACCAAGTAGCCAGTGCTTTATAAAATCTTTCTCTTAAAGCAATTTTTCAGGAAAATAGGTTTCTCAAGTGCAGTAACTGCTATTGTTTAAAGTTACAATGTAATCCATTTTAGTTGTTTCTGTTGATGCTAGTCTTCAAGTGATGTGGTTTCTGTTATTTGGTACAGTTCTTTCTTTGGGATTCATCTTCAAAGCACAAAGTCTGAAGATGAATGGTCCTCACTAAGTGCCACAGGCTTCATTTGCTCAAAGCTATTTTTAACTATTGATCTGAGAAAGCAGTTGTATACAGCTGACAGTTTAGATATTTCTAAATGAGTTTGGCAACATACATGAAGTCTATATGAAAATCTTGATCTAATAAGGCACAATAGATTATACTGAGATAGGGATATTTTTTATAAAATCACATTCAGTCCCAATAGCCACTCCTGCTTTCATTAAATCAAAACAACCTTAAGCAGAAAGACTTGTTGTTGGGACTGAATTTGAGTAGTTTATAAATATATATCCATCTCAGTATCTGTCTATATTTCTGAGATGAGGTATTATGTACACTATTTACATTATTCGGACTATTGTCCTCATGTTTGTCGCCATGTTTATCACGTTTCAGCCATTGTATGCTCCAGCCTTCTTCAGATGGTTGGAATGTCGAATTGATACCTTTATTTTGCTCATTGGGGTAGACTGTTCTAGTTCCACATGCCATGTTTAATGGATGTCAGTTATCAGTTATCTCCTGTTAATTCCCCTCTGAAAGTTCTCCACTGCCTTAACCATGTATTGAACTCACACTCTTTGGGTCCTGTCACTGGATCTAACCAACGCCTTTATCCACTGTGCAATGTGTCCTGTGGCAGGACCCAAAGAGTGTGAGTTCAACTTGGAGAGGGGAATTAACAGGAGATAACTGATAACTGACATCTACTGGAACTAGAACAGTCTACCACAGTGAACAAAATAAAGGGTTCAGTTCGACATTCCAGCCACCTGAAGAAGGCCAGAGTGTACAACGGCTGAAACATTGTGATAAACATGGTGACAAAAATGAGGACGATAGTCCGAATAATGTAAATAATATCCATCTCACTATTTTCCATGGTTGAGTTCTGATGAGTGCAGAGTGATAACCAGTTGCTCATTTTATATGATTTTTGTTTTGCTCTTTTTTCTTGCTTTTAAATTTGTATTGTCAACTACTGTAGTTGTTGTTTTCCCTTTTAAATATGTCTCTTTTTAATGCTTTAATTAGATTTTGTACCTTTAATAAGATCATGAAAACACTGATGTTACATAATAAAATCTGACATAGTGTATGTAAAATAGAAGCACATTTTATGCCGTTTAAGATGATTTATATTTTGGATGATGAAATATTCATTGTGTTAAGAAAATCAGACTGACATCTCTTCAGCACCACCTCGTGATGTTTTTCTATTAGAATTAGAGATAAATATCAAGTGTAAAGTTGTAGTTTTGTTACCAGAAAAAAAGACAAAAGATTATGCAGCTGCGAAAGAATAAGTAGTGTTAAAGAGCAATAGCTTTTAGAGTTAGATGTTTGTAATGTGTTGCTGCTTTCCATGTCATAAAGACCTACAAAACAACTGATGATTATTTGGATAGACTCATATCTGGACAACCAAGAAAAACCACCATTAGATTGGATAGGTACAGTCACTAAGTTTCAATGAGCAATAGGAAAATAGCTGATACTGATAAAAGAAATAAAGCTAAGCAAAAATATGATATAAAAATTGGTGTAACCACTATAAAAACCATCTAAAGCAATCTAAAACAAAGGATGTGAAACTCTTAAAAAGCTACATTTTTTTTTTCAAAATTAAGTGAGTATATACCCAACTTAGATAAGAGTATAAAGATTGGAGCTTGAAAGAGTAATTGAAAGTGGTAAGGAGTTGCATTGTGTTGGATCAGCATCTATCCATCTCAGAAGATGATGGTTTAGCACAGAACAGTATGAGCTTTGGTCAAGAATATTAAGGAATTAATGAGGGATTAAATAGCAGAGTAGACTGAACACTTGAGCCTTGGGTGGCAACCAGTCTAAAAGAAGATAATTCTGAATTAAATGCTACAAGGAAGGCAATAAGAAACCATTCCACTCTACATCCTAAGAAGATAATATTAACAGATAATAAATAAAAGGAATATGTGGAGAACCATGACTGCTTACACCCTGAAGGGATATAGCAATTAAATAAAAAAAAACACAAAAAAGAAAATATATGTTCTTATTTGATATTATTTTTTTAATATCTAAAAGTTCAATAATATTCTATTGGTCAATATTGGTTTCAATATTGGTTAATTTTCAACATTCAGCATTATAAAATGTAATATTTTATTTATAATGTTATAAAATGTAAAAATACATTTTCACAATAAGAAAACACAGAAAGGTGACTATTTTATTTGGTTGAACTAGCTCAGACATTTATTAGTCTATCATGCCAACCATCATGGTTCTGCATCAAAGTCGGAATGTCACCAGAGTGGCATTCTGTTTCATAACATAGTTGGTCAATGTAGATGGATACTGGGTGGCCCATATTGTGCTATGGCTAAGTGTCCAGAGCAGTAGATCACACGCAAGTTGTTGTTTTATTTGACAGCAGTGTCCTACAAAGCAAATTCTGTATTCACATGAAGTTGTAGAAATATCAGGGATGAGTCCATAGATCTGTGATTTAGTTGGATGTTGTCTCCAAGAGATGTTAAGTATAGCTCTCAGCATCTGAGCATAGGTTCCATCAAACTTAGACTCAAGAGTTTTAATTAATGTCCAAGCAGTGGCACCATACACTAAAACCGCCTCTACAGTGGCTCAAAAGAATCTCCATTTGAGGTTGTCTGGTAGATCAGATTTCCGGATTGAATCCATTCTATTCAAGGCGGCCCAGGCTTTAGCTATACAAATTTTCACACCCTTTTCAGTAGAATTTATACATACCTAGGAAGTGAAATAAATTCTACTGAAAGGTGATTAAAAATGGTTATCTGAAATGTTATCTGTAAATAAAAAAATCACTTATAATTATATAAAGATTAAATATTTTTTCAATTGTCTAAAGACTAACAATGAAATTATGTAATGCAGGGAACTAATTTTCAATGTTTCTCCTTCATCAACAGGCTAAAGAAAAAGAAAGGCGACTCAAAATGAAAGAAGAGAAGCTCAAGTTATTAAGAGAACATCAGGAAGAACGCATCAGAAAATCACTGGAAAGAGCCAAAGCAGAACCCAAAAAAATTGTAAGTTGCTTTCTTAAGATCACTTTAGCAATTCTTACTTCATTATTTCCATATACAAATACAGTGCAAAAGCATTTCATTTTTTTAAAATTCAAACAAGGTTAGAAGGAAGTCATAAGTATTTCTCTCTTAATCTATTCATAAAAAGCCTCCCTACAGTCTATAGTTGGCTCTCTCTGTGACTTCTGGCTTTTTCTAAAGCTAAAAATTCTTGTTAAAAATGGAGATTTCATACTATGGATGAAATTAAGAAAAACAAGATAAAGCAGCTGATGGTAATCCCAAAAGACAAACATGCATCATTCTGTCAGCCTCTCTACAGTCCAGATTTGGTTCTCTCCAGACAAAACTAAAAACACAACATACCAGCTGATGGTGATCTTAAATGATGACTTTGTGGGTTGTTTTGAAAGTAGAAGTGAGTGAAGTCCCAAGGAGAGTACTTTGAATGGGATTCAGATGGCACTGCCCTCAATATGCTACTTTTTCATTAATATTAAATATCTTTAGAAATAGTAAATGATTGCACCCAGAATATCACAAGAAATATTTATTGAACAAATAAATTAAAACTTTTCAATTCAAGGGTCTATCATTATCTAACCTTCTTATTCTCAGAGACTCCAATTCTTACCACCTCTCTTTCACTTATAACACACACTTCATCATAACCATTTTAACAGCAACCCTCTATTTTGATTTGGTGAATTCTAACATAAAAAATATATAACCACTTATCAAAGCACTTCAACATCTTTTTAATTATATTATCACAAGAAAAAGTCCAGGCATATTCAAGAAAGCATTGATAGTTGTGCTTTACAAAAAGGTAGACTTGATTATGGGAACTATGGTCCTATCAGCCTATTGTGTCATGTCTAAAAGCTTTTTATGAGTATCATTACAGCACGGATTAAATCAAACTTTTATGCCTCATTTACAGATCAAGTGTCAACAAAAGCAGAAATAGGGTATATCCAAGTGCTGGTCTACATTAACAGTCATGCTTAGGATCAGGAAGAGTTCTAGTCTGCTCTTGACAAGAAACAAACAGATCTGCTATGCAGTTCCAAAGCTTTTATTTTGTAATGCCAGCCACCATGTCAAGTGAGGAGTTGGTAGAAGAAGAGCTGACATAGCAGGAGTTGTCCTTAAGTATCACTGACCTACTCACCTGGATGAGCAGGTGAACCTCTGAAAAAAAAAACACCTACATATGAGAAACTGGGTTTATGTTCTTATTCCACAATGTGACATTTTTCTTTCATCATGTTGCCTTGTGAGCATACATTTCACCATTTCCCAGCTTCCAGTAAGCATCAGCAAGATCAAGGATTGAAATGTAATGTGGAGTGATCACTGACCAGTGGGTGGAAAACTTTGGTGAGAGTTGCATGTGTTTACAGTCTTATACCACTTTATTTCATGAATACTAATAATGACTTATTTTTGGCTATTTTGTTTTTCTTTACAGACTGGCAAAAAGCTTATGTTCCGTTCAGAGCCCCCACGAATGAAAAAGAAACAAGACAAGAAGTTAGACCATACAACACGAGAAGAAGAGGAATTAGCTTACTTTTTCTCAGGTATCACAGCAAATATTCTTTTCTGTTACTTTGTGTTTGTCAAGACTCCAGTTTCACTAGTGGTGCTTGTGAATTCCATCAGTACAGACCTAACAACACTGTTAGAGCCACTCTTAGCTTGCACAATACACTTCTGGCAGACAGGATCAATAGCTTCATGTGTTTTCCCCTACTCACAATCCTGACCAGCTATTTGAAAGAGCTGAAAGCATCTAACCAAAATACATGTTACCAGTCTTCTATGGTCGAACCGTGATGTTCTCTAGTGTAAGGTACGTGCAGTAACTGATGCTATGGCATCAATAAAGGTACCCTTGTTGGCTGATGACTACAGAACCATTAGGAATACAGTGTATCCTGTACAGTGTGTTCACCGAGAAGCATCAGTGTTAAAGTGGTAACTGGTTTGATGCAATATTCTCTTTTACTGAGTGGCTATTATCCCTGTTGGGGTCTGGTAGTGTCATCTTTGTATTCCCTATGGATAGCTGTAGTTTTTATTATATGCTAGTGATGTCTATTTGGAATTACCATATTTCTGATATACCCTTACTAATGTTGTTCAAGAAAAACTTTCATGGCCAAATGATGTCATATCTGCATCACAAAACTGTCACAACTACCCTACCTCTTTACCTATTATGTCACACATCTATCATCCTGCTGAGTCCATTTCTATAAGTAAAGAAAGGTGAAACCATTTAGTGTATTGCTGTCTAATGTTTTGGTACTTCAGTTTAATTGCATTTGGTGGATCATTTGTTAATAATTTTTGAAAATCTTCCTCTTTTTCAGTCTGACATATTTTGACATAAGCATCACAAAGGCTTGATTCCAGATCCAGAATGCAGTGGTTTCTTATTCCTGCTAGATAACAAATTAGAAGCATACTGAGAGATGTCTGCAGTTTGAAAAATTATAGACTATTTTGTTGTTTGCTTTCATCTACATAAAAAAATAAGAAAGATCTTTAAAAGATGAAAGCAAGAGGTCTGAAAATGGGAGATAATGAAATAAATAAATGTTTCTTCAGAAAAATATGTCAGAATTTGACAAAGATCCTTTTTTCAAGAAATCAATATAAAACAAATGTTCAAGATCAGACCATTTTAAAAGAAATTTGAATCAGAAAAGTCATCTTTTATCTAATAAAAATAATTACAATTCTTTTTTCTGAATATATGTTTACTTCACTGTGATAAGATTTGAAAGTTAATTTTCAAGCTAGTAATTAAATTTAAGACTTTTCTTAAGAGTTATACAGGGAAAGTGAGAAGAATATAAATTTACAAAATGTATCTGAGTGAATACATAACCAATAATTGTTAAAATACATTAAATTGTGAAATACAAAGAGTTTAAAATTGTTTTTGACTTTGAAGCTTTAAAATTGTGAATCAAAAACATGAGATGATTATAAAAGTAAACTTTTATTCTGAAATAACATATCAGAATGCAAAATCTGAGAAAATAATGTTTTATTAAGAAAATAATAATTACATGGAAATATTAATGACTAACAGAAAAATCTGTATTAAGTATGAAACTTACAATACAAGTTGGTTCACTGTGTCATGTCAAATAATTTTTCTCAACAAAATACATCTTGGATATTTATAAATCTACCATTCATCCATATATTAGATATTACTATATCTAGTCTGGTGCTCATGCTATATACTTCGATATTATTGACAAATCCAAAGAAGGGTCTCTAATGTTATTAGCCCTGACCTAGCATCTTGACTTCAACCATTTTCTCACCACCATAACATGGCTTCCCTCTGTCTTTTCTCTATAAGTATTTCCATTGCAATTATTCTAATGAAATTTCTTCCTTGGTACACTGACTGCATGAATTTAAATGTACTACTAGATTGACAACTAGGTCCACTCAGTTTACTGTTGAAACAGCTAGGTGTAACTGTAAGTTCTATTTCAATAGCTTCTTTTCTCATATTTCTCACTTGTGGAACTGCCACCTATGATCTTCAAAAGCTTAAGAGCAGCATCACCTCTTTCTTTCAATATGTTCTGTGAGTATTACATTTTCCAAGCCCTCTTTCTTCATTATGTGCCCTTGAAATTTCAACTGTACTAAGTATAAGTATCCTTTTTGTTTCCATTTTCTCTAAAACTTCAGCATTGCTCACATGTTCAGTCCAAGGTATTCTCAAAATCCTTATATTTCTGTTGCTTCTAGTCTTTTTTGTCCAGCATTCACTGCCAGATAGGAGGACTGATATTACATAACAGTTTAGTACTCTTTTCTTTGTTTCTAAGAAAAGTTTTCTTTTTTCTTAATACTTTACTTAGGCACTTTTTGCTATTCAAATGCACCTTCTAATTTCAGTGTGGCAGTTTCTGTCCTCTGTTAAAACACTTCCAAGATATTTAAATTTTTGTAATTGTTTGATTTTGGTATCTCCAATTTGTAATTTGCTTGTTGAGCTGCCCCTTCCCCCTCAAAATATTTAATTTCTCAAAACTGTTTTTCATATTTTGCAAGAATTCATTTTTATATTTATTGGTGCTAAGAAAATCAGGTTTGTTTTAGCTGAGCAGTAAAGAGTGAAAGAAAAAGGGATTTTATCAGTGAAAGAATAAACTTAAAACAATGTTTTCAACAACAAAGAAAAGTAAAAGTAAAAATTTTGTTTCAAATGAAAAATTGCATCTTTAACAAAGTGGACATTTTCCAGAGTTACAGTCAACACAGTAGATATGACCATTTTGGCATTCCATATTCACAGTTCTGGTTTGCTGACATTTTGAACAACGGCTTAGGTTATCGCAACCATTTCCTGTATAAGAAAAAACAAATTTATGCAGTTAAATATCTTTCTTAACAAGCAGAGTGATTAATTTCACATTTATTAAAATATTCAAATTTTCTCTATGTGTTATGTCCCTTCAGGGTATTGGCGATCATGGCTCTCCATAATTTCCTCTCCTTTGTAGATCTTGATAAATTTTGTCTTTTTGTTATCTTTCCTAAACCATGTTCTGCTATCCATTTACTCAAGCTCACTCAGTAAATTATGCATTGTTTTCCTCATTTTCCTCTTGCAAATATGTGGGTATCAAATTTTTCAAACACTCTTTCCTCATTATATACAGTAGAAATTTCAACAAACTCTTTCTGGGGGTTCTTTTTATTTCACTTTTTTTCTAAAACTTAATCATTGCTCACATGTTTGGCCCATGATATTATCAGCATCCTTCTATAGAGCAACATTTCATTTGCTTCTAATCTCTTCATCTAACAGAAGATTGTCCAGCATTCACTACCAGTTAGGAGTACTGATATTACATAACAGTTCAGTATTCTTTTTTTACTTCTAATGAAATTTTTCATGATTCTTAATACTTTGCTTAGCTTTTGGAAGGCCTTTTTTGCTATCCCAATGCATTTTCAAATTTCAGTGTCACACTTTGTGTCCTCTGTTGAAACACTTCCAAGATATTTAAATTTTTGTACTTATTTGTTTTTGGTATCTCCACCTTATAATTTGCATGTTGGGCTGTTCCTTTCCCTAACAATTATGTATTTTATTGTCTTGCAATTGATGTTTAGTCCATTCTTCACACTTTTTTTCACTACATTTTGTAGAAGCTCTTGCAGTTTCCTTTCCAACATGTCTGCTATCATCACTGTGTTATCTGCATATTCTATGTCATGATTGTGCCTGTCTATAATGAATTCTGGTAGGACTTCTAATTCTCTCAGGATAACCTCACTGTATAAGTTGAATAAGTTCAGTGAGAAGACACATGCTTGCCTTACATCCCTTTCTATTTTTGAATATTTACTGAATTCATTTTCTATCCAGATGCAAGTGGTTTGCTGCCAGAATAGGTTCTGGATTATTCTATTATCCTTCTCAAATATGTCAATGTTACCTGTCAGTTGCAACAGTTCTTTATGGTGTACTTTATGAAACATTTTTGCATAATCTATAAAATACAGGTACACATCTTTCTGCATTTGTATTGTCACAGAAACACCACTTTTTTTGCAAAGATGGAAGAAATTCTTTTTATGCCTCCTGGTACATTTATCTCACAAACAATATTTGGCAAGCTCATGTGAGTCTGAGTAAAAATAAGATATTAAACATGGATTTTAAACAAATGACAGTTAATGCATGTATTAACAAAAGAGAAAAAACAACATTAATATGTACACAATTGAAAAGGAAAAGAAGACATTAAACCTTAGCTTTAATGAATTGTGCATGACTATGTGTGTGATACATGTGTATGCATGTAAGAGTTCAGTTGTCCAACAACTGAGGAAAGAAACGTTTCCCAGATGGGATACCTTCTGCCTTTCTCTATGTTCTGTTACATCTTGGAGCAAAAGAAAAAGAGTGGATATATTTATCTTTTTATAGAATTTAAACAGTGCTGCTTAATGGACATTTTCATAAAGCCAAGTGAGTTAACCCACAGTATTGCTCTTTCTGATGGCACTCTATGCCATTGAGAAACAACAGGAATTGTATATTAATTCATTCATCACTTTTTTGGTACATAATATTTCTCATGAAAACACATCAATTCACTACAATCTAATCTTCAATAGTCAAATGACCCTAAGTCTCTACACACACTAACAATACAATTACTCATTAAAATTACAACTTGCAAGAAAGATTGTATTGAATTCATTGTGATTGCAGAAAACTTGGTATTCGAAGGATGAAAATGAAATGATACTATATAAGTATTGAAAGTAACAAGCTAGTTCCTTCTCCATTGAGCTGCTAGAGATTCATCAGAAGTGAGATTGGCTACAAGTTTTGGATCATATTGTTTTTTGGAAAATGGAGGTAATAACAGTATAGATGTTTACTAGGGATCTATGAACTTTTTTTTTAAGCATTTCACCCCAAGCAAAGCAGGAAGCCACTAGGACGCAAGGGGTTACAGAAAATTTAGAGCAAGATCAGATAGGAGTGATAGAAGAAAGGATAAGGAGGAGAGTAGTGGATAGATCAAGGCAACTGGAGATGTCAATTGACATTACATTTGAATAGCTGGAGATTATAGCTCTCAGGGAAACTGGAGTAGGGAAGGGAGTTCCACAGGCGAGAGGTGCTAGACATAAAGCTATTGGAGTAGAAGATGCGGCTACATTTAGAAGTTTCGACAGTGAAGGGGTGAGAGTGGGATGCCAGCCTCGTAGGGCGCTTGAACTCATGACGTCTGGGAACCAGCGAATGCAGCTCCTCAGAGCAATTTCCATGGAAGTATTTGTAGAACAGACAGAGGCAGGTGACGGCGTGTCTGTGAGAAAGTGACTGTAGACGAGATGCCAGAGCAGGGCCAGTTATATTGCATATCCGCCTCTGGAGCCTAGCAAGAACCCCGAGGCAAACAGAAGGGGCACCAGACCATAATGTTCCTAGGTAGATAAAATCAGACACAAATAGGCCTGTGTCTATATTTTTGAGATGAGGTATTGTAACCATTTACACTATTTACATTGTTCAGGCACATGGCCCAATGGATAAATGTGTTGGTTGAAGTAATCCAGTGACTTGGTTCAAAGAATTGTGAGTTCAATACCTGGCCACAGTAGAGGTTAACAAAATGTAGGAGACTTGAGTTACTAAAGGAAAATAACTGAAACTGACATATCAAGTCTACCATTCATCCTAGCTTTGCTTTGAATATTGCTGCCACATATGGTTCAGTGCTCTTTCTGTATATTTAGAGATGCTTGGTAAAACCCAAAGAAGAATCAGCAATATTATTAGTACAAACCTGGCATTTTGGTTTCAGTCACTTTTCTGCCAACATAATGTAAAAAAAATACCTTTTCTATAAATATTTTCATGGTAATTGTTTGAACGAACTCTTCATTATGGTACCTAGACTTTATGAATTTAAGCACAATACTAGATTGGCAACTAGGTCTCATCAATTCACAGTTGAATTGACTATTTGTAACTGTAAGTTCTATACTAATAGTTTCTTTTCTTACACTTCTTGCTTGCGAAACTCTCCTCTGGCTCCATACTTTCCAGCCGACTTTGATCTTCCAAAATTTAAATGCAATGTCAATCATTATCTACTGTCTTCCTGATTACTCTTCTATTGGTTTCACTCCTTAATAATGTTTCTCTCTTTTCTTATTTTTTCACACTCAGTAACTCTTTTACTGCCTTGAATTTGATTAAAAAAAATAAGCTGGAGGTTTAATCAAAAAACTTTTCATCATTTTAATGTAAAATTTGCTTGAGATAAATTCTTTTGTTAATATTATTAAACAAAGACTTATACTTGATAATATTTATTTTATCCCCAAATTTATAACTGTTGTAAATATATCAAATATAGAGTATAGAGTAGAGATGCTACTTGGTTTAAGTGAGAAAATCAAAGAAAGAAGGGAAGACAGAAGTGTTTAATGTACATTTCAGTTAACTGGTAAAAGTTATCAATTTCAAATCTTTTCATTTATACCCCCTTAAATCATAAATATTCATGTTGGTTGTATTTTACAAACTAAGAGAGGAATAAGCAGAATTATAAGATCATTTTTATTGCAATATTTTGTTAAAGTTGTTAAGCTCAAATATTTAACAATGTGGTAAGGGAATTTCTATAGTAATATTAATGGTAATATTAGCCATTTCCTCTAAGAAAACATTTGGCATTCATTGACTAAGCATCCAGTACTGCTTTCAGATAAAATTTATAGAATCTTTCTCTTGAAATAATTTTTCAGGAAAACGGATTTCTCAAGTCTAGAAGTTGTTATCACTCTTTCCAGTATTGATGGGGGTTTCCTTTCTAACCTTTTATTTGAAGTAGTGTGAAATCTGAACATCTTGATTGCGTCATTATGGATATTTTATTGTTGTAGAACTTGCCATAAGATTATTTAATCCCTAACTTGAGAATTAAGATTCATCAGAAAATTCAAATAAGAAAACTGTGAAATTTTCACAGGTATTTTTAGTCTTCTAATATATGAAAAGGTGAATTTATGTGAAATCCATTTCATAACTGATGAAACAAAAAGTAATTTTCTTCAACTATGGTAATTTTTTACCATTTTTTGAGATGATATCCTTTATTGTGGTGCATGTATTTTGATGTCTAAAAAGGTAACCTGAAATCTAAAGAATAGCATAAAAAATTAGAATTTATTTATCTTCCAATGACTACACAATGATCAAAATTCTTTTCAACATTGTATTTTAGGATAAAAATTCCCAAAATATCTAATCCTATGTTTTTCTAGTTGAAAAGTAAAATGAAATGAAAAAAAAAGTCAAACAAATGGAAAGCTTACTTGCAGTTTCCTGCACTGACTTCTTTAAAACATTACACGCCTTTGGATTTATGTAGTATGTTTTAGTGTCGAATTTCACAGTAAGAAGATGTTCTTCAATCTTTATAACTTCACCAATTTTGTAAATGATCTAAAAAAAAAAAAGAAGAATTTACAAAGAAATAAGTAAAACAAACAAATTATCATAAAAGAAATAAAGACAATTGTCATATTTTATCATGCAAGTTAACTTTTTACAATTCTCAAAAATGACTTACAGTCTGTTGTTAACTGGGGTAAAGAATGGCTTTTTAATTTTAATGCCTCCAAAACTAAACTGTTCTGCATTAGTCATCTGAGAGATCCCTTTCTGCCTTCCATCAGCATGGCAGATGCTAACCTCCAGGAGAGTTACAGGTTGTGCCTTCTCAGACAAATATTCTCAGCTGACATGAAGTGGAAAGATTATATTGAATCTATTGCTAGGTCTGCTGCTAAGAAAGTTGGTTCATTGTGTCATGCTAGACAATTTTTCTCTACAGAATCTATCTTACATATCCATAAGTCTACCATTCATCCATGCTTAGAATATTGCTGCTACATATGATCCCATGTTTCTGGTATATATTTAGTAATTCTTGATAAAATCTAGAGAAGAATCAACAATATTATTGGTCCTGACCTGGCATCTTGGCTTCAGTCACTTTCCCACTGCCATAAAGTTGCTTCCGTGTACCTTTTCTATAAATACTTTCAGGGTAATTGTTCAGGTGAGCTCTTCGCTATGGTTCCTAGACATTATAAATTAAAAACACAATACTAGATTGACAACTAGGTCTCATTAATTCACAGTTGAATTGATGGCTAGTTGTAAATTTAAATACAATATATAATGTTTTCCTGATTACGCTTCTATTGTTCTCACTCATTAATAATGTTTCTGGTTTCTAATTCTTTCATAGTCAGTATTCCCGTCAGTATCTTTACTGCTTTATATTAGGTGAATTTGATTTTCAAAAAATATACATTTTGTATCAACCAACCAATGTTATTCAAATTTGCAGAATATTTTCATATTTTGGGTAGAACAATAGAGCTCAACAACCCCGAAAGGCAAGTCTATCTCTGGGAAGGTACACTCTGATTTTCAATCTCCAAAAGGTTATGGAAGTAAATCCAGACAGAAAACCCAGAGTGGAGCCCCAAATTTGATTGACTGTCAACATTGACAACTTTCTGGCAACTCCTGCAGCCAAGCCAGCCTCAAATATAATGCCCTGTATTCCTTCAGATATTATTTGTGCAGTTGAGGGTGGGGTGGGGGTTGTGTAGTCTGGGCAGCACACCTCCATATGCCATCACCCAGGCCTGTGCCATGGAGCAATGTAGGCATGTTCTTTTTTGTATCTGAAAGAGCTTGCCAGTGAGGGGGAATGACACCAACTGAATACTTAGTACATGTCAACATTAATAAAAATAGGTAAGTTAAAATTCCCTGTGTTTGATGTCCTTTTATCTTTGAACCAAAACATCTAGTGATGCAACGGTCCAGAGAAGGAAAAACTCTGAATTCAAAATCTCCAACTAAGAGTAAATATTTACACTATTTACATTGTTCGAACTGTTCTCCTCATTTTTACTGTCATATTCACAACATTTTAGCTGTTATACACTCCAACCTTCTTCAGGTGATATTTGTTGAAATTTCAAACCAAACCCTTTATTTAGCCCATGGGGATAGATTGTTCTAATTCCATGTGCTATGCCTTTGAATGTCTTGGTTTTCAGTTAATTCACCTTGATAAATCTCCAAGTTTTTTTTATTATGGGTAAGTAGTAGGGAAGCCTGGAATCTGTAGCTATGGTTGGTAACTAGACTAGGAGACAGACATCTCTGAATTCAAATCCAGAGCTGGCATTCAAAGGATAGTCTGATATCATGTGCAGTTTTGTTCTGAAAACTTCTGTTACAACACCAGTGCCACGTTGTATTGGCCTCTGCCTTTCCCTTAGAGAGCATTGGTGGTTTGGAGAAGAGATATATGCTACATGGGAAACTGCTGAACTTTCATGAAAAAAAAAAAAAAAAAAAAAAAAACTGCCCAGGTCTGAGCCCTGGAGAGGGTATAATTTTTCAGGTGTAAATTCATGGTCTCTTCAGAGTGACAGATGCCATGCAGTACATTTTATCTAGATATATCTACAAGGAGAGGCTGAAAAGTTCTTGGATTAACCAAGAAGCTTTCTCTCTCTCTCTCTTTTGCTCTCCTTACTCAAAAAAAAGCCTGATGTTTATTATTTATTATTATTTCATTATACTAATGTTTCATCAATACAAAGCACAAGATTCACTGAAGTGTAAGTGAATATTGCAAGCCCAACTGAAATTGGAACTTGGCTCTCTGATTTCCAATTCCCAGCCATTATCCTTTACACTACCCACACATCTAAGATTACAGCACTTTGCATTTCTAAATGATGACCCATCTAGGTACTGACCAGACTCAACCTTGCTTAATATATAATCATCACATATGGAAACCTTATTTTCCAAGAAATTACACTCTATTAAACAACAAAGAGAAAGAAAATATTGGCAAATCTAAACTTTTTGACACAAATGTAAATTCACCTCTCTCATGTCTTCACTCCAGACACCATGTTTTTCTTGCAAACGTTTTATCTTCTCAATATCTTTTAACAATTGAATCGAATCTCCAAGCTGAAACTGAAAACATTGTTTAAATTAAAATATGTTACTAAAAAAGGAAACTTTATTGTAAAAATAAAAACAAGATGAAATTCCTTTTCAGCACCATAAACAACACAGATCAAATAAACTTAAAGCAGAGATTCTGGTACATGTTTAAGAAAAAGGCAACAACAATTCTATCTGCCATAATAATTAAAATAATCATCACAATAATTTCAAAGCAGAGAGATTTTGCATAAAAAACTACCAAAATGATAAGGTTTACACCACTTCACCAGAAAACATTCCTGAAAGTGTGAGAATGCATTTCAAGCAACAGAAACCAACTGGTATCATGGTTTGGGTTGCTGTTACATCTTGCCCTTGGTGTTCATTGACCTACCTGATATCATCAGTTCTCGACTTGGTATCTATGCTGATGACACAACTATTTACCTTGTCTTAATAATAAGTCTGATCAATTTGTTAAGGTCAAATTGACAGTTGATCTAAAAAATGACTTATAATCTATTGTTAACTGAAGCAAGGATTTTTTCTATTAATATCTTTAACTTATCAATGATCCTCTTTGATAAGTCTTGATCAAAATGCTGGCTGTTTAAGAGTATATTAGCTCACTTTTTTCTTATACTAAATTTCTCTGATACTAATTTGTTATAACTGATCTATACACCAAGGTATTTGAATTGTTTAGTATTTACTAATACCACAGACAATTTTTCTGATGGATACAGGGTATGTGCCATCACTTCATTAATATTCAGGGTATATGCCATCACTTCATTAATATTCAGGGTATGTGCCATAATATCCTCTAAGTGTGCTAATTCCATAATTTTTCCCAGGGGTTGTAAGATAGTTATTCCCTAAATATTTATGAATAGTAAAATGGTTATTTTTTTCATTTAATAATGAATAACTGTGATGAAAAATATCTTTCTTAAATGTCAAATCTAGAGAAACTAATTCTATTATGTCTGCATATATATCATTTAAATTAGATATAAAGCACTCTACTGATTGAAATGTAAGAATACAGAAGGTGCTTATCTCCCTATGTTGGAGATCAGTCATGTGACAACCACTTAGTGACATCACTCCATACAGTAACAATAGTAGCAGATAATTTTTAGATCATTTTATGGCAGCAAATCAAAAGGTTGCTTTCTTTTTAGACTGGGCCAAGGAGCCCAGAATGAGGCTAAATCTGCCTTCCCTGCCTGGGATATAGATAAATCTTGCCCATATGAATCTGGAGCACTAAACATGGCTTCTGCAGATACAGAAGTATCTCCATATTATATATGACTCTTTTTCTTTGTTCTTACACTCTGCTTTGCCATGCAGATATATGTGATTATTATGCTTGGAACATATGTATATATAGTTATGTGTATGTCTTAGTAATATAAAAGTCTCTCTGAGAACAAAGCATATTTTTCCTTTCAGTCATTCTGTTCCATCCTGTCCATGAAATTTGGGCTTATTATGTCATGGATATAAAAATGCACATAACAGAGGAAATACAAATGAGAAAATAAATCTTTCTTCTCTAGTTCTTCTCTGTTACAAAAGATTTTTAAAAAAGTACAGCATTTCATTAAAAAACTGTTTTCAATGCTTTACCATGTGATATTTATATTAAGCATTGCTAGTCAAATTGTTTTCTTCATCTAACATCTACAAAGGATAGGTGCATATTTGAAGAAAATGTTCAACACCTTAGCAGTCCTATTAAATTACAGATTTTAAAACAATATATACCATATTCTTAGAGGTCTTGGCATTGGCTTCCTGGCTTTTGCATGCTTGATCTGCAATTTTAAACAAACTTTTCAAATTGTGGTCACATTTTTTCCCTCAACATGAAGCAAAACATCAAAATAAAACTTAAAATCAAAATAGGAAAGGAAATTTACAAAAAAGGAAAAACTTGTAAAATTCTTAATAAAAATAAAACAAAAGAATTTCAAAAATGTTTTTACACTTTAGATGTTTCTACTAATAATTAAGTATGAATTTGTAGTGAGTCCTGGTAAAAATAATAAATAAAAAATAAAATATAAAATCAAAAATAAAAAGAATTCAAATTAAAATTAGGCATTTGTGTTTTCCTTTAAAACTCTTACCTCTTTCTTTTTTTCTCTTTCTCTAAACTTCTCTAATTATACTTCTCTCTCAACTAGTGAGAAGGCAACCCTCAAATAAAAAGAGGAAGAAGAAGTAAAGACTGAACCTGGCCAAAAATCACTAGAAGTTTTCAGGAGTAGAGCTTACTTATGTGTGACTGAAAAAATGCCTAAAATCAGGGAGACACGACACATAACTTCTGTTATAAAAAAAGGATAGACCAACCAGCAGAGAAGGGAAAAAAATGACACCAGGAGAGAACAGAACAAAAGAACGCAATCATACATGACCCTTAAAAAAGCAGTCAAGAGGTCATCTGCTACTGACATTTCTGCCCTGTTAAATGCTGAGAAAACGCAGTAGATTGACATCAACCTAATTTCTGAGATTACTACTATCCCTAACATGGTCTTACTTTAAAACAACCACAAACGGACATTTCACCTGACTGCTATCAATATCCACCTGATTAACAAACTTTTTGCCACAGCTGAATACCAAAGGACTTGCTCATCACACTAAAGAAAATAAATATATTATTTATTTTAGCCCTTGAGTCAATTGGTTTTTATGCCCTATGTTTCTGATGAAATAATTATCCTGCAATCTATCTAAACTGGCAACTTTCTGATATGAACATATATGCCACAAATTCAAAGACTATTTGGTACTCATTCTCTAAATTTGTGGATAAGTACCTATATTTTCATATAAATAAGTACCTATATTTTCAGTGTGTTTACAAATCAATTACATTAAAGATTTCAATCAGTTTGTTTTGTTTTGTTTTCATGTAACTGATAAGCAAGAGATAAAAAAAAAAGGCATAAATACTTTTCATTTCAGGTATGACCCTCGAAATTATTCCCAATTTACACTCCATACATAGTTTTATTTCTCTATTTCTGGATTCACATTCAACACAGAGTTTGAAATGACCACAGGGTTCAAACTTCACCAGACGACCTGCTGTTGAACAAAGCATGCAGTAGCCGTACACATTCAAGGTTTGGCTGGAAAGAAAAAGGAAACACAATAGCAAATGAGAAATACATTCATAATATTCTGATCAATGTCAAAGAAAAAAGGTGATGTCAAATCTGGAATCAACCACTCTTGTCAATATTAATCTTAATCTAAATTAATTATGTGAGTTCATTTTGATATTTAAACATGTTACATTTACTTGTGAGTTGAATATTTTAAAGGGCATTTTTTAATGAAGTTCATTTATATTAAATCAAATTTCTTTAAGGGATTTTCTAATCTTTGTTCTTAAAATTGATATGGCATGAATTTTGGATTCGAATAATATTCTTCATAGCTTTATTTCAATGAGAACTATTTTAGAAAGAATATCCTCCATGGAATGTGATTTCTAAATTTTTCTATTATTGCTGAGAAAACAGAATTGGGTTTGCAGTTAATTGGCAATTTCCAGACTCTTGAGAATTTGTTAACAAATGTTAGTCCTATTAAAAATAGATTGAAATGCTTTCAATTGATTAATTTAAAAGTATGTTTATAAATCTTCATTTTGCTAGATAAGTGAAAATATCTTAAGGAGTCAGATTATTTCTCTACATGAAAATTAATTCCAGTCAAGTTATGAATGCCAAACTATATGTAGGAATGCAAAAGGCGATTATCTTCTTTTGGTTGAGATGAATTCTCAAAGGTTATATGACAGCCACTGAGTGACATCAGTTCATAAGTCACGAAAAGTTTCAATCTCTAGAATCAAGATGAGCAGTTTCTTTTTTTAGCATAGGCAAAGTAAGACTTCTACCTGGGAAATTGCCATGATGGCAGCATACAAGCCAATAGTGCCAATTTCTTGTTGGGAAATATGTCCTCATCAGAGACATAGAAAATAAATCCAGCCTGTTCAAATTTCCATTGGGAAATATCAATGTGACTTCACTGTTTTCTCGTTGGGAAAAATATGGCTTCTTCAGAAATATAGAATACTCTGGCAGTTTGAATTCCCATTGGGAATTATTATGATAAGACTCTATGTCTCCCCCTCATTTTCACATACATGTGTTATAGTTTCTTTGTGTGGGACAAGTGTTAATATTTGTATATAATTTTGTGTATGATTTAGCAAAATAAAATCTCTTTGAGAACAAAGCATGTTTGTCATTTGTTTTCTTTCAGATATTTTGTTCTGTCCCTGTATTAAGATGTTAGTATATCATAGACTGAAAATATTCCTTCTTGCATAGCACCCCATTATACAGGGTGTTTCAAAAAGAATACGCTAAAATCATTACACTGTTTTTTCAGGTCTATAGCATTGTAGTGGACTGAATCAGTGGTTATTTGATAGAGTAGGTATCAAAGTTTGATTGGGTGTCAGTTTCACCGCTGTCGTTAGTATAACTTCCGGTGCAGCTACAAACAGGACAAACCTATCTCGAAATGCTCCAAAAATGGCTATTCACTTTACTGCAAGCAGATTTGAATGACTTCATTTTTCAGCAAGATGGAGCACCACCCCGTTGACATCTCGGGGTTAGAGCTTATCTGAATGAAAACATGCCTCAGCAATGGATTGGGAGGAGAGGTGCTAAAGACCTTGCTCTCTGTGCTTGGCCGGCCAGATCCCCGGACCTCACTGTGTGTGACTTTTTCTTGTGGGGGTATGTTAAAGACCAAGTTTATGTTCCAGCACTTCCAGCAAGTATCGATGACTTGAAAGATTGAATAACAGCTGCAATCAACATGGTGGACCGTGACATGCTGAAGCGCGTTTGGGAGGAATTCTTATATCGGCTTGATGTTGTCTGCGCTGCCGGTGGTGGCCACATTGAGCACTTATAAAACATGAAACGAAACCTGAATGTATATATAACACATGTGTTCATGCTAGAGGTTTGTAATTTTTTTCGTTTTTGACATATCACGTGATGATTTTGGCATATTCTTTTTGAAACACCCTGTATATTGCAATCATTATAGCTTGGAATGCAAGGGAAGGTTATTTACTTTTTGTATATTTTCAATAATAATATGGCATCAATATCTCTTTAAAAATTAAAATTAATCTTGCCTTTGTTTGGCTCTTTCCTGGAGATTTTTTTTCAGTGAATCATCATCAAGCATATCAAGTGGTTTCATGTTTTTTTTATTTTGAATATCTAGTGTTGCCCCATTTTCCACAAGATGGATAGCACTATCAATTGCATACTTTTCTGGAGTATATGAAATATCCTGAAGGAAATCAATAAAATACACAAACCATTGTAGAAAAAAATACATATTAATAGATTCTGAGAATTAAATGTATTAGTGAAAGGTATTCAGAGGTAAACAGAAAAGGAACATTTCATTTAAATGAAAACTTCAATTTATTAAATGATGCTATGAAGTGCATCTACATACAAAAGGTCTGTTTTTTCAGATGTCATCTTATTTGAACTAAAAATAAATATAATCAAAGTAAAGCAGTAATGATCATATAGAATACCATATATACAAACATTTGTTATTTCTTCAAGCTTTTTTTTTAATTTCAGAAGCTCTAAGGTAAGACATAGCCAAATGAATGATTCTTCTAAATCAAATTTACAAGTAATCCTATTTTGCTAAGTCAACTTATACTGAATAAATAGTTCTTTCAAAATGGTTTATATCTTCAATAAAGTTTAAAGTGAGCTTATATTTCATGTCTTTTTTTTTAACTTTGCTTATAATGAGTATAAAGCTTGTAATGCTTTCCAACAATATAACTAGAAACAATGATTTCAACATTTAAGTGAAAAAAAATATTTAAAGTGTTTCCACTGAAAAAATGTCCTGATTTCAAAAAATACTTTGAATCACATTTCAACCCAGACGACACTAAATTTAAGATACCTGAAGAAATAGAAGATATACCAATATTTATCTAATGATTACAAATTCCATCTCCAAATAGTAATAAACTTAGTGATGAGAAAATTAAGAAAGCTATTAAAAATCTAAGGAATAATAAAGCATCACTTGACATTGAGGCTGATCTTTTGAAAATAGCTTACTTTCTCATCAAATTCAGTCAGAAGTTTTTCTTTTTTATGAAAGAAGTCTAGAATCAGAAATGCAACTACAGAAAGTGGGGTTTATCATGCTTTATGGAAGCAGAACTGTAATTATAGACAAGTATATTTAAATTCAATATTTATTCTACAATATTTTGAACTGTATATTTTTCTTCATCATTGTTGAATAAGGCATCTTGTAAATGATTTGAAATAATCTTGTATTGGTTTCACTTATAGGGGAATGACTGCTAAAAACCTCCCCAAATTTATAAATAAATTGTACAGATGCATACTGGGATTTTTTCCTAGCCAATAAAATAGACCAATTCTCAGCCTCATCTGCCTTATTCTTGTTTTCTCTTGTCTTGAAGTCAGAACACTATAATGTCTTTTGTGAATTAAAACCATTCTTAGTTTGTGAACTTTTTGCCTCATTAGTCTTGCTTTGCTTACTTTTGTCTTACATATATTGTTTGATTAGTATTATTTATTTGTTCTTTTCTTTCTTTTGTTATGTTTTATTAGAAAATTTATCAGTTCTATTTGTTGGGAATTTCTGCCTATTGAATTTAACCATGGCCAATTAGTTTATATCTTGAAATAGTTAAAGAAGTGAAGATAATTATTCTAAAAATCATTGAATAATAACAATAACTCATCTCAATATTTTAAGGACAAAGTCTGTTTTGATTTCTTTAATAGTTTTTGAAGTTCCTTTAAGATAGCCACTAATGAGTCTAGTCTGTTTATGCATTACTACTAAGTAGTAAGTTCAATCCTCAATATTGGTATCTGCAGAAATGAAAAAGCTGACATGACAGCAAAGAAATCCCTAAAAATGAACTTTTTTTTACAATAATGTTCACCCTGTACAAGGCCCAGTAGCCACTCAATGTAGAGAATTACAGAGTCAGATGCACAGTTTATGGGGGTATGTAGGGAACATAAAACTTAACCCTAGACATGAAGAACTTAAGATTGTAAGGAGAGGGGAAACATCCCCTTGGGAGTCCATTCCCCAAAGCAGTGGTTTATGGGAAGAAGCTGCTCAAGTGGAACTTACATCTCACCAATAAGAATGAGGGTTGTTTGCTACAATGTGAATGGCATGGTAAATCTTAACTGCAAAGGTTAAAACTGGTGGAACCAAGGAATTTATTTTGTCTGGACAATTTCCATAGAAATAGTGATAGAGCAGCAAGAGGCTTGCAACATTTTGTCTGTGAGAAAACAGCTGTCGGGTGAAAAATAATTCATCACCCACATGGATGTGGAGAACACAAGGTACTTACTGGAGCAGTACAGGTAAGTGAATATTTTTCCAATATCATTAGTGATGGATTGTATGCATGATTTTCCCTTGAGGTCTGTATTGAGCTTAAATCCCAATAGGCATTCAAAACATGTAGCCTCCCTGAGGGAACACCCGTTTATAATCAGTGTACATTCTGGGTTTGTTCAGTGATGATGGAATATCATTATTTTGGTTTCTGAGACATTGAATGTTACCAGTTTTCCCTCCAATGAGCTTTGGTGGTGTAACTCATATACCGTTAAATCATCAGCATAGATATGCACAAAAGATCTAAGTATACTCTTAAGCAGATCATTTATATAAAGTAGAGAGAGATTTGGACTGAGAAGTGAGCCTTGGGGGATGCCAGAATTGATTATTTGGGCCTTGGAGGACAGGCTGTTTATTTCAAATTTGAAAATCACCAATACAAACTTCAAACCAACTATAAACTCATACATTCTAAATAGTGATAATATGAGTTATGGAACTATCATGCAAACAACAAATTTTGTAAAATTAAACTCATTCTAGAATGGCATCATGGTCTCAGACTTTTTGGAAGATCCATCCAGAATCAAAATAGGAGATACCTATATCACTCACTCGTTTCTCTTTAAAAAAAGTTACATCCTCCTGAATGTTCAGTATGTCAGGAGGCATATACTGTAAAACATATTCTAACTGTAGAGACCTTGCCCCTATATATCAATGATTTTATAAAGGACTTTGTAGTTAGTATATCAATGATTTTATAAAGAACTTTGTAGTTAGTATATCAATGATTTTTTAAAGGACTTTGTAGTTAGTCCTGATAAAAAAAATATATTAAATAAAATATATAAACAAAAAAGAAAGACTATTGTCTTCATCTTTGTCGCCATATTTATCACAACGTTTCGGCCGTTGTACGCTCCGGCCTTCTTCAGGTGGTTGGAATTTCGACCTGAACTCTTTATTTCGATCGCTGGGGTAGACTGTTCTAGTTCCACGTGCCATGTTTGATGGATGTCAGTTATTAGCTATCTCCTGCTAATTTTCCCTCTGAAAGTTCTCCACTGCCTTAACCGGACACATGGCACAGTGGATAAAGGCGTTGGTTAGATCCAGTGACAGACCCAAAGAGTGTGAGTTCAATACCTGGTTAAGGCAGTGGAGAACTTTCAGAAGAAAATTAGCAGGAGATAACTGATAACTGACATCCTTCAAACATGGCACGTGGAACTAGAACAGTCTACTCCAGTGATCGAAATAAAGGGTTCAGTTCGAAATTCCAACCACCTGAAGAAGGCCGAAGTGTACAACGGCTGAAACATTGTGATAAATATGGCGACAAAGATGAGGACAATAGTCCGAATAATGTAAATACTGTACATAATACCTCATCTCAGAAATATAGACAGACCCAAAAAAGAAAGAATTAAAATTAAGACAAGCATTTACACTTTCCCTTAAAACTCTTATCTCTTTTTTTTCTCCCTCACTTTAAACTTCTTTCTAAATCCTTCTCTCTCAGTTAATGAGAAGGCAACCTTCAAATAAAAAGAGGAGGGAGAAAAGACTGAACCCGGTCTAAATACACTGGAAGTTTACAGGACCAGAGCCTAAATTATGTCTATAAATCTACCAAATTTCCGCCATATAAAAAAAATGAAAAAGAAAGGAACACAGGAAAATAAAATAATTTGGGCCAATCAAAAAATTAACACAAAGAGAATTTTGATGTTAGACAAACCAAGGTTCACGGCAGAGTTTCAGAGCCTACTGAGCTAGATGATGAGAGTGATGGCAAAAGAAATGACAGAACAAGAGATGTGACTGCCAGAGAAACCATCCAGGTGTAATGCATGTAGTTAAGAGATCATCTGATAATGATATTTCTGTTCTTCTTGGGGCTGTAAATTGATGCTAACCTATTTCTAAGATGACTACTACTAGCATGGTCTGACTTCAAAACTACCCACTACCAAGCCAAAATTAACTTTCTCCAGACTGCTACCAATATCTGCCTTAGAAACAAACATTTTGCTACACGGAAATTTGAAATTTTGCAATATCAAAGGACTCACTCTAAATCAAATAAATAAAATTATATTATTTATTTTATACTCTTGAGATCATTTTATTCCCAAGTTTCCAGTAAATAAACACTAAGTTTACACTGCTCAACTCTTCACAACCTCTTTGAGAAAATAAAAATAGAGACCGTCCCAATTTACTTGAAAGACATTTTTAGTTATAGCACTAAATAACTCCATTCTAGAGATATAACTGGAGAGTGATGGAACCAACAACCTAAAGGATTTTTACAAACTATATATTTTTAAAATATTTTCAGCATTAAATAACCGACAGATTTGATAAAACAAAACAATCAATCAGTCAACCTCAATGAGTGCTTCATACAAAATTTGACATTAAATTAACGAACAAAGGTTGACATATTATCAATCAATAAACCTTGAGATTGTATTTTGCAATTAATGGCTTGATGAGAAATTGGTTCTATACTTAAGATGAAGTTTTAAATATAAATTGTCTGAGGCTTTTTTTATTTTCTTCTTCCATAAATGTTAATATTGACTTACCTGTTCCAAGAAACTTGACAGTGTACACTTGGGGTCAAGGGCTGCATGAAGAGCTGTATTTCCATCATTATCTTGGGCATTGATATCAGCTCCTTCAGACACCAGCAATTTCACTATGCTAAGATGGTTTCCTAGAGCAGCCAACATCAGTGGAGTTGAACCATTAATTGTTTTAATATTCAATTTAGCTTTGCCCTAAATTTTGAAGAAATAAATAAATTTGTAGATACTTTTGTTTTTAATTTGGTGAATTAATGTTACAGAACAGAATTATTCTATCTTAAACTCAAATTTACCTTCAACATGGACAATTAAAGAAAATATGCAAGAGGCATGTATTTTATAATTTGTGTCCATTATTTATTAACACCTTGAAAACTGATTGGACAGTTACTTAACTTTATTGCTATATCTTAAATATGTGATTAGTATATGAATTAATTTCATCAGAAAGATGTCAAATGAAACACATCACTACTGTCTTTACACGGAATGTTTTTTAAGCAAAAGTGATAATAAAATTTAACAGTACATATGATCACACATCAGCCCTCATATTCAAAGGAGATAAGTTATGATAATAGACTTGAAAGTAAAAACAAATTTAGTTCAGCTTCATTTGCATAGAAACAAATACAACAAATCCATTATTTCTCAATATTACTAGGTGAAAAGATTTTATATAATCACCGAGAGAGACAAGCACATGATAATCAATATTTGTCTATATTTCTCAGATGAAATATTGTAACTTACACTATTTACATTGTTTAGACTATTGTCCTTATATTTGTTGTTATAGTCATGTTTCAGCCATTTTATGCTCCGTTATTTTCAGGTGATTAGAATTTTGAACAAAACCCTTTATTTCATCCACTGGAGTAGATTATTCTAGTTCCACATGTCATGACTCTTCTAGATATCTTAGTTTCAGTTATTTCCCTTTAGCAACTCAGCTTTTCAGGTTTTTGTCCACCTCTACTGTGGTCATGTATTGAACTCACAGCTCTTCAGGTCAAGTTACTGGATTACTTCAAGCAATGCTTTCATTCACTGAGCCGTGCATCCAGAAGAGGCATGACACATTGAGCTAAAACAATCTACCCTGGTGGACGAAATAAAAGGTTTGGTTCAAAATTACAATGACCTGGAGAAGGCCAGAGAGAAAGGTCATGAATATGACAACAAAGATGAGGACAACAGTCTGAATAATATAAATAGTGTAATTAGTTACATGATAATCAGTTCATACACATTTCAGTCAGTGGTTATTTTAAGCAAAATCAATAGATGATACATCCTAGTGGTAAACATCTTGACCCCACTGTGATCATGACTAAATAAGAAGAATATATAACATTACATTTCATTTCTTTAGTCAATGCACATTATTTACTATAATTTAAAATATTTACTGAATCTATAAAACATTTCATTGATGTCTTTTGTAACTTTTTTAAACTGACTTACCTTTTTAATCAGCTTCTCTGCGACATCAAATTTGTCATACATAGCAGCAAAATGGAGGGCAGAGAACCCACTATTGATTTGAATATCAACAAATACAGAATCATTTTCCAAAATCTTCATCATGGTTCTATAATGATAATAAGAAGAAATGTCTTTAGTAAATTAATTCATTTGTGAAAGAAAAGTTTGGTTTTTTACTCTAAAGTTCCTATTTTTTGTTTGATGTCTTATCACTTCTATTAGATATTCATAAACACTCTCTTGCAGAAAAAGAATGAAAAAGTATCAATTGCATTCAAAATAAGTGTGTGCTAGTACAGGAGATTTTAAATACAGATAATGAAAATGTTTACTTGTTTGACAATATAAAGAGAACTAGAACAATTCCCTGTATATACACCTGAGGAAGGGCAAAATATCTGAAATGTAATGATAACAACAACAAAAATGAGGACAATAGGCTGAACATAAATAGTGTAAATAATGTTAATTCCACATCCCAGAAATTTAGACAAAAAATATGAGTGTGGAACAGAAAAAGAAATAATTTTATTTTAAATTTTAAAGAAAAAACAATGAAATTCAATATCTGTTTATATTTCTGAGATGAGGTATTATGTACATTATTTACATTATTAATTTGGTTTGATAGAATTTCATTGAAAAGAAAATGCTTTATCACTTCCTGCATCCTTCATAATAATTTCATTGTCTACATTATTCGGACTATTGTCCTCATCTTTGTCGCCATATTTATTACAGCATTTCGGACAGAGCGTACAACAGCCAAAACGTAATAAATATGGTGACAAAGATGAGGACATTAGTCTGAATAATGTAGACAATGAAAGTATTATGAAGGATGCAGGAAGTGATAAAGCATTTTCTTTTCAATGAAATTCTATCAAACCAAATTAATAGACACACAATTATTGCAACAGGAACTTGTCTCAAATGTATCACATTATAATAATGAAAATAGAAGTTTTCTCGACTTACTTAACATCTCCTTCAGTAGCTGCCAGGTGAAATGCACATTTTCCCTCTTTATTTGTTTTTGTGAAGTCAATGTTCTTATGACTCAGCAAAATCTCTATTATATCTGATTTTTTCAGCATAATTGCCAGTCCTAAAGCTGTATTTCCATCATTATCCTGGAAATAAAAATATCTTTAATAATGCCTTTCCTATAGTCTTCATAGAAAGACATACTGTGTAGGTAATAGTGTTTTAAATGATTTTGTAGTTGTCATTTTAAAAATCTCTATCTATAAAAGGCAGGATGTGTGTGTGTGTGTGTGTGTGTGTGTGTGTGTGTGTGTGTGTGTGTGTGTGTAATGAATGCACAGCTGCAATTTTCGACGGATTTGCACCAAAATTTACATGCACATGCTCCAAGTTAGCGGGAAGGCTAAGACTGACTTTGCATTACCCAACTCCCATTGATAGTGGAAATAATCGATTTTTTCATGCTTCTACAGCAGTTTTTGTGTAGTTTGCGGCCATTTTCTACTGGTCAGAGTGAGAGCCTATAGCTGGCTGCCATGAATAGGCAGGAAGATTCTATTGGCCAGCGTGAGAGCCAACAGCTGACTGACACAAATGTTAACTTGCATGCTAGCATGCAAAAAAAGTCGATAGCTGCATTCGTCACAAGTGGGAAAAATTTAAATCTGCATGGCACGTTACTCCAATTGGCTCATTCACTTGCTTAAACTCAACATTGATTCTGATTCCGCAGAACTGGGTTGGGTGTGAAAAAGTATTTGTTGTTAACATTCTTTTTTCATTTGGTTTTTCCAGTTATGAGTCCTTTTTTAAAGCTGATCGTTTTGTGTTCATTTTGTTTAGTTCTTTTTTCGTAACAGATTTAATGTTTAGTATAGAGCTTAGAAAAAATTTGCAGTGTGAGATAGGCAAGAAGTAAAGCATGTAGCAACATCAGCATGGCAAAGGGCACTCCTTTAAAGGCAAGGAAGGGCAAAAATATTTTAAGTGATAGCGATTGCTGTATGAGTTGTACAGTTTTTGAATTAAGCACGGTCAATGCCGGGCCATGCTGCTAGTATTATTTATTATATGATGAATGTAATAAAAACAGTTACTGTTAAATGATTTATGATTTGTTTTTTATGGCTTATCAACATTTTTCAGGTTATTTAAAGCCAGAAAATATTTTTTATTGTAAGAATTTTTTTGAGATAATAGTGAGTTTACTGATACAAATCCTACTGATTAACTCATAGTTAGGGTGGAAAAGAGGTGGGTTCCTAACTTTCCTAAGGGTATTGTATGTAAGTGAATATAATGAACCTGACTGGAATTGGAACTCAGCTCTCTGACTTCTAATTCCAAGATGTTGTCCATTACACCACCCACACAACCAAGCTTACAGTACCTGGTATTCCCAAGCTGTCAACCATTTAGGTACTGACCAGACTTGATGTTGCCTAACTTTGGTAATCATATAAGGACTGGTATTTCAATGAGATATGGCCATAAGACAGTTAGTGTTAAAATGAGATCATAAAGTTGCAACAGAATATTGGTTGAGAAAGTGAGAGAAAATGGTGCTGATAAATACAAATGATTACCATAATTGAAAAAAGTGTAAAGAAGCCTTTATAATAAAAGAACTGATTATTGTCTTTTAATACAAACCTCTATGTTGATGCTGTTCAGTAATTCTTTTACACATTGCTCTGAATTTTTTGTAACAGCAATGTGAATTGGTGCTTGATTCCTTTTATTCAAAATATCTTCTGTTGCACCCTTGGATATCAGAAATTGTATTGTTTGGTGAAAATTCCTAAAAATAAACAGTTTAAACAATAACAAAACATAAACTATATCTACACACCGATTCCAGGGTCTTACTTTATTTTTACTTTTTAAGTCTAGTTCAATCATATACATAAAAATATTTACTTTTTAAGTCTAGTTCAATCATATACATAAAAATATTTACTTTTTAAGTCTAGTTCCATCATATATATAAAAATATTTACTTTTTAAGTCTAGTTCAATTCTAAATGCAATAATTTTTACTTTTTAAGTGTAGTTTAATAATATATGCAGTAACTTTTACTTTTTAAGTTTTGTTTAATCATATATACAATAATTGTTACTTTTTAAGTCTAGTTTAATAATATATGCAATAATTTTTACTTTTTAAGTCTAGTTCAAACATATATGCAATAATTTGGGCAAAGGTGCAAAACATAATCTGTTCCACATAGTCTACTTCTATCCATACTGAGCTTTTGGAATTATAAATTTATTTTCTAAATTACATTAAAATGATGAGAGCCTAGAATCATAAAAAAGCTAGACAAAATAATTTTTATATAATATAAAAGATTTTCAACTGGACTCTAATCACCATAAAAAATGCTATAATATATAAACCACAATATATAACAGCAATGTAAATTGATGCATGTTTCTTTTTACTCAAAATGTCTGCTTTTGTCCCCTTACTTAGCTGAAGCTGTACTATTTGGAGCTTATTCCTAAAGAGAAAATGAATAGTTGCATAAAAAATAAATCTTTGAGACACAAGCTAAACCAAAACATTCTGTATATGGTTTTCACCAATTTACACCTTTTATCCTAATTCAAATACATGAAATAATCTGAACAAAGACACAAAAATTAATCTATTGTAGACAGTTTATATCTATCTATACTAAGCTTTTTGAAATTTTATATCTGTTCTCTATTACTGGGTTCGAAGTTTGTAGCATTTTTCAATATACAACATTTGAACATGTGATTTTAAATTTCTCTGATGGAAAGAACTTCAATTCTCTGGGCACTTGTGAAAACCACTTAGACTAGTTCATGACCCAGAAAATTGCCAGGTTCTGGGAGGATGTAATCATGAAACTGCCTCAAAGATGATGAAAGATAGTAGAACAAAATGGCACATATGTGGTTGAATAAATCTATATACAAATATCTAAGTATTGTTTTTGAAATTCACTGAAAAATGTTGTGTATTAATGTTGAATTGTCTGAGGTGAGTCATTTACATATGAAGTCACAAAGAATTTAAATAGCTATGGCTATTACTCATGAGGCAGTTGAGTGCATACCACTTACCATGAGTCAGTAACACTGCACTACAATGGTATCACCAATATCTAAAAAACATGATGAACAATTATCACTTCATAATTATGAATATGCACAAGTGTTACCTAGGATACTAGCAGCTAAAGCTAGAATGAAAAAGCTACAGGATTTAAAATCAGTCAGAGGTGAAAACCAAATAACTGATCTTTTGTTGGCCACTGCTGGTTGCCATCATAAAATAAGGAGTACCGGCAAATGACTCTAATGCATTTACAACTGAGAAAGTTGTCACTAGAACAATGTATTGTATTTGTTCAGCAACAAGAATTGGAAAATTTAATAGAATAAAAGTTATGTATCTGGACACATACGCAATAAAGAAAAAAGATGAAATAATATGTACTTTTTGTGGATATCAGCATCAAAGAGAAAAACAAAAATGTCCAGCATATAAAAAAATGAGAAAAGTGTTTCAAAATGAACCATATCAAATGTGTGTGTAAATCCCAAAGGAAAAAGTTAGAGATGGTCCAACAAAATGGACAACAAACAAATATGGACATCTTTTCATTGAAAAAAAATAATGAGAGTTATTAAAGATTCAAATCAATAATGTTTTATTGGACATGCAACTAGATACGGGAAGTGACATGACATTTATATCCAGAAATTTCTGAAAGAAATTAGGAAAAGCAAGATTAAAGAAAAGCCATATCCAATTGATTCAGTTTGACAAATCCATGATAAAAACAGGCTATTTTCAATCCTATGTGGAACTAATATATAAATATAAATTGGCATATTATCAATTATCCTAACAAACTAAAAAGAATTACTGTCTAATAGGATTGAAAATAGCTTGTTTTTATCACGGATTTGTCAAACTGTATTGAACATAAATTCAACAAAATTGGTAAACAATGCTAAAGCAGAAGAAACAAGAAATGTAAAAAACTATGAAGCAAAATTAGGACTAAAGGAAAATGTATGCCCCTCCCCATATTTCCAAACATGAAAAGTGCCAGTCCATCTATTACCAACAGTTGTAAAAAAACTAAAGTATGAAAATATTCTCTAAAACTGATCTAAAATCAGCATACCATCAAATACCTATTGACGAAAACTTTAAAGAATTCACAACAATATGTCAATGGAAAAGAATGCTGTATGGAATTAAGACTGCAAGTGCAATTTTTCAAAGGGCTATAGTGCAAGTTATTGGTAGCAGTATAAAAAATATATTATGCTACCAGGATGACGTTTTTGTTGGTGCTAGTAAAGATGAAGAATTAAACAGAAAACCAATATGATGTTGAATAAGTTAAAAAATGCTGGGTTAACAATTAACAAAAAAAAATGTGTGCACAACACAAAAAAATACCATTTTTGGGATATTCCATATTTAACAAAGGCATATCACCAGACCAATTATAAATTGACAAAATATTAAAAGTTGAAATACCTAAGAACAAAAAAGAATTGGATTCTTTCTGAGGACTTGTAAATTTCTACAGATGATATGCAGAGCAATATTCCAAATTGACAGAACCTTTTGTTGCATTAAGAAAAAAGAATATGGAATTTATTTGGAAAAAAGAATAATGAGTGGCATTTGAAAATTTAAAAGCAGTTTTGGCAAAGAAACCAGTAGTAAAAATATTTGGTCCTAGAAAGGAATTAGTAGTAACAAATGTTACAAGTGAACACTCAAATTCAGGAATATTAGCTCAGGATGGTCATCCTATTATGTATCTTTCAAGAAAATTGTCAAAAGCCAAAGTGAACTACTCAAATATTGAGAAAAAATCATTGGCCATAACATGGATGACAAATAGAGCTTGTCTGTTTTTGATTGGAAAGAAATTCCTACATAGGTATAACAATAGATTTTTAGAATTCATATTTCATCCTAGGAAGGAATTTCCTAAGGTAATGTCTTCTAGAATTCTAAGATGGACCTTAATGTTAATGGCATTTGACTTTGAGTACATGAAAGGCAATACCATTCTGCATGATGATGCATTGTTGAGATTGATGTTTATTACTTCTGAAAAGGAGAAAAAAATTCAAAGATACTTTCTTACACTGGGTTGAAACTGATATTTTGCTAATAGATAAATTAGCTGAGGATATGAATTGAGATCCCATATTAAACAGTATATTGTTCAGAATAAAAAATGATAAGTGGAATAATTGCTCACAGGCCAAAAGGCATTTCAAAGTGGTTAAATAAAAGTTAACTGTAGAATAATGGTGTAATTTATAATGGAGACATATTGGTTCCACCTGCAATGCAAAGGAGAAAAGTTATAAAAAGTATACATGATGATGTTCATTGCAGAATAATGTTTAAGCAAAGGAGATTAAGGATAGAGGTATGATAACCAGGCTATTCTACAGAAGATTTAGACAGAAAAAACACATGCATGTCCTAAAGAGTCCCAACTTGAGATAGAGGATACATGGATCATGCTCATGTCAATGGAGTTGGATTATTACTAATACTGGTAGATTCGTATTCAGGATGGCCAGAAGTAATACAGATCTCCAGCAAAAGAAGTTTGACTGTGAAACAAGCATTAACGATCATACTTTCAAGAAATGGAATTCTGAAAATACTAGTATCTGAAATCGCGCCAGAGTTCTGTGAAGAAGTATACCAATGGTTGAACAAATTTGGATGCAAACCATATACACCTCCCCTCCCCTTACCATTCACAATCAAAGGAAGGATGGTGCAAACTATAAAAAACAGACTGAAAATATGTGTACAATGGAAAGCAAAAATAGAAACATTTCTTCTTAGGCTGTTGCTAAGTTATAGGATAATACCACATGCTGGAAGATCAAAAAAAAAGTCTATCTGCCTTTATTGGTAGAAAAATTAGAGCCTCATTGACCATGTCCTATGATACCAACGAAAAAATTATGGAATAAAAAGAATAGGGAATATAATCTATAAGAGGAAAGATTCATAATGCAAAGTCGACAGAACACTATGATAATAAAAAAAAATGGAAATGGGATATTAGGGCATGCAGACCAAATTAGATTGCAACATGATAATGATGAAGAAATGTTTAGTGAGCCTGAAAGTGATGAAGGCGAAAGTGTCATGTCAAGGCAAGGCAAACATGACAGTGAAAATTGAAAGTAATATAGACTCTGAAAAGGAGTTGGAGGAACATTCCTATGACCAAAGAAAAAAGTCAAGGTCTCCTATATCTAGGCAATCTCTTAGAAAGAGAGAGGAAGATTATGAAGAGACAAAAGCTTCCAGAAGTACCAGAGGAAATAAGGTGATAAAACCACTTTGACACAGGCAGGTGAGGTAACTCATTTACATATAAAGTCCCAATGTCTATAAATAGCTACAGCTATTACCCATAAGGCAGTTGAGTGCATACTACTCCCTGTGAGTCAGTCACACTACACTAACATTATTTTATATTTGTACACAGTTATGTTTTATACAGTATAGTTTTTGTGTTCAAATAATAAAGATGGCAGATAGCTAACGTGTTGCATTTGCTCTGTGATGTGTGAACAAGACTAACATTGTGGACTTTTGCTCTGACCCAATGTTAGTGGATTAAAGTATAAGAGACCAGAATCGGTAAAAAAATGCTTGACAGTAATATTTATATAGAGCAAAATTTTTCAATCAAAAATTAATTTCCATCAAAGAATATTATAATACAATTTATTGAGTCTTGATCATACTTACTTTATTACTGCAATGTGCAAGGCAGTATTACCATCTTCATCAGTTTCATTGATATCGGCACCTTTTTCTAACTCTTCTTTTGTTGGTTCCTCATCCTTTTTAAGAATGTTCAGGTAAAGTTCTGTTTGTTGCTGGCAAAATATGTTATACTGGAATTAATTCTTTTGAATTAAGTTATAATACAATATTAGTAAGAAAATATAGTTCACATCAAAGAGTCCTTTAAGTTAGAGACTCAACAAGAAATTATTAACTAATGAGGAAACAATAGTTGACTTATGGAAAAGCAAATATTTCTATTGCCACTTATGAATTTAGAATGATTTATATGAGGTTTTTTATGTCATTATTGCTCAATGGGAACCTCGCAAAAAATGTTTTAAATTTGGGAAAACTCAAAAGGTACTAAAAACATATTCATCTTTCTCCACAATCATATTTTCCTGATGTATTTGTTCCTTTTTATATATATATATATATATATATATATATATATATATATATATATATATATATATATATTATTTTTAAAAATTTGATTCCTTTGTTACATTGGAATTACCATGTTTCAAAAACGGAAGCTAAAAACTTCCAATTCAATTATAGAAATTAAATAAATTAAAGTACTTTGTTCTGTTTCATTTTCAAGTGCTTGAAAATGTAGCGAAGGAATCAAAGTTTTTAAAAAATAATTATAATATTGGCTCTACTTTTGTATTGAGCACTGTTTTTTTAAAAATAAAAACAAAAATACTAAAGGACTTCGGATTATCAATCTAATGGTTCTTTCCTATTTTATCAATATATTTGCACACACACACATACATACATACATATATATATATATATATATATATATATTTGTGTATTTAGGCAGCAATCCTTCTTTCATGCACATTTGAAGTATTGAATACGACTGACAAGGTGCATTGATTTAGTTTTTTATACAATTTCTCATGTGATCTAATAAATTTTTTCTTTTTAGATGATAAACTGTCCAATTGTTCCTTTTATCTGAGCACTTTCAGCTATACATTTAGACACTTTCAAGGTTGAAATATATAACTGTTAACAAGAAATAGTTTTTTATATGTATTTATATAATGTTTTCATTTTCAAAACACAGTCAAGATATTGTGTCCATGTTCATAGTTGATATTATGGAGTGTTGTTTTTTGTTTTTATTAATAAGGCTTCCATTAATTTTAGCCTTTTTTGCATATAGATGATTCTATTAGGTTTATGTTGTCAACCAATATGTTATGAATAGGATATATATATATATATATATATATATATATATATATATATATATATATATATATATATTCTCTACATGCTTGCAATTTTCATGATATTTTCATGTCTCTGGTTTGCATAGCCACTTGCATCTTAGTGACTTTATTGCTTTGCTTTCAGGGCTCATATTCAAGTACTTTAATATATGTAGCAGTCATGTCCAGTTTATGCTCTCATCTACTATAGAAGAAAATAAGTGAGAGCTATTTCAATGAAATATCCCCAAATGGTCATAATGTTGATAATGATGTTTTGTCTTCAGTAATATTATTATTATCATCATCATCATCATTACCAATCGGACTCTGAATTACCACCAGTCACAGTGAATGGATGTTCCCTCAGTAACTATTGAGCCTTAAACTCAACACAGACCTCAAGTGGGACTTATACATATGTTTTATTGCTAAAGATGCAGGAAAAATGGTCAGTTCCCTGTACCACTTCTGTAAATTCCAGACTCTTCATGCTGTCCTCTACATTTACAAGTGCCTGATCAGACCTAAAATGGAGTTCTGATGTCATACCTGGGCAGGAGCTGTGCAGTTCCCATTCTCAACTCTCAATATAGTCTAAATGCATCATCGCATACTTTTTTTTTTTTTGACAAATTCTTTTCCAGCCTCTCACAGATCAAATATTGCAAGCCTCTAACTTCTCTATTGCTACTTCTATGGAAAGTAGTCAGACAAACTACATTCCTTAGTTCCACCAGTTCTAACCTTCACAGCTAGGACCCACCATCAATCACTACAACCTGTTCAAATCTCGGGTTAATCTTTATCTTCCCCATATATCTGCATAAACTGTACCTCTTACTCTGTAACCCTCTACTTTGAGTGGTTCTTAGACCTTGTACAGAGTGAACATCAGTGTAAAAAAAAAATTACCATTACTACCATCAATATCTCTCATGACTTTACTTCCCATCATATTCTTTCTTTCAATGCAGTAAAAAAATCATAAAAAAGTATTTCAATTTGCTACTTTTTTTTATGCACATACTCATGCACATCAACACACACAGACACAAACACATGAAAATAAAATTATAAATAAAAACTTACTGATGTACCAACACTTGGCATCTGGTCATCTGTGGGCAAGTAATAGGTATTTCATCAGCAACACATACATGCAGGTGGAGAGAAAAATGGAAAAATGAAAGAGAAATAAGGTTAATAATAGATAATAACAGGAAGAAATGTGTTCTATGACAGTGCTACTCAAAGTGAAGTATGCATACTGGTGTCAGTACATGAACCATTGTCTGCTGGTATGCAAAGAGTTTCCATTTTTTTAATCATTTCACCCCAAGCAAGGCAACAGAGTCACTAACATGTAGGAGATTACTGAGTGTGGAAGAATATCAGAAAAACATTAAGAAGAGAGACAACAATAAAAGAACAGAATTTAAGAGGACAGAAGATAATGATTGACATTGCTGTATTGAAAACTCAGAGTCTAGTTTGGTTTAATGTGCCTTTATTGAACATAACTGAAGAGTCTTGCCATTTTGGCTAAGATGGCATGACTTATTTATAGAAATCATAAGACAGGGGAGGTAATTGGGTTGGCTTACCATAGTTGCATTTAAATTTTTGAAGTAGAAAGTTGACTGAAAAGCAAAAGGCTGGCAGAGAGTTCCTCAAGAAAGAATGTGCTTATGTGGGCCTGAAATTTTGTCGAAACCCAAAGTGGGTGACAAGAAAGAAAATGCTGAAAAATACTGTTCTAGAGTATATTTTTAAGTGTGTATTTTGTTGTTGTTATTGTCTCTATTTGAATCCATTGTTGGGGTGGGGGTATTTGACAGAGTGAGGAGTTCTCTGTTTATTCAGTCTCACATTATTTTTGTCTGGTGAACTGAGAAAAGAGTGCTGAACTGTTATATCTGTCTTTCTGTATAGCAGTAAATGCTGGACAATCTCCTCAAAGATGAAAAACAGACTTGAAGCAACAGAAATGTGGTTCTACGGAAAGATGCTGAGAATACCATGGACCAAACACATGAGTAACAATGAGGTTTGGGAGAAAATGGAAACAAAAAGGAAACTTATAATTAACATCAAAAAAAGGCAGTTGAAATTTCTGGGGCACATAATGAGGAAAGAGGGTTTGGAAAACTTAGTACTCACAGGACAGATTGAAGGAAAGAGGGACAGAGGAAAGGCAGTGCAAAACATACTTGATGAGCTTGAGTAAATTGATGGTAAAACAGGGTTTTGGAGAAATAGCAAAAAGACAAAATTTATTATGAGCTACAAAGGACAGGAAGATGTGAAGGACCATGATTGCCTACTTCCTGAAGAGACATGGCACATTTTTTGCATCAAAAACAGATCATAAAAATTCACACTATACTCAAGTATATACAGCTTACAGTCAAATCACGCTGGAACACCGGTTCTTGTACGATCACCGAAGTTAAGCAGCGTAGAGCCAGGTCAGTACTTAGATGGGGGACTGCTTGGGAACACCTGGTACTGTAAGCCCCCAAAGTCCAACCTTACCTCACAGTCGGTGGGGGGGAAACAACAGTAGTGTCAGAGCTATGCCGCCCGGAACTTCGTTCCTGGTAGGGCCACCCAAGGCGGACAGGTCTGGCACACACGCCCGCCTAACAAGGGCTCTGGTGAAAATCCAAGGAGCATCTGCATCGGTAACCGGCGGCTTCTGGTCGTTCCTGTCTCTGCGTCTGTGGGAACCCCATATTCAAGCAAGAACGTTATCCGAGTAGGCCTGGGTACCCTACTTCTGTAATTTATCCCAAGAATCTTCTTCTCATAACAGGAAGAAGCCGGCTCAATCCGCCCAGGGTGAATGCCGCATCAGTACAGTTCAGTACAGTACAGTACAGTACAAGTATATACAGTATAAATTTATTGTGTTTTTCTAATTTTTTTTAATTCCTAAAATGAATATTTTTTTCACTTCATGCTCTTTTACTAATACATCAATACATCATATATTTAGCAAAAATTGAAAATTTCAAAGTCTAAAACGAGTGCCCAGTAAAAAAGTTACTATCTAAAAGAAATCTGGATTTGAAGCAATAATTATTTTGTTTTCATTTTGGTAAAAGGCAAAATAAAAATGTGAAAGACAAACTGACCTGTTTCAAAACTTGATGGTTCTCTTATAAGAGTACACAGCAAAGGGTTGAGACACCAGGATTCACCACAAGTTCTTAATTGAATATCATTATTACTAAGAACATATTCCACTTGAGCAACTTCTCCCAAAATCTATTTGTAATAAGAAAATGTCTCTGTATCTTAAGCCAATCAAGTGATTCTTAGAAAATATCAGAATTCTATCTTTTCAATTATTTGTACCTATGTAGAGAATTTTAAGGCAATTAATTGTTCTTTTAATTTCTTATAACAATGGCAATTGCTTTTAATATGAACTTCTAAAAAGAAATTTTCATGAAATCAATTCAAAATTTAGTTAAACAAAGTATTATTTGATATGCTACTGATGCATTCAGACTTTCAATTTTTCCATTGCTCAATCCCTTACTCAAATCATGAATTTCCCTCTACTCAATTCCCTTTCAAATCTGTATAACATGCTTCTTTACATGATTTATTTCTTACTTCCTCTTCTCACTCTTGCTGAGCATTGCAACACTGTCCTCTTTACAACTCAGATCACTCTATAGTATCTATTAATATCTCATTCTAGTCATCAATTAGACAGGAGCTTCCTATTCTTTCCATTACCAGCATATTGATTGGGATTCACTCCATGACTTTCTTTGAGACAGCTTTTGGACTGACATTTTTAATATTTAGAATTGAGTCATCGCCAAGAATAAGGAGAATTTGACGAAAATGCCAAACCTTAATCCAGTTACCAAGAAAGAATCATCTCTTACTTAGCAAATTCTGTACAACTCCACTAATTGATAAACAGAACTAAATGACATAGGATAATGTTATTCCAACAATTAAATGTATCAATTGAAAGATAAATAACTCAGACAGTTACCATTGGAAAGCTGAAAAGTAAATTAAGTTAAACATTTAATACAAAAGATATTAAAATAAACAATGAAAATAAAAGATTAAAAAAAAAAAATTTGTATAATGAGGTGGCAATGGTGATAAGCTGTTACACTGTATCTATGGAGGATAATGGGTATGTCCCAATTCCTATAAATACATTGGTATATACTATATGTTGTCTTCCACTTGGGATTCACCTTGATTCACTTCTAGCTCACCACTAGCAGTTGATTATTTACTACACACCACTGGCAAATCTTGTATGTTGTTCCTGTTATAAATATTATCGTTCCATTTCCAACCTTCATTTTGATTATTCTTATTCAGTAACCTTTCCCTAGGTTACAAGATAAGAGCAGATCAGGATAATCATGTCCCAATTCCTATAAATATTTTAGCCAATCATATATATGTTGTTGTCTTCCACACTTGGGATTCACCTTGATTCACTTCTAGCTCACCACTAGCAGTTGATTACTTACTACATACCACTGGCAAATCTTGTATGTTGTTCCTGTTATAAATATTATCGTTCCATTTCCAACCTTCATTTTGATTATTCTTATTCAGTCACCTTTCCTAGGTTACAAGATAAGAGCAGATCAGATGTGTGCACCCCATATTTGGCTATTTTGCCAATCATGTCTCAATTCCTATAAATACATTGTATATACTGTGTTGTCTTCCACTTGGGATTCACCTTGATTCATTCAGCTTCTAGCTCACCACTAGCAGTTGATTACTTACTACACACCACTGGCGAATCTTGTATGTTGTTCCTGTTATAAATATTATCGTTCCATTTCCAACCTTCATTTTGATTATTCTTATTCAGTCACCTTTCCCTTACAAGATAAAGCAGATCAGAATGCTGCACCCCATATTTGGCTAATTTTGCCAATCATGTCCCAATTCCTATAAATACATAGGTATATACTGTATGTTGTCTTCCACTTGGGATTCACCTTGATTCACTTCTAGCTCACCACTAGCAGTTGATTATTTACTACACACCACTGGCAAATCTTGTATGTTGTTCCTGTTATAAATATTATCGTTCCATTTCCAACCTTCATTTTGATTATTCTTATTCAGTAACCTTTCCCTAGGTTACAAGATAAGAGCAGATCAGGAATGATGTGCACCCCATATTTGGCTATTTTGCCAATCATAATCAATCGTATGTTGTCTTCCACTTGGGATTCACCTTGATTCACTTCTAGCTCACCACTAGCAGTTGATTATTTACTACACACCACTGGCAAATCTTGTATGTTGTTCCTGTTATAAATATTATCGTTCCATTTCCAACCTTCATTTTGATTATTCTTATTCAGTCACCTTTCCCTAGGTTACAAGATAAGAGCAGATCAGGAGTGATGTGTGCACCCCATATTTGGCTATTTTGCCAATCATATCATTCGATAAATACATTTCACTGTTATATTCCACTTGGGATTCACCTTGATTCACTTCTAGCTCACCACTAGCAGTTGATTATTTACTACACACCACTGGCAAATCTTGTATGTTGTTCCTGTTATAAATATTATCGTTCCATTTCCAACCTTCATTTTGATTATTCTTATTCAGTAACCTTTCCTAGGTTACAAGATAAGAGCAGATCAGGAATGATGTGCACCCCATATTTGGCTATTTTGTCCAATCCTATAAATACATCGATATACTGTTGTCTTCCACTTGGGATTCACCTTGATTCACTTCTAGCTCACCACTAGCAGTTGATTATTTACTACACACCACTGGCAAATCTTGTATGTTGTTCCTGTTATAAATATTATCGTTCCATTTCCAACCTTCATTTTGATTATTCTTATTCAGTAACCTTTCCCTAGGTTACAAGATAAGAGCAGATCAGGAATGAAGATATTTGGCTATTTTGCCAATCATATCATCGATGTTGTCTTCCACTTGGGATTCACCTTGATTCTAGCTCACCACTAGCAGTTGATTATTTAAGTTCCATTTCCAACCTTTTTGATTATTCTTATTGAATGATGTGCACCCCATATTTGGCTATTTTTTGTCCAATTCCTATAAATACATATCATCGATGTTGTCTTCCACTTGGGATTCACCTTGATTCACTTCTAGCTCACCACTAGCAGTTGATTATTTACTACACACCACTGGCAAATCTTGTATGTTGTTCCTGTTATAAATATTATCGTTCCATTTCCAACCTTCATTTTGATTATTCTTATTCAGTAACCTTTCCCCAGGTTACAAGATAAGAGCAGATCAGGAATGATGTGCACCCCATATTTGGCTATTTTGCCAATCATGTCCCAATTCCTATAAATACATCGATGTTTGTCTTCCACTTGGGATTCACCTTGATTCACTTCTAGCTCACCACTAGCAGTTGATTATTTACTACACACCACTGGCAAATCTTGTATGTTGTTCCTGTTATAAATATTATCGTTCCATTTCCAACCTTCATTTTGATTATTCTTATTCAGTCACCTTTCCCTAGGTTACAAGATAAGAGCAGATCAGGACCATGATGTGCACCCCATATTTGGCTATTTTGCCATGTCATATACATCGATGTTGTTTCTTCCACTTGGGATTTCACCTTGATTCACTTCTAGCTCACCACTAGCAGTTGATTATTTACTACACACCACTGGCAAATCTTGTATGTTGTTCCTGTTATAAATATTATCGTTCCATTTCCAACCTTCATTTTGATTATTCTTATTCAGTAACCTTTCCCTAGGTTACAAGATAAGAGCAGATCAGGAATGATGTGCACCCCATATTTGGCTATTTTCATGTCCAATTCCTATAAATACATCGATATACTGTTGTTGTCTTCCACTTGGGATTCACCTTGATTCACTTCTAGCTCACCACTAGCAGTTGATTATTTACTACACACCACTGGCAAATCTTGTATGTTGTTCCTGTTATAAATATTATCGTTCCATTTCCAACCTTCATTTTGATTATTCTTATTCAGTAACCTTTCCCTAGGTTACAAGATAAGAGCAGATCAGGAATTGTGCACCCCATATTTGGCTATTTTGTCCAATTCATAAATCATCGATGTTGTTGTCTTCCACTTGGGATTCACCTTGATTCACTTCTAGCTCACCACTAGCATTGATTATTTACTACACACCACTGGCAAATCTTGTATGTTGTTCCTGTTATAAATATTATCGTTCCATTTCCAACCTTCATTTTGATTATTCTTATTCAGTCAACCTTTCCCTAGGTTACAAGATAAGAGCAGATCAGGAACCATGTGCCACCCCATATTTGGCTATTTTTCCAATCATGTCTCAATCCTATAAATACATCGGTATTGTCTTGTCACTTGGGATTCACCTTGATTCACTTCTAGCTCACCACTAGCAGTTGATTATTTACTACACACCACTGGCAAATCTTGTATGTTGTTCCTGTTATAAATATTATCGTTCCATTTCCAACCTTCATTTTGATTATTCTTATTCAGTCACCTTTCCCTAGGTTACAAGATAAGAGCAGATCAGGAGTGATGTGCACCCCATATTTGGCTATTTTGCCAATCAATATCATCGATGTTGTCTTCCACTTGGGATTCACCTTGATTCACTTCTAGCTCACCACTAGCAGTTGATTATTTACTACACACCACTGGCAAATCTTGTATGTTGTTCCTGTTATAAATATTATCGTTCCATTTCCAACCTTCATTTTGATTATTCTTATTCAGTAACCTTTCCCTAGGTTACAAGATAAGAGCAGATCAGGAGTGATGTTATTTGGCTATTTTGCCAATCATTTGGCTATTTTGCCAATCATATCATATTATCGTTCCATGTTGTCTTCCACTTGGGATTCACCTTGATTCACTTCTAGCTCACCACTAGCAGTTGATTATTTACTACACACCACTGGCAAATCTTGTATGTTGTTCCTGTTATAAATATTATCGTTCCATTTCCAACCTTCATTTTGATTATTCTTATTCAGTCACCTTTCCCTAGGTTACAAGATAAGAGCAGATCAGGAATGTGATGTGCACCCATATCATATTTGGCTATTTTGCCAATTATCATATCATCGATGTTGTTCCTGTTATCTTCCACCAACCTTCATTTTGATTCACCTTTCCCTATTCAAGATAAGAGCTTCTAGCTCACCACTAGCAGTTGATTATTTACTACACACCACTGGCAAATCTTGTATGTTGTTCCTGTTATAAATATTATCGTTCCATTTCCAACCTTCATTTTGATTATTCTTATTCAGTAACCTTTCCCTAGGTTACAAGATAAGAGCAGATCAGGAATGATGTGCACCCCATATTTGGCTATTTTGCCAATCATGTCTCAATTCCTATAAATACATGTTGTCTTCCATTTTGTCTTCCACTTGGGATTCACCTTGATTCACTTCTAGCTCACCACTAGCAGTTGATTATTTACTACACACCACTGGCAAATCTTGTATGTTGTTCCTGTTATAAATATTATCGTTCCATTTCCAACCTTCATTTTGATTATTCTTATTCAGTAACCTTTCCCTAGGTTACAAGATAAGAGCAGATCAGGAATGATGTGCACCCCATATTTGGCTATTTTGCCAATCATGTCATTCCTGTTACACTAGCAGGATTATTTATACACACCACTGTTATTTGTTCTTCCATTTCTTCATTTTGGGATTCACCTTGATTCACTTCTAGCTCACCACTAGCAGTTGATTACTTACTACACACCACTGGCAAATCTTGTATGTTGTTCCTGTTATAAATATTATCGTTCCATTTCCAACCTTCATTTTGATTATTCTTATTCAGTAACCTTTCCCTAGGTTACAAGATAAGAGCAGATCAGGAATGATGTGCACCCCATATTTGGCTATTTTGCCAATCATATCATTCGATGTTGGTATTACTGTATGTTGTCTTCCACTTGCATTCACCTTGATTCACTTCTAGCTCACCACTAGCAGTTGATTATTTACTACACACCACTGGCAAATCTTGTATGTTGTTCCTGTTATAAATATTATCGTTCCATTTCCAACCTTCATTTTGATTATTCTTATTCAGTAACCTTTCCCTAGGTTACAAGATAAGAGCAGATCAGGAGTGATGTGCACCCCATATTTGGCTATTTTGCCAATCATGTCATCGATTATTGTCTTCCAACTTCATTTTGATTATTTTATTCACCTTGATTCACTTCTAGCTCACCACTAGCAGTTGATTATTTACTACACACCACTGGCAAATCTTGTATGTTGTTCCTGTTATAAATATTATCGTTCCATTTCCAACCTTCATTTTGATTATTCTTATTCAGTAACCTTTCCCTAGGTTACAAGATAAGAGCAGATCAGGAATGATGTGCACCCCATTTGGCTTTTTGCTATTTTGTCCAATCATAAATCATCGATGTTGTCTTCCACTTGGGATTCACCTTGATTCACTTCTAGCTCACCACTAGCAGTTGATTATTTACTACACACCACTGGCAAATCTTGTATGTTGTTCCTGTTATAAATATTATCGTTCCATTTCCAACCTTCATTTTGATTATTCTTATTCAGTAACCTTTCCCTAGGTTACAAGATAAGAGCAGATCAGGAGTGATGTGCACCCCATATTTGGCTATTTTGCCAATCATATCATCGATGTTGTCTTCTACTTGGGATTCACCTTGATTCACTTCTAGCTCACCACTAGCAGTTGATTATTTACTACACACCACTGGCAAATCTTGTATGTTGTTCCTGTTATAAATATTATCGTTCCATTTCCAACCTTCATTTTGATTATTCTTATTCAGTAACCTTTCCCTAGGTTACAAGATAAGAGCAGATCAGGAATGATGTGCACCCCATATTTGGCTATTTTGCCAATCATAATCCCAATTCCTATAAATACATATCATCGATGTTGTCTTCCACTTGGGATTCACCTTGATTCACTTCTAGCTCACCACTAGCAGTTGATTATTTTTACACACACCACTGGCAAATCTTGTATGTTGTTCCTGTTATAAATATTATCGTTCCATTTCCAACCTTCATTTTGATTATTCTTATTCAGTAACCTTTCCCTAGGTTACAAGATAAGAGCAGATCAGGAGTGATGTGCACCCCATATTTGGCTATTTTGCCAATCATATCATCGATGTTGTATTCCATACTGATTCACTGTGATTTGTCTTCCAGCTTCACCTTGATTCACTTCTAGCACCACTAGATTTGATTTACTACACACCACTGGCAAATCTTGTATGTTGTTCCTGTTATAAATATTATCGTTCCATTTCCAACCTTCATTTTGATTATTCTTATTCAGTAACCTTTCCCTAGGTTACAAGATAAGAGCAGATCAGGAATGATGTGCACCCCATATTTGGCTATTTTGCCAATCATATCATCGATGTTGTCTTCTACTTGGGATTCACACTTGATTCACTTCTAGCTCACCACTAGCAGTTGATTATTTACTACACACCACTGGCAAAATCTTGTATGTTGTTCCTGTTATAAATATTATCGTTCCATTTCCAACCTTCATTTTGATTATTCTTATTCAGTAACCTTTCCCTAGGTTACAAGATAAGAGCAGATCAGGAATGATGTGCACCCCATATTTTGCTATTTTGCCAATCATATCATCGATGTTGTCTTCCACTTGGGATTCACCTTGATTCACTTCTAGCTCACCACTAGCAGTTGATTATTTACTACACACCACTGGCAAATCTTGTATGTTGTTCCTGTTATAAATATTATCGTTCCATTTCCAACCTTCATTTTGATTATTCTTATTCAGTAACCTTTCCCTAGGTTACAAGATAAGAGCAGATCAGGAGTGATGTGCACCCTATATTTGGCCATTTTGCCAATCATATCATCGATGTTGTCTTCCACTTGGGATTCACCTTGATTCACTTCTAGCTCACCACTAGCAGTTGATTATTTACTACACACCACTGGCAAATCTTGTATGTTGTTCCTGTTATAAATATTATCGTTCCATTTCCAACCTTCATTTTGATTATTCTTATTCAGTAACCTTTCCCTAGGTTACAAGATAAGAGCAGATCAGGAGTGATGTGCACCCCATATTTTGCTATTTTGTCCAATCATAAATCATCGATGTTGTCTTCCACTTGGGATTCACCTTGATTCACTTCTAGCTCACCACTAGCAGTTGATTATTTACTACACACCACTGGCAAATCTTGTATGTTGTTCCTGTTATAAATATTATCGTTCCATTTCCAACCTTCATTTTGATTATTCTTATTCAGTAACCTTTCCCTAGGTTACAAGATAAGAGCAGATCAGGAATGATGTGCACCCCATATTTGGCTATTTTGCCAATCATGTCATCGATGTTGTCTTCTGTATTCCACTTGGATTCACCTTGATTCACTTCTAGCTCACCACTAGCAGTTGATTATTTACTACACACCACTGGCAAATCTTGTATGTTGTTCCTGTTATAAATATTATCGTTCCATTTCCATTTCTTATTCAGTAACCTTTCCCTAGGTTACAAGATAAGAGCAGATCAGGAATGATGTGCACCCCATATTTGGCTATTTTGCAATCATATCATTGTTGTCTTCCATTCACCTTGATTCACTTCTAGCTCACCACTAGCAGTTGATTATTTACTACACACCACTGGCAAATCTTGTATGTTGTTCCTGTTATAAATATTATCGTTCCATTTCCAACCTTCATTTTGATTATTCTTATTCAGTAACCTTTCCCTAGGTTACAAGATAAGAGCAGATCAGGAATGATGTGCACCCCATATTTGGCTATTTTGCCAATCATGTCATCGATGTTGTCTTTCACTTGGGATTCACCTTGATTCACTTCTAGCTCACCACTAGCAGTTGATTATTTACTACACACCACTGGCAAAATCTTGTATGTTGTTCCTGTTATAAATATTATCGTTCCATTTCCAACCTTCATTTTGATTATTCTTATTCAGTCACCTTTCCCTAGGTTACAAGATAAGAGCAGATCAGGAATGATGTGCACCCCATATTTGGCTATTTTGCCAATCATATCATCGATGTTGTCTTCCTTCTTGGGATTCACCTTGATTCACTTCTAGCTCACCACTAGCAGTTGATTATTTACTACACACCACTGGCAAATCTTGTATGTTGTTCCTGTTATAAATATTATCGTTCCATTTCCAACCTTCATTTTGATTATTCTTATTCAGTAACCTTTCCCCAGGTTACAAGATAAGAGCAGATCAGGAATGATGTGCACCCCATATTTGGCTATTTTGCCAATCATATCATCCTATAAATGTCTTCACTTGGGATTCCACTTTGATTCACTTGATTCACTTCTAGCTCACCACTAGCAGTTGATTATTTACTACACACCACTGGCAAATCTTGTATGTTGTTCCTGTTATAAATATTATCGTTCCATTTCCAACCTTCATTTTGATTATTCTTATTCAGTAACCTTTCCCTAGGTTACAAGATAAGAGCAGATCAGGAATGATGTGCACCCCATATTTGGCTATTTTGCCAATCATGTCCCAATTCCTATAAATCATCGATGTTGTATTTGTCTTCCACTTGATTCACCTTGATTCACTTCTAGCTCACCACTAGCAGTTGATTATTTACTACACACCACTGGCAAATCTTGTATGTTGTTCCTGTTATAAATATTATCGTTCCATTTCCAACCTTCATTTTGATTATTCTTATTCAGTAACCTTTCCCTAGGTTACAAGATAAGAGCAGATCAGGAGTGATGTGCACCCCATATTTGGCTATTTTGCCAATCATGTCTCCAATTCCTATATCATCGATGTTGTCTTCCACTTGGGATTCACCTTGATTCACTTCTAGCTCACCACTAGCAGTTGATTATTTACTACACACCACTGGCAAATCTTGTATGTTGTTCCTGTTATAAATATTATCGTTCCATTTCCAACCTTCATTTTGATTATTCTTATTCAGTAACCTTTCCCCTAGGTTACAAGATAAGAGCAGATCAGGAGTGATGTGCACCCCATATTTGGCTATTTTGCCAATCATGTCCCAATTCATCGATGTTGTCTTCCACTTGGGATTCACCTTGATTCACTTCTAGCTCACCACTAGCAGTTGATTATTTACTACACACCACTGGCAAATCTTGTATGTTGTTCCTGTTATAAATATTATCGTTCCATTTCCAACCTTCATTTTGATTATTCTTATTCAGTCACCTTTCCCTAGGTTACAAGATAAGAGCAGATCAGAATGCTGTGCACCCCATTTGGCTATTTTGCCAATCATTTAGATTCCTATAAATATCATATATATCGATGTTGTCTTCCACTTGGAATTCACCTTGATTCACTTCTAGCTCACCACTAGCAGTTGATTACTTTACTACACACCACTGGCAAATCTTGTATGTTGTTCCTGTTATAAATATTATCGTTCCACTTCCAACCTTCATTTTGATTTCTTATTCAGTAACCTTTCCTAGGTTATAGATCAGGATGATGTATCCCATATTTGGCTATTTTGCCAATCATTCATTTTATTCTTATTCAGTTCACCTTTCCCTAGCTACCACTACAAGATTAAGACTACAGATCAGGTATGTTGTTCCTGTTATAAATATTATCGTTCCATTCCAACCCTCATTTTGCACCCCACCCATATTTGGCTATTTTGCCAATCATTATCATCAATTCCTATAAATCTTATACTTGGGATTCTTCCACTTGGGATTCACCTTGATTCACTTCTAGCTCACCACTAGCAGTTGATTATTTACTACACACCACTGGCAAATCTTGTATGTTGTTCCTGTTATAAATATTATCGTTCCATTTCCAACCTTCATTTTGATTATTCTTATTCAGTCACCTTTCCCTAGGTTACAAGATAAGAGCAGATCAGGAATGATGTGCACCCCATATTTGGCTATTTTGCCAATCATATCATCGATGTTGTCTTCCACTTGGGATTCACCTTCACCTTGATTCACTTCTAGCTCACCACTAGCAGTTGATTATTTACTACACACCACTGGCAAATCTTGTATGTTGTTCCTGTTATAAATATTATCGTTCCATTTCCAACCTTCATTTTGATTATTCTTATTCAGTCACCTTTCCCTAGGTTACAAGATAAGAGCAGATCAGGAATGATGTGCACCCCATATTTGGCTATTTTGCCAATCATATCATCGATAAATACATAGTTATACTCCACTTCAGATTTCATTCATTTTCATACTTGGGATTCACTTGCCACTGTACTTCACTAGCAGTTGATTATTTACTTCCTTGTATTTGTTCCTGTTATAAATATTATCGTTCCAAACCTTCATTTTGATTATTCTTATTCAGTAACCTTTCCCTAGGTTAAAGATAAGAGCAGATCAGGAATGATGTGCACCCCATATTTGGCTATTTTGCCAATCATATCATCGATGTTGTCTTCCATTTCTTGGGATTCACCTTGATTCACTTCTAGCTCACCACTAGCAGTTGATTATTTACTACACACCACTGGCAAATCTTGTATGTTGTTCCTGTTATAAATATTATCGTTCCATTTCCAACCTTCATTTTGATTATTCTTATTCAGTAACCTTTCCCTAGGTTACAAGATAAGAGCAGATCAGGAATGTGATGCACCCCATATTTGGCTATTTTGGCTATTTTATAAATCATATCATATACGATGTTGTCTTCCACTTGGGATTCACCTTGATTCACTTCTAGCTCACCACTAGCAGTTGATTATTTACTACACACCACTGGCAAATCTTGTATGTTGTTCCTGTTATAAATATTATCGTTCATTTCCAACCTTCATTTTGATTATTCTTATTCAGTCACCTTTCCCTAGGTTACAAGATAAGAGCAGATCAGGAATGATGTGCACCCCATATTTGGCTATTTTGCCAATCATGTCCAATTTCTATAAATACATCGGTATATACTGTTTGTTGTCTTCCACTTGGGATTCACCTTGATTCACTTCTAGCTCACCACTAGCAGTTGATTATTTACTACACACCACTGGCAAATCTTGTATGTTGTTCCTGTTATAAATATTATCGTTCCATTTCCAACCTTCATTTTGATTATTCTTATTCAGTAACCTTTCCCTAGGTTACAAGATAAGAGCAGATCAGGAATGATGTGCACCCCATATTTGGCTATTTTGCATGTCAATTCCTATAAATACATCGATGTTGTCTTCCACTTGGGATTCACCTTGATTCACTTCTAGCTCACCACTAGCAGTTGATTATTTACTACACACCACTGGCAAATCTTGTATGTTGTTCCTGTTATAAATATTATCGTTCCATTTCCAACCTTCATTTTGATTATTCTTATTCAGTCACCTTTCCCTAGGTTACAAGATAAGAGCAGATCAGGAATGATGTGCACCCCATATTTGGCTATTTTGCCAATCATATCATCGATATACTGTTGTCTTCCACTTGGGATTCACCTTGATTCACTTCTAGCTCACCACTAGCAGTTGATTATTTACTACACACCACTGGCAAATCTTGTATGTTGTTCCTGTTATAAATATTATCGTTCCATTTCCAACCTTCATTTTGATTATTCTTATTCAGTCACCTTTCCCTAGGTTACAAGATAAGAGGCAGATCAGGAAAATGATGTGCACCCCATATTTGGCTATTTTGCCAATCATAAATCATCGATATACTGTTGTTGTCTTCCACTTGGGATTCACCTTGATTCACTTCTAGCTCACCACTAGCAGTTGATTATTTACTACACACCACTGGCAAATCTTGTATGTTGTTCCTGTTATAAATATTATCGTTCCATTTCCAACCTTCATTTTGATTATTCTTATTCAGTCACCTTTCCCTAGGTTACAAGATAAGAGCAGATCAGGAATGATGCACCCCATATTTGGCTATTTTGCCAATCATGTCTCAATTCCTATAAATACATAGGCTATTTGTCTTCCACTTGCCAATTCATATCATATTGATTATTTACTGTCTTCTACTGTATGTTGTCTTCCACTTGCAATTCATTTTGATTATTCTTGATTCACTTCTAGCTCACCACTAGCAGTTGATTATTTACTACACACCACTGGCAAATCTTGTATGTTGTTCCTGTTATAAATATTATCGTTCCATTTCCAACCTTCATTTTGATTATTCTTATTCAGTCACCTTTCCCTAGGTTACAAGATAAGAGCAGATCAGGAATGATGTGTGCCCCATATTTGGCTATTTGCCAATCATGTCCAATCCTATAAATACATCGGTATATACTGTCTTGTCTTCCACTTGGGATTCACCTTGATTCACTTCTAGCTCACCACTAGCAGTTGATTATTTACTACACACCACTGGCAAATCTTGTATGTTGTTCCTGTTATAAATATTATCGTTCCATTTCCAACCTTCATTTTGATTATTCTTATTCAGTCACCTTTCCCTAGGTTACAAGATAAGAGCAGATCAGGAATGATGTGCACCCCATATTTGGCTATTTTGCCAATCATGTCCCAATTCCTATAAATACATTGGTATATACTCCATGTTGTCTTCCACTTGGGATTCACCTTGATTCACTTCTAGCTCACCACTAGCAGTTGATTATTTACTACACACCACTGGCAAATCTTGTATGTTGTTCCTGTTATAAATATTATCGTTCCATTTCCAACCTTCATTTTGATTATTCTTATTCAGTCACCTTTCCCTAGGTTATTAGATAAGAGCAGATCAGGAATGCTGTGCACCCCATATTTGGCTATTTTGCCAATCATGTCCCAATTCCTATAAATACATTTTGCCAGGTATATACTCGTATGTTGTCTTCCACTTGGGATTCACCTTGATTCACTTCTAGCTCACCACTAGCAGTTGATTATTTACTACACACCACTGGCAAATCTTGTATGTTGTTCCTGTTATAAATATTATCGTTCCATTTCCAACCTTCATTTTGATTATTCTTATTCAGTCACCTTTCCCTAGGTTACAAGATAAGAGCAGATCAGGAATGATGTGCACCCCATATTTGGCTATTTTGCCAATCAATCAATATAAATACATGTTATCTTCCACTTGGGATTCACCTTGATTCACTTCTAGCTCACCACTAGCAGTTGATTATTTACTACACACCACTGGCAAATCTTGTATGTTGTTCCTGTTATAAATATTATCGTTCCATTTCCAACCTTCATTTTGATTATTCTTATTCAGTCACCTTTCCCTAGGTTACAAGATAAGAGCAGATCAGGAATGATGTGCACCCCATATTTGGCTATTTTGCCAATCATGTCAATTCCTATAAATACATAGGTATATTACTGTTGTTGTCTTCCACTTGGGATTCACCTTGATTCACTTCTAGCTCACCACTAGCAGTTGATTATTTACTACACACCACTGGCAAATCTTGTATGTTGTTCCTGTTATAAATATTATCGTTCCATTTCCAACCTTCATTTTGATTATTCTTATTCAGTAACCTTTCCCTAGGTTACAAGATAAGAGCAGATCAGGAATGATGTGCACCCCATATTTGGCTATTTTGCCAATCATGTCCCAATTCCTATAAATTGGTATATACTGTATGTTGTCTTCCACTTGCAATTCCTTGATTCACTTCTAGCTCACCACTAGCAGTTGATTATTTACTACACACCACTGGCAAATCTTGTATGTTGTTCCTGTTATAAATATTATCGTTCCATTTCCAACCTTCATTTTGATTATTCTTATTCAGTCACCTTTCCCTAGGTTACAAGATAAGAGCAGATCAGGAATGATGTGCACCCCATATTTGGCTATTTTGTCCAATTCCTATAAATACATCTGATGTTGTCTTCCACTTGGGATTCACCTTGATTCACTTCTAGCTCACCACTAGCAGTTGATTATTTACTACACACCACTGGCAAATCTTGTATGTTGTTCCTGTTATAAATATTATCGTTCCATTTCCAACCTTCATTTTGATTATTCTTATTCAGTAACCTTTCCCTAGGTTACAAGATAAGAGCAGATCAGGAATGATGTGCACCCCATATTTGGCTATTTTGCCAATCATGTCCAATTCCTATAAATACATAGGTATATACTGTTTGTCTTCCACTTGGGATTCACCTTGATTCACTTCTAGCTCACCACTAGCAGTTGATTATTCTTTACTTTCCACACCACTGGCAAATCTTGTATGTTGTTCCTGTTATAAATATTATCGTTCCATTTCCAACCTTCATTTTGATTATTCTTATTCAGTCACCTTTCCCCTAGGTTTACAAGATAAGATAAGCAGATCAGGAATGATGTGCACCCCATATTTGGCTATTTTGCCAATCATGTCCCAATTCCTATAAATACATCGATATTGTATGTTGTCTTCCACTTGGGATTCACCTTGATTCACTTCTAGCTCACCACTAGCAGTTGATTATTTACTACACACCACTGGCAAAATCTTGTATGTTGTTCCTGTTATAAATATTATCGTTCCATTTCCAACCTTCATTTTGATTATTCTTATTCAGTCACCTTTCCCTAGGTTACAAGATAAGAGCAGATCAGGAATGATGTGCACCCCATATTTGGCTATTTTGCCAATCATGTCCCAATTCCTATAAATACATTGGTATATACTATATGTTGTCTTCCACTTGGGATTCACCTTGATTCACTTCTAGCTCACCACTAGCAGTTGATTATTTACTACACACCACTGGCAAATCTTGTATGTTGTTCCTGTTATAAATATTATCGTTCCATTTCCAACCTTCATTTTGATTATTCTTATTCAGTCACCTTTCCCTAGGTTACAAGATAAGACAGATCAGAATGTTGTGTTATAAATATTTGGCTATTTTTGCCAATCATGTCCCAATTCCTATAAATACATTTATACTGTATGTTGTCTTCCACTTGGGATTCACCTTGATTCACTTCTAGCTCACCACTAGCAGTTGATTATTTACTACACACCACTGGCAAATCTTGTATGTTGTTCCTGTTATAAATATTATCGTTCCATTCCAACCTTCATTTTGATTATTCTTATTCAGTCACCTTTCCCTAGGTTACAAGATAAGAGCAGATCAGAATGATGTGCACCCCATATTTGGCTATTTTGCCAATCATGTCTCCAATTCCTATAAATACATAGGTATATACTGTTGTTGTTTCACTTGGGATTCACCTTGATTCACTTCTAGCTCACCACTAGCAGTTGATTACTTACTACACACCACTGGCAAATCTTGTATGTTGTTCCTGTTATAAATATTATCGTTCCATTTCCAACCTTCATTTTGATTATTCTTATTCAGTAACCTTTCCCTAGGTTACAAGATAAGAGCAGATCAGGAATGATGTGCACCCCATATTTGGCTATTTTGCCAATCATGTCATCCTATAAATACATAGGTATATACTGTTGTCTTCCACTTGGGATTCACCTTGATTCACTTCTAGCTCACCACTAGCAGTTGATTATTTACTACACACCACTGGCAAATCTTGTATGTTGTTCCTGTTATAAATATTATCGTTCCATTTCCAACCTTCATTTTGATTATTCTTATTCAGTCACCTTTCCCTAGGTTACAAGATAAGAGCAGATCAGGAATGCTGTGCACCCCATATTTGGCTATTTTGCCAATCATATAAATCATCGATGTTTGTCTTCCATAGGTATTCACCTTGATTCACTTCTAGCTCACCACTGTTGATTATTTACTACACACCACTGGTGGATTCACCTGTTCCTGTTCATATTATCTTCCAGCTCATTTTGATTATTCTTACCTTCCCTAGGTTACAAGATAAGAGCAGATAGCAGTTGATTATTTACTACACACCACCCCATATTTGGCTATTTTGTTCCTGTTAATCTTGTATGTTGTCCCTTCAGTTATAAATATTATCTACTGTATGTTGTCTCCACTTGCAATTCACCTTGATTCACTTCTAGCTCACCACTAGCAGTTGATTACTTACTACACACCACTTTCTTGATTATTATCGTTCCATTTCCAACCTTCATTTTGATTATTCTTATTCAGTCACCTTTCCCTAGGTTACAAGATAAGAGCAGATCAGGAATGATGTGCACCCCATATTTGGCTATTTTGCCAATCATGTCCCAATTCCTATAAATACATAGGTATATACTGTATGTTGTCTTCACTTGGGATTCACCTTGATTCACTTCTAGCTCACCACTAGCAGTTGATTATTTACTACACACCACTGGCAAATCTTGTATGTTGTTCCTGTTATAAATATTATCGTTCCATTTCCAACCTTCATTTTGATTATTCTTATTCAGTCACCTTTCCCTAGGTTACAAGATAAGAGCAGATCAGGAATGCTGTGCACCCCATATTTGGCTATTTTGCCAATCATGTCCCAATTCCTATAAATACATATATATCGTATGTTGTCTTCCACTTGGGATTCACCTTGATTCACTTCTAGCTCACCACTAGCAGTTGATTATTTACTACACACCACTGGCAAATCTTGTATGTTGTTCCTGTTATAAATATTATCGTTCCATTTCCAACCTTCATTTTGATTATTCTTATTCAGTCACCTTTCCCTAGGTTACAAGATAAGAGCAGATCAGGAATGATGTGCACCCCATATTTGGCTATTTTGCCAATCATGTCCCAATTCCTATAAATACATCGATATACTGTATGTTGTCTTCCACTTGGGATTCACCTTGATTCACTTCTAGCTCACCACTAGCAGTTGATTATTTACTACACACCACTGGCAAATCTTGTATGTTGTTCCTGTTATAAATATTATCGTTCCATTTCCAACCTTCATTTTGATTATTCTTATTCAGTCACCTTTCCCTAGGTTACAAGATAAGAGCAGATCAGGAATGATGTGCACCCCATATTTGGCTATTTTGCCAATCATGTCCCAATTCCTATAAATACATAGGTATATACTGTATGTTGTCTTCCACTTGCAATTCACCTTGATTCACTTCTAGCTCACCACTAGCAGTTGATTATTTACTACACACCACTGGCAAATCTTGTATGTTGTTCCTGTTATAAATATTATCGTTCCATTTCCAACCTTCATTTTGATTATTCTTATTCAGTCACCTTTCCCTAGGTTACAAGATAAGAGCAGATCAGGAATGATGTGCACCCCATATTTGGCTATTTTGCCAATCATGTCCCAATTCCTATAAATACATAGGTATATACTGTATGTTGTCTTCCACTTGGGATTCACCTTGATTCACTTCTAGCTCACCACTAGCAGTTGATTACTTACTACACACTGGCGAATCACTGGCAAATCTTTATGTTGTTCCTGTTATAAATATTATCGTTCCATTTCCAACCTTCATTTTGATTATTCTTATTCAGTCACCTTTCCCTAGGTTACAAGATAAGAGCAGATCCTGTTATAGGATATGATGTGCACCCCCATATTTGGCTATTTTGTTCAGTCACCTTTCCCAAATCATACATCATCGAATGTTGTCTTCCATATTTTGGGATTCACCTTGATTCACTTCTAGCTCACCACTAGCAGTTGATTATTTAGCTCACCACTACACACCACTGGCAAATCTTGTATGTTGTTCCTGTTATAAATATTATCGTTCCATTTCCAACCTTCATTTTGATTATTCTTATTCAGTAACCTTTCCCTAGGTTACAAGATAAGAGCAGATCAGGAATGCTGTGCACCCCATATTTGGCTATTTTGCCAATCATGTCCCAATTCCTATAAATACATAGGTATATACTGTATGTTGTCTTCCACTTGGGATTTCACCTGATTCACTTCTAGCTCACCACTAGCAGTTGATTACTTACTACACACCACTGGCGAATCTTGTATGTTGTTCCTGTTATAAATATTATCGTTCCATTTCCAACCTTCATTTTGATTATTCTTATTCAGTCACCTTTCCCTAGGTTACAAGATAAGAGCAGATCAGGAATGATGTGCACCCCATATTTGGCTATTTTGCCAATCATGTCCCAATTCCTATAAATACATAGGTATATACTGTATGTTGTCTTCCACTTGCAATTCACCTTGATTCACTTCTAGCTCACCACTAGCAGTTGATTATTTACTACACACCACTGGCAAATCTTGTATGTTGTTCCTGTTATAAATATTATCGTTCCATTTCCAACCTTCATTTTGATTATTCTTATTCAGTCACCTTTCCCTAGGTTACAAGATAAGAGCAGATCAGGAATGCTGTGCACCCCATATTTGGCTATTTTGCCAATCATGTCCCAATTCCTATAAATACATATCGTATACTGTTGTTGTCTTCCACTTGGAATTCACCTTGATTCACTTCTAGCTCACCACTAGCAGTTGATTACTTACTACACACCACTGGCGAATCTTGTATGTTGTTCCTGTTATAAATATTATCGTTCCATTTCCAACCTTCATTTTGATTATTCTTATTCAGTCACACTTTCCTAGGTTACAAGATAAGAGCAGATCAGAATGATGTGCACCCCATATTTGGCTATTTTGCCAATCATGTCCCAATTCCTATAAATACATCGGTATATACTGTTGTTGTCTTCCACTTGGGATTCACCTTGATTCACTTCTAGCTCACCACTAGCAGTTGATTACTTACTACACACCACTGGCGAATCTTGTATGTTGTTCCTGTTATAAATATTATCGTTCCATTTCCAACCTTCATTTTGATTATTCTTATTCAGTCACCTTTCCCTAGGTTACAAGATAAGAGCAGATCAGGAATGCTGTGCACCCCATATTTGGCTATTTTGCCAATCATGTCTCAATTCCTATAAATGCAATTATATTCACTGATGTTGTCTTCCACTTGTGGATTCACCTTGATTCACTTCTAGCTCACCACTAGCAGTTGATTACTTTACTACTACACACCACTGGCAAATCTTGTATGTTGTTCCTGTTATAAATATTATCGTTCCATTTCCAACCCTCATTTTGATTATTCTTATTCAGTCACCTTTCCCTAGGTTACAAGATAAGAGCAGATCAGGAATGCTGTGCACCCCATATTTGGCTATTTTGCCAATCATGTCCCAATTCCTATAAATACTGTGGTATATACTGTATGTTGTCTTCCACTTGGGATTCACCTTCATTCACTTCTAGCTCACCACTAGCAGTTGATTACTTACTACACACCACTGGCGAATCTTGTATGTTGTTCCTGTTATAAATATTATCGTTCCATTTCCAACCTTCATTTTGATTATTCTTATTCAGTCACCTTTCCCTAGGTTACAAGATAAGAGCAGATCAGAATGCTGTGCACCCCATATTTGGCTATTTTGCCAATCATGTCCCAATTCCTATAAATACATAGGTATATATTGTATGTTGTTCTTCCACTTGCAATTCACCTTGATTCACTTCTAGCTCACCACTTTAGCAGTTGATTATTATACCACATACACACTACATGTTGTTCTTTGTATTTGTTCCTGTTATTAAATTTATCGCTCCACTTCCTATTTTCATTCAGTCACCTTTCCCATTCAGTTACAAGATAAGAGCAGATCAGGAATGCTGTGCACTATTTGGCTATTTTGCCAATCATGTCCCAATTATTCTTAAAATTTAGAAATACATTTATACTGTATGTTGTCTTCCACTTGCAATTCACCTTGATTCACTTTGTAGCTCACCATAAAATTAGCAGTTGATTACTTACACACATGGTGAATCTTGTATGTTGTTCCTATTTTCAAATTGACAAGTTCTCAGAGCTTTGTACTGTTCCACTAGAGCATTTCGGGCAGACCATTCATTTTGTTTTATGGTGGAATTCAATAAACAACTAAATTGGGCAGGGAGGGCACAGGGTACAGAGATTTTTATTTTTGTTGCTTTCACAAACTTTGGCCGAGTGGTCTTTCTTTCTACAAGACAGACAATTATCATCTCTAGTGGGGCATTTCAGGCATGGGTGTATTTACTTGCTTTTCTTGTGGGGGCAATCATCCTGAAATGCCTCACTAGAGATGATAATAAAACTAAAGAAACCTATTTCTGTATTTGGAACCTCTAGTGGGGAAATTCAGGATGGGTGCATTTTGCCTCCACAGGAAAAGCAAGTAAATCTAGGCTTTTGGGTTTTCTAGGGGTTCTAAATGCAGAAATAGAAGGTTTCTCATTTGTCTTAGGTACAGAACCCAGCAAGATAGTAAATGTTGCATTTTTAGGCCACTTCTGATGCTCTAGCTAATTCATATGCCTGCTGGATGGTAAAACTTCTTTGTTCCAATAGGTATTACTGGATGTCTACTGATAGCAATCCATTAACAAAAGTGTCTCTTATCAATTCCACCTGATACTGCTCAGATCAGATGGTTGTAAAGGTACCATTTTTTTTTTTTTTGATAGATTCAGGAGGCTGCTGACACCTGGTAGCAAGCAGTTGTCTAAAGATTATTTAGGTATTTTTCCTGCTATATAATCTATTCAGCTCCCCAAAGTCTCCTTAAAGGTAATTGCTTCAGAAAAGAATTCAAAAACATTTGCAGATATGAATTTTATTAAGTAATGCAGTTTATTGCAAATAGTACCATGTCTGTCCTCCAGAAAACTGTTAAAGATACTCCCTATCAACATCTGGCAAATTGGGATCAGTAGAGTATTGTGAGACAGGAGGATCTCTTTGGTAACAAAAAGAAAAGAGTACTGAGCTGTTATGTGACATCTGTCCTCCTTTACAGCAGCGAATGTTGGACGGTCTCCTCAAAGATGAAGAAGGGACTCAAGGCAACATAGATGTAGTTCTACAGAAGGATGCTGAGGATATCATGGACCAATCATGTGAGCAACAATGAGGTTTTGGAGAGGATGCAAACAAGGAGGAGACTTATACTTAACATTAGGAAGAGGCAGCTGAAGATACTGGGACAAGTAATGAGAAAGGAGGGCCTGGAGAATCTGATATTCACAGATCGAATAAAGTGAAAGAGAGACAACGGAAAGCAACGCATGACATACCTGGTGGGTTTGAGCAAGTGGATTACAGAACGTGGTCTGGGGGAGGTGGCAGAGGGACAAAACTTATTGAGAGCTACAAGGGATAAGGGGAAATGAAGAGCCATGATTGCCTACATCCTGAAAGGACCTGGCATATATATATGAAAAAAAAAAAAAGTTAGTTTCTCCAAGTTCCATAATTTCATCAGACTAGCGAGTTTTGCTGAATAAATTGTAAGGAATAAACAACACCAAATATAAACTTAAGAAGTTTTATTCAGCAAAACTGAATTGTTAGCAATTAAATAGCCTTTTATACAGGGTGGTTAGTATTAAATTGGATAGGATGTGATAGGTTCATTAATATCACAATGTGTATTTATTTTTTTTTCTAGGTTTGGCTTTTAATAAACCTGCCAATGAACAGGACTTTGTATTCAGAGTCTTAATTGCCTTAAGGTAGGGATGTGCAAACTGCAACCCACGGGCCACATGCAGCCCTCTGTAGGGTTTTGTGTGGCCTGTGGAAGCCTGCAGCAAATTAGAAAAAAAATCAATAAATTTTTGTGAAAGTTAACATGTTTGTGCTTGAACTGAAGCTAACTTTTTCAATGTCATAGAAATATACACCCCATTTCCCGATGGTTACATACTTTCTGTGAATGCATATTGCACATGCACAGTTATTGTTGATAGTCATCTGCACAACATGATCTCTCCAACCCTATGAACAATGCCTCCTAAAAAATGTAAAATTGAGGATGAGTGCCGTGCATTTAATGAAGAATGGATACACACGTATTTCTTCACCAGCTTTAAGAATAAAGCAGTGTGTTTACTGTGCAAGGAAATGATTGCTGTATTAAAGGAGAACAATTTGAAGTGGCACTACCAAACAAAACACACAGGGATTTTGGTCACAACATGATCGATCAAGAATGGAAGAAAAAGGCTGTGGGATATATTGCCAAATTGAACAAGCAACAAACTCTATTTAAGAAGCAATCATCAATTCACAGTACTGCATTGGAGGCAATTTTTATAGTGGCATACCAAATTTTAAGATGTAACAAATCATTCTCAAGTGGTGAGTTAATAAAACAATGCCTGATGGATGGTGCAAGTGTTGTATGCCTGAAAAGTAAATTCAAAAACATTTCAATTATCAAGGAGGACTGTTGTGCAATGCATAGAAATAATCAGTGAGGAGTTAACTCAACAGTTGTGGGATGCCAGTAAAGATTTTGTATGTTATTTTCATTAGCATTAGATGAGAGTATCGACATGCAAAATAATACCAATTACTAATTTTCATACATGGAGTGGATGAGAATTTACATATCTCCAAAGAATTGTTGTCACTAATTGAAAAATACAATAACTGGTCAAGATTTGTATGAATGTGTGGTCAATGCAATTGAAAAAAAGTGCATTATCATAAGATAGATTGACAAACATAACAACAAATGAATATATGGGAAATGTGGGTATGGTTAAAATCCTGGAAGACATGATTAGAAAAGACAATCTTAACCAAACTTTCTTGTCTTTCCACTGCTTTTTGTACCAAGAAAATCTGTGTAAATCTGCACTTAACTTGAAGCATGTGATGGATCAAGTGGTGCATGCAGAAAAAACCATCAGGGCAATCACAGACAATTCAAATTCCTATTGGAGGATATGGAAATGTTCTCTACCACAACAATGTACTTAGAATAATGCTGAAGTGAGTGTGGGACTTACAAAAAGAAATTCTACACTTTCTCAATATGAAAGGGATAGCTTGTTAAAATGAACTGTGATGAGTAGAAATATGAACTTATGTCAGCAGCTGATGATGTTTTTGAAAAGTTGAATGAACTAAATGTGAAATTGCAAGGAAAGGAACTTTTGGCTTATGAAATGTATAAGCATGTCAAAATCTTTTCAAGAAAAAGTATCTTTGTTTTCAAGAAAAGCAAGTGAGGGCAAGTTCACTCATTTTTCATTTTAATGAAAGGAGAAAGTGTCTGCAAATGTGTGTTCAAAAATTAAGGATCAGGTGAGAAGTTTTACTGAAGAGTTTGAAAGAAGGTTTGACGATTTCAGACAGATTGAGCTTAAATTCAACTTATTAACATCTTTCTCTGCTGATATTGATGCAGCAGCACCTGATGAATTACAACTTGAGTTAATAGACATTCAATCTGATCATTCATTGATGGAAATTTTTTCATTCCCTACCATTAGTAGAGTTTATTATTCAATGTCTGTTCAATACTTTCCATGATTAAGAAATTTTGCTGCCAGATTATTCTCCATTTTTGGTTCCACTTACATCAGTGAGCAGAGTTTTTCCTGCATGAAGATTAATAATAAGTCTAAGAATAAGTCCATGGGGTCAGACACAAACTTTAATGCAGTGATTAGAGTTTCTACCAGCAACCTTGTGTCAGACTTTAAAATAATTTTAAAGCAGAATTGTGACCAGAAACAAGTTTCTCATTAAATTGCTTATGCCGGATTATGAATTTGTTTTTATTAACCACGCTGTCAATTGTTCACTCATATTCTATCTCATTCAAAGAAGCCGGTCTCAAAGGGAAATAAGTATTATATGCCTGAGTAACCTCCCTTACTTATAATGCTTGCTGAATTGTCAGTACAGTTTAACTAAACGACATATATAACAATGACTACGTAATGTTTCTTGAATTTTGTAAGCTTTCGCTGAAGGTAATATTCTCAGCATTTTAAATCATTTGTGATTTTCATTAAAGAAAATCATAGGCGTAAAAATATTTTGCTTTAGAAATGAGAAACATTCATTTTTTTTTCTCTGGAGCAGAAATATATTTTTTCCTTCAAAAGATATTTTTTGTATTTTCAAATGAATAAATTAGAAACAAATCACATACAGCAACATGTATTAATGTCATCTCTGATAATATTATATGAAATTTTCAATTTTTAAATTGTAGAAAAAATATTTTTCCAAATAAAAAATATTAACTTTTACTCCCATTTCTAAGGTACATACTTCTGTAGATAAAAAATGACCACTTCACTTTTAATGAAAACTTACTCTGGACATAGCTACATAGAGCTAATAATGAGAGGAAAATTTGAATAATTTTCTAATGATTATATCAATAATAATAAAAAATGAATTTAGCAAACTTGCTATTTTTTTTCTTTAAATGATTTGGTGCAGTTTTAAGAAATCTAATTAAACAGATTATTTTAATTTATTTAGATAATTCCATAAAAGAAATAGCAGATGACAACAATACTTATTATGAATGTTGTAGTATTTCTATTTTACAAGTCAATTTTGATAAGGTAGATATAAATTTTCTTTCTTTACAATTTTTTTTTATTAGTGTAGCCTTCCTTATGATGAGCCATATCTCATGTAGCCCACTGACCAGAAAAGTTACCCATGCCTATTTTATTGTCTATTTTGCATTGATACCTTTATAAAATTCATTCAGCATGAAACTGCAAATATAATTCTCAGTAAAATAAAGTGAGATCTGGAAAGACAAGGTGGCTCTCATGCACTCAACACCTTCATAGCATGAGATTTAGCAGCAGCAATAAAGTCTTTAATATGAGATTAAATGTTATGATAAAATATAAATGACACACAATCTGATTAAACAGTGTTGGAAATAAAATTTGGGTAAACATGGAGATTTGTACCCAGAATAAGACAGAGTTAAAAAGAAGGTTTGTCCCATGACACCACTTTATAAATTACCTTCACACTTCAGCCATATTTGTTGTTTAAAAAAGTGATGATTAGAATTGTAATAAAATCCTAAACTGAAAGTGAATTAATACATTTTTTTTTGTTCTTGAGAATTTACAACAAAAATAATAAACCCTATTTATTTATTAGATTATTTATTTACAAGAATAATTTTATATTTACAACATTCTAAAAACAAATACAATAGAATATTTATAATTTACCAATTTCTAAAGAAATAAATATAAAAACAATTTTTAATTCATAAATTTATAAACATTTACTAAATTATTAAAATATGAGAACAACTATAAAGAGATCCTAATTATTTACCATTTTATAAAGTTTGAATCAATTGGCAATTAGCCAATGTTTTGCCAACCATTCCCTTAAATAATCTAATAAATAGTGTAAATAAACAATTTAATAAATTATTATAACCTAGGGAAGGTTACTGAATAGAATAATTAAATGAAGTTTGGTAATGAACGATAATACTTAGGACAAGAACAGCACATATAAGATTCGCCAGTGGCAAGTAGATGATGTGTCAAGTGAATTCCACAATGAATCTCCAACTCGAGACCACGTACAGTATTTACTACTGTATTTATGGGAATGGGGGCATACCCATTATCATCCATAGGCATGCTACAACATAAATAAGTACTGTTTTATTATTTTGTTGTAATTTCTCAAGAACAAAGAAAATGTATAAGTTAACATTCATATATTTAGGTTTTATTGCAATACTAATCATTACTTTTTAAAACAATAAATATTGCGAAGAGTAGTTAAAAAGCAATGTTATGAGAAAAATCGTCCTTTTGACACACCATCTTATTGTGGGCACAAACATCCATGTTTGTCAAAATTTGTTTCTCAATTTAAATTTTAGCTTTGATTTAATATAGTTGGTCCCAGGTTTGCAAGTTTTAATCATTCTCATTAATTTTTAAAGAATCTATCAAAGCCAAATAATCTTTATTTGAAAAACTGCTAAATGAAATACTTACTTTTACCATACTTTCATTCCATGTTTCTTGGTGTAAAAATTTTACCTTTTCAATTTGACTAGTTATTGTTACAGCATCTCCAAATGATAGTACCTGAAAACATGAAATTAGTATGAAGAAAATTCAAGACAATATAAGGGTCCTCCAAGACACTTGTTTTCAGTTATGCTTTCCAAGCTGCAAAATATATTACAAAGAAATGGGCAGACAATTTTAAAATGCTCTTTCTATTTAAATATCTTGCTGGAAGGTAAATTTACTTAAAAGAGACTTAATGAAATCAAAAATAAAATTATTTCTCTACACAAAGGTCATAAAAAAGTGCCAATTTACAAGACTATATGAAAATGTTCTGGAGAAATGTTTTGTATTCACATTTATTTGGTTTAATACAAATTAAAAGTATCCTGCAAATATTAATGTGTAAAAGAGAGAGTACATGCTGATAAGAAAGAAGAGTCTTGGTCATGTGCCTACATTCAGAAAAAGAAGAAAGTCAATTAGCAACTCTGGTGTCTCTACATCTGGGGTGGCTTGTGAGTAATAGTTCAGCCTGTCTTCTTTGAAGTTATTGTAGCACCATGTTGTTTCTTTTGATGCAAGTGTATGTTCTACTACAGATTGAGTATCCTTTATTCAAAATTCCAAAATCTGAAAACCTCTAAGATCCAAATGTTTTTCAGGTGCTAACCTGACTTGCCAGAAATGGAAAATTTAAGAAAAGCTACATGGCTACCTCTCGTATGATTATTGCTGACTTTTTCATTTTCAGTTTTAATTGCATCTAACTGTAATCAGAAATTATATTTTGTTTTATACAAATACTATACCTGTATATATTGTAATATTTAATCAAAACACTACATCATTGGTAAAGACAGATAGCTTACTGAATTTTCCTTCTCACATTCACATTGGTGATGTACCCTCTCCTCCAGTTTTCACACCTGATGTATAAGTAGTGTTTGGTGTTGCATTTATATATATTTTTTGTAAGTAGTGATCATGTTTTTAGTAGATATACAAAAAGTACAAAACATTATTTTTACATGAAATTTTAATTTCACTACTTAAAATCCATGTGAGCCATATGTGACTAGCATCATTACTTGTATCTATATGTTCATAAAAATAAAACCATTTTCATGGTGTATGTTATTTATATAAAACTGCTTTCAGGATATATGTATAAACTGTTATGAAATGTAAAGGGATATTGTGTTTATGCTTTGGTTCTATTTTCAAGCTAACCCATTTTATAGATGCTATATTAAATAGGCTGTATTCCAAAATCAAAAAAACATCTGAAAATCAAAGCACTTCCAGTCCTCTGAATTTCAGATAAAGGATTTAAAAACTTCCAATGTCACTAAATTAAATGTTCTCCAGTATCACCAGATATTAATCCAACAGAATAATTGTAAAACATCATATAAAGTGATGCATATATGAGAAGGAAAAGCAGTATTCAAACAAAGATATCTGGGTAATAAAAAAACAGAAAGAAAACAAAACAAGTTAAAACTGGAACAGTAGAAAATTTAACAAAATGAATAAATGAAAGACTAATGAAAGTTTACAATGTCAAAGAGGCTATATTAACATATAAAATAATACAATAATAACTTATTCACATATTATATCTGAATAAGTTCTTATTGTATTATTTTATGTATTGTAGGATATTGTATGAATCAATGTTCCTATGACCTATATATTTTGAATTTATTGACAAAGGAAAATTTACATGTTGTACCTTAAATAATAAAACCTGACATTCCTAAAACAAGGTTCTGGGTATGACAATAAACTACATCTGGCAGCAAGGCCTCTGATTGGGAGATTGGTGATACTGAGGAGCATGGAACTACCTCTTAATTCATGTTGTCACCAGATTCAACCTGACCCAGGGTAGTAGCAACCGTTAAGGTCCCGGCGGACAGACGATCTGCGGGCATCAAGACAAGAAGACGTGTTTCCCATCTCTCTCTTCACCATACGGCTCAAACACCTAGACATTGATATTAGATCTTTTATAATCAACTTCTTTGCCTGAAGCTACCTTCACCATCCCTGACTCGATTCTAGCCCAATCTTCCGACTTTCCTAAATAATATGAGATTCTCTTCCAAAAAAAGAAAAGCAACAAGCATTTATCACAAACTCTTCCAGGATCTCCACTTGTCAACTACAGCGACAGCAAAAGTCCAAGTTCTACATACTTACATCCCTCTACGTCGAAAGATCATCACATGTAAAAGAATTCATTTTTCTATCAACACATAGCCATTCTCTCACCGTTAACTCACCGATGGCAGGCAACCTAGCATCTTTTAAACAATTGTTGCCACAACATGAAGCGAACCTTACCTCTCATCCAAAGCAACAAGTAAGTTAAGAACCCATGAACCTCCACATATGGTACTTGTATTTTCTGGATCTTTCCCTTGGTCTATACTTCATTCTATGTTGATGAACATTTCTCTTGCAACTTATAGACTCTGTGATTCTATCCTGCTCGAACTCATGTCTGAGTTTCATGATCTTCCATGTTAATCTGTTTTTAACTCTCCATTGATTCTTCTTCAATTCTTCACTCCTAAACAAGCAAGTACAATTCGGTAAATATATGTCCTACAAAAAAACATTCATAGACAAGTTGCCTCCCTTGTACCATTTATTAAAAAAAAAAAGGAGATTCTTACAATTAATCTTTCCCACATCTCCGACTCATTTCCTCTTCAGGGAACATTTGACACCAACCATTACAATTTGGTGCGCAATAACGTTCAACCTCAAGATCAACTGCACATTTCACAGATTTCTCAGACGTACTATCCAGAAACCAGGAACTCACTCAACACCGCATTCTTTCCTCCTTCATCCTGTCAGTTTGTTATTAAATAAACTTATACTTGTTATGGCTTCATACACCATTCATGTTTGTTCATTCTCTATTGTTGCTAACCTTGTCAAGAACCGTTGATACCCTAAAAGAGTATAAACTACACTTGTACATGGGAGTCTGGTGGTCTGACACAAGGTCATACAAAAGGAAACCACACTAGGCAACCAGGCTTCCACTACATCCTTAAGTTTTGTAGGTTTGTCATTGGACAACTCGAAACTTCAGCTCCCTCCACAGATTCTCTAAAGGATTAAGGTCCGGAGACTGACTAGGCCACTCCATTACCTTAATGTGCTTCTTCTTGAGCCACTTCTTTGTTGTCTTGGGTCATTGTCGTGTTGGAACACCCATCCATGACCCATCTTCAGTGTCCTGGCTGAGGCAAGGAGGTTTTCATTCAAGATTTCCCTGTATTTGGTTCCATCCATCTTTCCCTTAACCCAGTGTAGTCGTCCTGTCCCCTTAGCAGAGAAACAGCCATAAAGCATAATGTTTCCACCACCATGCTTAATGGTTGGGATGGTGTTGTTGGGGTCCAAGTCAGCTTTTTTTCCTCCAAACACAGGGAGTCGAGTTGATTCCATAAAGCTCAATTTTAGTCTCATCTGACCACAGCATTTTCTCCCAGCACTCCTCTGAATCATCCAGGTGCTCATTTTCAAACTTCTAATGGGCATGTACATGTGCCTTCTTCCATAGGGAGACTTTGTGGGCACTACATGATTTCAGTCCACTATAACATAGTATGTTACTAATGGTCATCTTGGTGACTGTGGTCCCTGCTGCCTTGAGATCATCAACAAGCTCTTGCCACATAGTGCTGGGTTATTTTCTCACCTTTCTCATCATCAGTTTCACTCCATGTTGGGAGATCTTGCATGGAGCTCCAGACTGAGGGAGATTGATAGTCAATTCATGTTTCTTCCATTTTCTTATTATCGCACCAACAGTTGACTCCTTCTCACCTAGCTGCATGCCAATCATCTTGTAGCCCATTCCAGTCTTGTGCAGGTATACAATTTTGTCCCAGTTGTCCTTAGAATATTCTTTCGTCTTGCCCATTGTGAAAAGATTAGATTCTGATTCATTGAAGAATTCTGTGAACTAGCATCTTTTATACAGGTAATGATTACTTGATTAGGAGTAATAATTGAATAATATGACTAGTTTATATGCCCCCTGGTCACATATCTGGTCTGTGAGGCCTGCATTATTGCTGGTTGGTAGGGGATGAAATATTTATTTTTTTCAATAAAAAAAATAAATGTTCAAAAATTAATATAATGTGATTTTCTAGAATTGTTTTTATATTCTATCTCTCACTTTCAAGATGGACCTACCCTGAAAATTATAGATCGTTCTCATTTTTGTAAGGTGGCAAACTCAGAAAATCAGCAGGGGATGAAATACTTATTTTCCCCACTGTATTATAAGCTGAAATTCATGATATATTGCTGATATATGTTGAATATTTACCAACTCAGTCTTTTAATATTATTTTCACTAAGAAAACTCTCTGAAATCCAAAAATATGACATAGATATATGTATTCACATATAGACACACACACTGGCAAGCCAAAAGTCATGGGATAGGTATCTAGTATCATGTAGAAGCTCTTGGCATCAATTCCACAAATGGTTGGAAGACCTCTGGAAAAATATTAAGCCATGCCATCTTAATAGCTGTCTCAATTGGACTCATTTCCTGTGAATATGATAATTACACCATTTCATGGACCTAACTTCTGCTGTCATATTCAGATCAGATTAAGAATGAAGTATTGCTGCTATATCCGGGCTGGTGCTGTCCAATCTTCACTGTCCAGCCTTGACAGAATTCAAAAATACTTATACAGCCTTTTGTGCATGATTAATTATTTTCCACCCAGCAACCCTTATTCCACAAACAAAACAATACAAGCTTTTCACTGCTATATAGCTATTACTTTGGCAGATGTTCAGATATCTTACATTCCTTAGTGTCACCAAATCAGACCTTCACAGCTAGGATTGACCATGCCATGTTCATAGTGTCAAACCATCTTCATTCCTTTCATCTTCCTTTGATAAAAAGCAAGTTCTACTCAGACAGCTTCTTCCCCAGAACTGTTACTTTGTGGAACAAACTCCTGAGAGAAGGCTTATATGACAACAATTTTGGTTTCTTCAAGTCCAAGGTCAGCCAATAACTATCCTCCTCATCCTCATATTACTCTTATTTCCCCTACCCCATCCCTTACAATATTTTTCAGCAATCCTCTACATTGAATGGCCCTTGGGCCTTGTATTGGCTAAAATATTGGTTACCCAATAACATGATGCATTATCCTGTTGGAATAACCCATCATTGTTATTGGGATATATTGAATCCATGAATAGGTGAAAATAGTCACAAAGGTGGGCAATGTATGAACACATCCCATACCATTATGCATGGTATCTTGTTGGTAACAGGGATCCATGGTCTCATGAGATCTATGCAACACCTGAACTCTATTATTATTCCAAAATAAGTAGAACTGTGATTCACTAGAGCACATTACATATTGTCAGTCCTCCAATGACCAATTAGTAACATCACAAGTCCAGATGAAGTGCTGCATCTTTTGTTGTGGTATTAGCTGGGACACCTGATGGGTTTTCTACTCCCAAATCCCATGCAAGCTCAATAACACTGAACACAAACAATTCTAGCCAGACTCTTCTGGTTATAATCATTATGAACTTACAATTAAATGTTGCACTTTAAGAGTAGGAGCCTTCCATTCATTATTCCTAGGACATTCATGACATCATAAATGAAAGAATGTCAAATTTCACCAGAATTTCAGAAATCTAACATCCAATCCATCTCACTCTCATTCTCATGCCCTATTCAAACTTCAATATTTCAAATTGACTTGCTATGAGTAGCCTAGACAGACCTCAGCTGATATAAATCTGACTATTTCTATGACATTGATCTATAGTGTTACCACCTACCATTACCTTTACTTGCAATTAAGCCATAACTTTAGGTACATCAGTATAGATATATAAAACACACATATAAACACACATATATATACACACACACATGCACAATTATGCCTCTATATTTTAAATTTGCTTGTGTGCGTGTGTGTGTGTGTGAGATGCACAATTGTTGAAATTCAAATCACAATAATATATACAATTGCAAATAAAAAATAACTGAAATTGCAAATTGTTACCTTTGCCACTACATTTGGATTAAAAAAAAAAGAACAACTTGTATTCTCAAATTTAATTTCCACATCTCCATTAGAATCAATACCTTGAACTTTCCCTTTTTTACCTAGATACTGAAAAATAAAAGAAAAAACATGAAAATAATGAATAAATAACAATGTTCAAGTATTGTATATAAAAATCTTTTCAGCAGCTAAAAAATAACATAAAACATTCATATAATTCAATTATAATTCTTGATATATATACAGTAGAAAATGTTTAATAGGAGAATTTTGATAATTTCTCATTATCAAGGTATTAAACTAAAATGATAATAGTAATATTAACTGTTTTCCTACAAATAAAAAATTTGACATTCGTTGACCGAGTAGCCTGTATTGTTTTTAGTTGAAATTTATAAAACTTTTTTAGGAAAACAGGTTTCCCAAGTCCAGTTGCTTTTATTGTTCTATCTTGTATTGATGAGGGTTTTCTTCTGAACCTTCTATTTGAAGTGGTGTGGAATGTTAACATTGACTATGTCATTATTTTCTCTTTGAGTTATATGTGCAATCCATTTTAGTTGTTGCTGCTGTCGCTAGTTCTCAAAATACTGATTCACAGTGATTTGTTGTATACAAATCAAATTTTATACAAAAAATGGTTTACAGCTATTTAACATTGAAATACCAATTCTTGTATGATCACTGAGGTTAAGTAATGTCAAAGTAATATCAACCATTTTCCTACTAGGAAGCATTTGAAATTCATTAACCAAGCAGCCAGTGCTGTTTTTGGTTAATATTTATAAAATCTGTGGGCTTATAGTTACATCACATTGAAACATCAATCCCGTATGATCTCTGATGTTAAACACATTGACACTGGTTAGTACCTAAATCGGTGATTGCTTGGGAATACTAGATGCTGAAAGTTTGGGTATGCATATGATGGAATGAATAATGGCTCAAAATTATAGATTGGAGAGCTAACTTTCAAATCCAGTTGGGTTCATTATATTTACTTACGCACAAATAGCCTTAGGATAGGTATGATCCACCCCTTCTCCCTACCAGCTATGGATTAATTAGTAGGACATATATCAGTAAATCATCGTTATCTACAAAAAAATTCTTACAATCTAAAAATATTTTCTGGCTTCAAATAACCTGCAAAAGGTTGATAGGCCATAAAACACATAAAAAGAAGAAATAGTTTACCACATATACTACCAATCAAAAGTCTGGGACCACCCTAAATTGTTTCTGTCAGTTCATAATTTTGCATATTTGGATAAATAAATTCACCTAGTGTGTATATATGCAAACCCTGATATAAAATTCAAACAAATTTTTCTATAAGCATTATAAATTTATTTACATGAGCTTTGGAAATTTTGTTCCAACCTGATAGCTTTTTCTGAACTGTGGAGCAGAAATTTACAAATATTTCAACTTCACTGCTTGATAGAGATTCAATTTTGTTGAGATTAATGTGTGATTGAAATTAATTTTCAAAAACCATTAAAATGCCAAAAATTAAACAGATTAGTATTAAAAAAGAGCCTAAGTGGAAATTATTTCTAGAGAATGATATTCAGAACATCAGATGACTAGATAATTACAGATGTCAAAAAATGAGTTGCATTAATGCCTGTAATGGCATGCAGAAACCAGTGCAAATGTTGACAGAAAAAGATAACTTTGTTTTAAATTATTGCATAATTGCATGCAAACATAGAAAAAATAAATGTATTTCTTTAAAGGCATGAAACTTGATTCATTTTTTAAGTTTATAGGAAAAAATAAATGTGGTACCACACTTTTAGTCAATAGTGTATGTGATCTACAAATTTACATTAATGCTCTCAATAAAAAAAGGATAAATCTGATTTACTAAGAGTGACTTTTTTCTAATAAATTTGAATTAAATTCTGATTAATACTTCTAACAATTTGATTATTCAAATGACTTGTAGAAATCATTTCCAGATTAAATATGGATTGTTTTCCCTGTGTATGTGTGGGTTTGTGTGTGTTTAAATGAACAATAAAGCAAAACCTGTGTAGTGATACATTTCGTTTCATAAAAAAACATTTAAAAAAAGATATTAATGGAATTAATCCTATTTCTTATTTCCAGAAACATTATTTTTAGTGGGTACATGTATTTGAGTTGCTATCTCGGGTGTTTTTTTTTTTTACTTTATTTTATTAAACAGTAAAATTAATGATAACCAGCCTAAATTAAGAAGTCCTACTAAACAAAAATTGTGCCTCTAAAAGAAATCAAATCTGTGCCCCTTTTTTTCCAGGAAAATCCATTTTTGAGCCAAAATGTGCCACTACCAGTTCATAAAAGGCACAGCTGGTGCATACTACCCCTGAACCAGAGTCTTATTGGGGGCCTTGGAGAGTGCTTTGTGACCCTTGCTATCTTATCAACATTTGCTTTTTTGCACCTACATTTATATACATTACAAAATCAACTTAGAACAACTGACTATAAAAGGACAAAAAATTTTTGCAGATTTTGACATCATTCTGTTTTTTCCCATTCAAATCCATGAATTTGTTTTGCTCATGTGAATTCTTAAAAACACTATTAAAATTCACTATTTTTTATCCATAATGTTGAATGTGTTAAAATTATTCAACTTTTTAACAAGAAAAAATTCAAGTTAATGTTAAAAATTGTCACAGAGCATTTTTGATTTACTTAAAATGGAATGATCTGTTATGATATGTCTCTAATTTGTATTTAAATACATTATATCTATTTTCAATTTTTCTAGTTGAATGGTTCATCTATATTGCATATGATCCATTATTGTACATAATTAGGATACAATAAAATTTGTATTTTATATGAATACTATTTTATGAAAATTTAAATCCCCCATATCATAGATTTAGTGGAGGGGATCATGAGACCCTTGCACCAGTACTGGTGACAGGGCAAGGTTTGAATGATCTATTCAAGAAAAGCACATTTCTCATTGGGACTTCTTCAAATCTATATCTGTTAGTTTTGGTCTGTACCCAAAACATAAGCAACAGTAATTTCTTGAAAGGATTTTTTATCCAATTGTAATAAATAAACAACGCCAAAAATAAACTTAAGAAGCTTCATTCAGCTAAACTGAATTGTTAGAAATTAAACATTAAATTATACAGGGTGGTTAGTATTGAAATGCGTAATATGAGATAGGTTCATTATTATCACATTCTTCCCTGATTATTGTTTTACTCATATGTGAAAAAATTCTTCAGATAGCCAGACATCTTGTAGGTTATTTTTAGTCTTCGTGGTGGTTCAACTTTGTCAGGATCTTCTGGGAATTTCTTCCTATTGACTGGAAGAGGTTTCAGAGCAGTTATTTTTCTGAGATTCAGTGTCAGAGGGCCTCACATTTCAGCCTTTTCCACTGGTAGTTTAGTTAGCCCTTCGGTATTATCAGTTGTAGGATGGACTCATTTTTGTGGCATTATTTGCTCATCTGCGCTCAATGCATACCACAAGGATCTAGGACTAGGAGATTGTAAGTCGTTTCCAGAGTCATCAGTTATAATGTCAGGAGCTGGCATTCTGGGGTCTTGGGAAGTTTTTGGTTCACCTTCCCCTTCCACCTGGTGAGGTCAATTTGGCAGCATTTTCAATTTCCTTCAAGAACTTTTCTTTTCTGTTTGCAAAACTGGCCTAGCTTTCAGACTATCTGAATTTAACAAACCTTTCATGAAACTTGATCATTTCTAGCTGTTGATTTAAAGTTAGAAATGTAAATCTTCTCCATTCCACTGAACAAGTGAACACCAACGTATGATTATTAACTTGCTTAATTTCAAAATATTAATAATAAAAAAAACTTTAAATATTGTGATACTTACTAAAATGTGACACAAAGACAGAAAATGAGAAAAATGCCACCAATCAAATTCATTGATGCAGAGTTGTCACAAAAAGAATCAAAAAGAAATTAAGATATGCTTTATACAAAAAATATGAAATTATAACATTCTTAAATCACTCATATTTGTTTTTTTTTTTTAATGGAGTTCACTGCAAGCAAGGCAGTAAAGCCACCGAGATACAAGGGGTTGTGAAAGAGAAACCAAAACTATTGCTAGTGGGTGAGAACAGAGGAAGAGATAGTAGATAGCAATTGAATTGCATTTAAATTTTTGCAGATTACAGTTGGCTGGAAAGCATAGAGTTCTACAAATAAGGAAAGAAACTGTTAACATAGAATTTATGGTTACATCTAGCCAGCTCAACTGTAAATTGGTGAGACCTTGTCAGCAGTCTAGTACTGTGCTTCAATTCAAAATCTAGGCACCATAGGAAAGAACTCATCCAAACAGTTACCATAAAGTCAGCAAATTTTATTGCACAAAATGTGCAAGGAAACAAGATATTCTTTATACAAATAATATAAAATTATAAAATTTGATTAATAACAAAATCAGTAAATCTTGGCCATTAAAAAGTAGTTATTTTTATCAAATTATTTGAATAGAAACTATTTTTTTTATTCTTTAAAAGGAAAAAAAGTCAAAAAAATGAAATACATACAAATTTCATATGATTACTCCAACCTCCATGTCCAACTTGCATCTTTTCCAAAGTCTCCTCATCCAAGCTGATAACAACTGTGTCACCAACTTTTACTTTAGGAGCTCCTATTGTAAAAAAAATATATTTCTCATATTTTCAAAATTGTAAATTTTTTCATAACTTTGAACAAGCATGAAAATATATTCATTTCATGGTTAAAGTGCTTACTTATTAATGTCAAGTTATCAAGATGATCATAAAAAAAGTATAAATTTTGAAGCAAAGAATATTCATAAATGTAATTTAAATGTAATTATTTGGTTGTTAAGTACAATATTGTGTATATATTGGATTTATATTGAGTAAAAAAAAGATATTTTTGTAAATATAAAATACATTTACAGAAAGAATATTCAACAAATTTATCTTGCAATATGTAAGTTTTTGTTCCAGTGAGAAAACTGCTATTTAGTCTATTTTATTTTTTATCATTCACAAATATTATCAATAGTAACAAATTCATAATGGTCATAGGATTATACACACCTTCTAAAACTTGATAGTTCAGTTTCATTTTTTCTTTTAATTTCCAAAATACTGACTCATGTGTCTAAAAGAAATAATTACATTAGATACAATAAATAATATAAGTAGTGAAAAGAAATTCCTTCATCATTATCATATACTTATTTCAAATTATCAAATATTAATATATATTGCATAGGACAGAGAATAAGTGGCAATCCTAAATGCATTTTATAACTTTAAATGGATACTAAGACATTATAAGTCCAGCCAACCTGATAGAAATAATAAAACAGCACTTGATATAAAATAACAGCCAAAATTTATGCTAAGAATAATTATGCATTTGTTCCTAAAATATATACATATATATATGATTATCTTTAGTATATATATGTGTGAGTGTGTGTGTATCATTATATATATATATATATATATATATATATATATATATTGTCATCCAAAGACAGACTGTTTCACTGTATCATAGCTCATCAGTGTGGCTAGACATCCGATTGCTTCAAGATGGAATCAAAATCCAGTTGATTGGCATCAGTCAGAGATTCTGCTTTTTAACGCTGGAGGCACCAGGCGAATTTTAGTGCATTTATTTTTTAAATAAACACACCAGTGACTGAGAGGACTCAATTCATTAGAAGAGTCTTGCATATATATATATATATATATATATATATATATATATATATATATATAGAGAGAGAGAGAGAGATATGATAGATAGATAGATAATATTAGTGGTCAATATATACATATATAATAATGGACTCTCCCGTTGGTTTCAACGTATGAGGATCTGATAGCTTCTTGATTCAGTTATGAAAGTTTGTGCAATAATCTTAAGTGGCATTTAAGACCCACTTGTGATTTACAAAGGAAGCCACATATGGAGAAAGTGTGAGGATTGTGAGATGAGATCACTGTTAGATTGGTTGACCTTTTAGATCTTGCTCTCGCTTCCCGAAGATGATTCAGACAAGCAGATTCAAAATTGCTGAGTCCACTAAAACACGTTGATCTCCATTCTACCCACTTCAATTCTAGGGTGTTATGTGGTACATTGAATGCTGACAAGTTGCTTTTCAGCTTGTCTTTCTATCTTAGCCATAAGCGTCCTATATTCCTGTAGCCCTGATCTAACTGGCTGTACATTAGGATCTTGGGTATCCTGTCATCATACATTCTCAAGACATGACCAGTCCACCGTAACTGAGACTGTATGATAAAAGTCTCCATTCCTCCAATATTACATAAATACATACATACATAAATTTCCAAGAGGACAGAATCCAGGTAAAACTATGTCTAGGACAGAGTAAGAATATAGAAGGCTTAAACACTAATATTCCATGGTTATAATTTAGTACATTGTAATCATAATCATGATCCAATTCATCAGACCTAAAAATTCACAAAGAAATTGGAAAATATATATATAATTTATAATATATATAATAATATATAAATATAATAATATTTATAATATAATAATATATAAATATATATATATATATATAATATATATATATATATATATATATATATATATATATATATATATATATATAAGTATATAATTGGTATATACGGAATGAATTCCAATAACCAACAATTACTATTCTTAAAAGAGTGCTCAATACAAAGTAGAGCAGATATAATTATTTTTATAAAAAATTATAACATAAGTATGTTATAAAATCACTACAAAAATAGCCATTTTGTTTCAACACATTCTGTGTCTTATCAAGTGATGATGTTGAAAATAAAATAAATGGTTTTAAAAGTTTCAGATTAATTAACGATCCTACACTAGGGGAAACATTGTTACAAAAGCTAGAATAACCAATCAAAAACGAAGTATAGAAAGATTCAAAAGCTTGACAACGAAATCCTGCTATAATAGCTATTCAGATCTTTAAATACGTGTAATATTAAAAATAATTTATACTAACTAATAATTATAAAATTATATGATAAAATTTAATATTAAAATTAAAAAACTGGCAATTTTAAAATCCAAATTTAATCACTATTAAGTTTAAAAACTACAAAATTATTGAGAAAAGAAAAAAATATATATGTTTTTATTCAATTCATTTCTTCATTGAAATTATGTTCGACAAGGACGCTACAATATATCCGGTCATTTTATAATACATATATATATATTTTTTTTTTTTCCCTTTCATTTCCGTTTTTATTTTAAAGTTTGTGGATGTGGTCTTAAACTCACGCGTCAAGACAACAAAAAACACAATCAGATTATAATACATAAGCATAAGACATAATTAGATATACACACACACATACACACACACACACATACACACACACACACACACACACACACACACAAAAAAAAAAAAAAAAAAAAAAAAAAAAAGGTTTGGGGAAAAAACATGAACATCTCTACAGCCCTTTATGAAAAAAAGGAGACGTGAAACTAACACTAATACACACACACAGTGAATACACTCTACATACACATAGACACCGATAGATACACATACATACATCCACAGACAATGACAGACAATGAGAAATCACAACCAATAAATATTTCAGACTTAAAAAAATGCTAACCACTTATTGAATTATAACTTAAGGGAGCAAATATACAAAGATAAAAATGGTTAAAAATAATATTATTTAATATATTAAAACGAAAATTCTAAAACCATAAATATCAATAAAAATATATATTAATCAATATAAGTTGATAATAGTTTCATTATATATTAGGCCAGGAAAAACAGTATACAAAAAATTAACAACTATATACATATATATATATATATATATATATATATATATATATATGGGAAAAAACAAATTAACACACAAAATATACACTCATATATACATATACATATATATTTACATACAGAAATGCATACAAATAAAAATATAAACATAAACATATACGTACATATACATATCTATGATAACAAGTACACATGCACGCACATATACATATAAACCTAAATACACCCACATATATACACACAAACTTTTATGCACACATACTTAGATATATAAAAAAAAGTCATGATATACCAAAGTTTCCATACCCCACATACACACAAACAAACTCATACATAATAGGTTGTCAACACACACACATATATATATATACAAAAAATACATATATATATATACACACATACATACATATCTACAAAAATAAACATATATATAAAAATATCTATCTACAATAACAACAACCATATACACATGCATACATAAAAATACAACAACACTCATCCAAATACATACATAAACGTACTAACATATAGATACATAAATATACCTTTTTGAAACCCAACACACACACAATATACATATAGTCTAACATACAAATATATAAACACAATCAAACAAACAGAAATATACTTAAATATAGATATACATACACAATAAAATAGGACATACAGATATATATATATATGCACATATATATATATATATACACCAATATATACATATACACACACACACACATATATATATATATAAATATATATATGGCAAAAGCCGAAATTAGGAGGCACTCAGTGAGGAACTAATTCATTACTCAGTCGCACCCAATCCCAAACATAACCATGCTGGCCAACCATTATACTGCCGTGATTTTATAACATATATATATATATATTTATATATACACATACACACACATACATACATTATATACACACATATGCATACATAATATATATATATATACATATATACATATATACAACCACACACATATATATATATATATATATATATATATATACACATACATATATATATATATATTTATATTTATACATATATACATACATATACATATACACACACACATTACACACGTACATATATAGGCACACACACATACATATATATATAACAATTATCAACCTCTTTCTCTTATCATCTACCATACCTTCCCACCTAATATATATACATATATACACACACACACACATATATATATATACACACACACACCTACACATATATATATATTTAAAAAAAAAAAAAAAAAAAAAACAAATAAATACATACATACACCAACCTACATATTCCTCAGTGCCAATACTCTAACCAACACATAAATAAATATATACATATTTGCACCAACACTAATAACACTATGCAGGTATACAATACACACTTATATCGTAAGTATGACCATCATGCAATAAAAACACTAATCTATTAAAAATACAGCGACATATCATTATCATTTAAAGTATATATATATATCATTATCATTTAAAGTATATATATATATATAATATATATATGAATATATATATAATATATATAAATATATATATATTATATATATATAATATATAGATATAATATATAGATATAAATATATATATAATTTATAAATATATATATATATAATAATTGTAAACATGTCCTCAAAGAGAGCAAGTCTTTGTCTGGTGAAAAAACTGAGGATTTGATTTAGTCATCAAAGTATAAGAGGCACTAATCAATTCCAAATTGTTTAAGCATCTCAACTTGCAGGATCTTCTTTGAGACAAGCAATATGATTTTGGCTTTTCTAGGTCAACTGTTGATATTATTGCTGAAAGAGTCTATTAAGCTTTTGATATGAATGGTAAAGCCCGTGCTATTGGTTTGTATATCTTAAAGGAATTTGACTGGGTTTGGTATACTGGTTTTATTCACAGGCTTAAAGGGTATGATTTCAGTCTTTCTTATCAAATCACAAAATGAAAGTTGTCTTGAACAACAACTAATTTACATTAATAGAAATGTCCTCCAGGACACTGTTGTTAGACCTATATTATACCTAATTTTCATCAACGACCTTCCCAATGTCAATAGCATACAATTATCTATGCAGATGACTAATATTTTCTCCTGTCTTAATGGCAAGCCTGACCCATTTATACATTTATACAATGAATAATTTTATATTCTTGTCCTTCAAAACTAAGTTTTCATTATAAATTGTTATAACATAAAAATAGAAGTTTATCTGTGTACTTGTGATGAGTACAAAATAATAACAGTTCCCTTTATCCACTCCCTTCAAATTCAGGCAAGCTGAGGAAATAGATCAAAATAAATTCACAAACCTATGTGAAATTTTCTTTGAACCAATGAAAACCTTGACTTCACAGAGATTGACTGGTGAGCTAAGAAAAAGATTTAACTAACGCCTTTATCTACTGTGACACAAAATAATATTCAAAAATATCCTCAAGGACACATCGCACAGTGGATAAAGGCGTTAGTTAGATCCAGTGACAGGACCCAAAGAGTGTGAGTTCAATACCCGGTTAAGGCAGTGGAGAACTTTCAGAGGGAAATTAGCAGGAGATAACTGATAACTGACATCCATTAAACATGGCACATGGAACTAGGACAGTCTACCCCAGTGAGTGAAATAAAGGATTTAGTTCAACATTCCAACCACCTGAAGAAGGCCAGAATGTACAACGGCCAAAACGTTGTAATAAATATGGCGAGAAAGACGAGGACAATAGTTCAAATAATGTAAATAATGTACATAATACCTCATCTCAGAAATATAGACAGATCTCTTAAGTTTGTTTTAAATATTTTTGAATATTATTTTGTGTCAGATCATTTAATCTGTTGTATGAACATTTCCTCTTCATAACAATTTGTTAAAAATATGGACATTAAAAATTTCTGGTTTATTTTCCTGAAGCAAACTACTGAAACAACTTCAAGCATGTTAATTTATAAAAAAAAATTCATTATCTTGTTTTATTAAAATTACCTGTGTGTTTCCTTGTCATTATTATTCTTTAATAACCTTCTTGACATGTGTAAATCAATAGTTCATTTTAACCCCCAAGTCCTACAACCCTATATACATACAACAGATTGCTACTCTTATCATTAAGTCAGATTCCAATCCATATCTGATCTACATTTTATTCCAAACTTATAATTTTACTCAGTTACTATCTCTTGTGTCTCCAACATCATTTAACAATCAGATAATAAATAATACTAGTTTTTTTTGCTGTTTCCACATCTTGCTATTTCTTATTCTTACAAATATTTTTGTATATATAAATGTAAAGGGGTTTATAATTATTTACTCAGTTATAACTCCCTTACACTTTCCTATTTAATCAAGAGAAAATTTTTATTTAGCTGAAACAAGAAAAAACTGAATACATTAGGTCAACATGAAGGCGTTGCTTTTCAAGGATTATAATTTATACTCATAGCAATTTTAATGAAATGTTTACTAAAATTATAAAGTCATAATCAGGAATAAAAGAAATGAATCAGAGAAGACAAGATCAATGGCACAGATACAAATCACTGAATTTAAAATGCAGAAAATTTTCATGCTAAAGAAAATTCATGATACTTACAGGTTTGACAAGAGAATGTCTGCAGTGAAAATGCAAAGTGCAAGTAATTCATGGTTTCACTTTATTTTCTACTACTGCTATGTATTGAAATAGTTTTAGTTTCATTATTCTGTTCTTAACCTAAATACTTTATTTATTATAATTTAGGAACAACTAAACTGGAAAGAAATCAACTAACCTGACAGATTATTGAGGATGTTTTCCTTTTATAGAGTAGAATGAAAAGAAAGAAAAACATCTTAAAATACAGGTGTACTGAATGTTATTAATTGCAAATAATAAAAATGCATAGTGTACAGTTTCACTTTACATGTGACCTATTGTTATAATTTTTGTTGTTATTGTAAGGTTTCAGTTCAGTACTTTAAAATTATATATAAAAGGGAGCTCTCATTATATTCAATTATTTTTTTAAGGGTAAAGCTCCCCTCCATAGAACAACATCCAGCTGTCAGCACACTTCAATAGCTTAAATAAACAGCTACAGCTGTGTTAAAAAAATGCACTACAATTTTAAATAATTACTTATAATTTAACATTTTAAAATTTTTATTTTATATATGATAAAGTAAAAGATGTAATTTACACTTTTAGAGAAGTGAAACCTATGTTTTTCAAGTCTATTTTTTATAAGGTTTATTATAACCATTTATTTTTGTTTTAAGCTTTACTTTATTTCTTAAATTTATATAACATTAAGCCCGTTAATGTTATGATGTTGATAATAATAAAGATGATGATTGCAGAGTAATTGTCCATGATTAAATATAACTAGTAGAAATGCCCAACAAACATAATTGACAAAGTTTGAAATAAACAATGACAAGAGAAAGAAAAAAACAGGACAAAAATAATACAGAGCAAACAATAAGGCAAAGCAATGGTAATAAAGCAATGGTAATGGTAATAAAGCAATGGTAATGGTAATAAAGCAATGGTAATGGTAATAAAGCAAAAAGTTCACAGACTAAAAATGGTGATAACACACAAAACAGGATACAAACAAATGACTGCAGCATTCTGACATCAAGACTGGAAAGAACAGAAATATGCCAGATGAGACTAAGAAAGTGCCTATTTTATTGATTAGGAAGAAATCCCAGAATGCACCTGTATGTTTTGTCGATAAATTTGTGGATGAGAGTGTTTTTGCAGTCATTCCAGTCTGAATTGGCACCAACAATATATATATATATATATATATATATATATATATATATATATATATCAAGCATGTTTGGATGAATAAAATATTAACAAGTTATGTTTGTCAAATATTTTAACTTTTCAAAATTTCAGAATTAGTTGTTTTATATTCAATCTGTAACAGCCTACAGAGGGATCGCTGTTCTTTTTTGTTTTTTTTTTATCAAGAATTCTTAATATAAAGAATATACAGAAAAATATTAACACCAAAAACTGAGTTTCAACAAAAGCAATGTTTTTCATAAAAAGGTCAAAGTTTTATTATTGGCAAACAACCAACAACTTAATTACAAATATGTACATTTGTTGATTTGTAATAACTGAAAGAAGTTACCACTTGTTAAAGTGTGAAATATTAAAAACATGAAAAAAATGTTCCAATGTGTGATTGTGTAGATAATCAAATGTGGTTAAATTAGTAGTCCAGAAAAAGAAGCATGGTAACCACATGCAAGTGGTAAACCTTTGAAAATGTTTGTGTGCTATGTTCCATGATGAAAGGACAAGTTAAACTCAAATGAATTCACTTGAATCAAGTGACTTGGGACTGGTGAGAAACATTCGAAAATGGTGGTGCACTAAATGAAGAATATACTACATGTGGCATGTTATTACATAAATCCAGAAATTTGTCAGGATACCAAATAAAAATGCTGTGATGCTAGGTTGAATTCAAAATGTTGGTGTGCTGATGAGAAAAAGGAAACCAAAATGTGGTGTGGTTGCTAAGTAAACCAATCATGATATCATAGGCTAACATGATGGTGTTTCTGCAAACAAAATGTTAAGAGAATTAACAAGCAAAAACAATGAATAATTAACAAAGCAACAAGAACATTGCAGAGGACTGTGTTTGCTCAACAGAAATGAACAGGATATTATCAACCCTAAAATCTGGGGCAGATGTCAATGAAAAGAAAGGAAAAGCAGATTCACTGCATCTTTCCAAAAGAGAGGGTAAGTGGAGAAGAGAAGGAAAGGCAATGTATGCATTTTTTCAAGAATGAAGATGTGAAAAGAGGAAAAGAAAACAAACATAAACAAACAGGAAGAGAAGGCCCCAACACCAAAAGGCAGAAGTCACTTCTACTTCCTTCTGGCAGCCCTTCCAATCAGGGAGATGATCATATCTGTCATGGTGACAGGATCAGCAACATATACCTGTGGGGGGGTATGTGTGTGTCTGGAGGGGGGAGTGCCCTCAGAGGTCCAAAAAGGATCTGTGTATATATAAGATTCTTATGGCAATGTAACTTGGCTTGTTTTTCCTATTTCTTTATGTAAGAAATTAAGCAGACATTTTGATTTAGAAAATGTCTTTTCATTAAGCAAAGGTTCCTATAGTATTTCAGAACTGTTCAAGTTTTTTTATGTTTTATATATACATAATTTTTGAAACAAAAAAGTTTTGTTTGAATTGAGAAACACTGGTATATAGCAATAGGTAACAAAACCAGCAGACTAAGAAAGAATGTCATCCAAGCAGATCAATCTGGTGCTGTATGATGTTCTAACACTCTGCTAAGACCATAACAGCAGAATAGAAAAAGTGGCTCTCATAGGCTCAACAGCTTCATCTTTAAGAACTCAGGAAAACTGTCTGATCCATCTAAACTACCAGCCTATTAGTCATCAAAGTACAAGAGGCACTAATCAACTCCAAATTGTTTAAGCATCTCAACTTGCAGGATCTTCTTTGAGACAATCAATATGATTTTGGCTTTTCTAGGTCAACTGTTGATATTATTAAGCTTTTGATATGAATGGTAAAGCTCATGCTATTAGTTTGTATATCTTAAAGGAATTTGACAGGGTTTGGTATACTGGTCTTATTCACAGGCTTAAAGGGTATGATTTCAGTCTTTCTTATCAAATCACAAAATGAAAGTTGTCTTGAACAACAACTAATTTACATTAATACAAATATCCTCCAGGACACTGTTGTTAGACCTATATTATACCTAATTTTCATCAATGACCTTCCCAATGTCAATAGCATACAATTTGTTGTTATCTATGCAGATGACTAATATTTTCTCCTGTCTTAATGGCAAGGCTGACCCATTTAATATAGTCAAATTGCCAGCTGATCTAAAAAACGACTTATAATCTGTTGTTAACTGAGGCAGAAAAATGGCTTCTTAATTTTAATGTCTCCAAACAAAACTGCTCTCTTTTACTCATTTTAGAGAAACCTTTTTACCTTCCATCAGTATGACTGATGCAAACCACCAGAAGAATGACTCACTGTGCCTTGGGTTAATATTTTCTGCTGACATGAAAGAGAAACCTTAGATGGAATCAATTGCTAAGTCTGCTGCTAGGAAATGTGGGTCATTATGCCATGCTAAACAAATTTTAGCACAAGAATCTTATCTTACACATTTATAAATTTACCATACATCTATACATTGACAATTGAATTCACATCTGGTTTGGGGTTTCTGCTATGAATTTAGAAATTCTTGATAAAATACAAAGAAGAATCTGTAATGTATTGGGTCCTGATTTGGCATCTGAACTTTAGTCACATTTCTACAACCATAATGTAGCTTCCTTGTACTTTTTCCATAAATATTTTTATGGTAATTTTTCTGATGCGCTTTCCTTTTTAGTACTTAGAATTTATGAATTTAAATGTTGTACTAGACTGGAAGTAAGATTTCAACATTTTATAGTTGAAATGGATAGCTGTAACCATAAGTTCTATGCTAACAGTTTCTTCTGTTACACTTCTTCCTTGTGGAACTCACTTCCAACCTTTTGCTTATTATTAAATTTTGATCTTCAAAAGTTTACATGGAATGTTAATTGTCATCTTTTGTATTCTTAATTCATGCTCTTTTATTGTTCTTTATCCTTAGTAATGTTTTTACTTTTTTCATATTCTCTTATCATAATCTCTTGCAACTTAGTGGCTTTATTGTCTTGCTTGGGGTAAAATGATTAAGAAAAGTATGTATTATATTTTAACCTAAGAAAATAAATAGTGAGTTGTTCTGTTTTTTGACTTTTCATTTTTTTCCTCTTCCATCACTGATTTGAATGGTCAAGTTAAAGGAATGAAAAGTTCTTTTTTTTCTATTCTTCTGAAAAAAATCAATTTATAATTTGTATTGCTTTATTAAAGGTTATTCTAATTGATTCAAATGTTGATTTTACATTATAATTTAATATTCGTTGCATTTCCTTGCTATTTTAAGAAAACAAGTAGCAGGTTGCTGTTTTATCACATTTCATTTTTTAAGGATGTTTTGCTTCTTTCACTACTGATTTGAATTTTAGAAAATTTATTTCTTTTCTTGGGTGGTGACATTTTCAGCTAGCTTGATATTCTTTTCTTTTAATCATATTACTTCAAACAAAGTAGGAGAGTCACTAGGACACAAGGGCTTACTGAATGTGAAAGAATAAGAAAAAAGTGAAACATTATTAACAAGCAAGAACAATAGAAGAGTAAACTAGAGGACATTAGATAACAATTGACATTGAATTTAAATTTTGAAGATCAAAGCTGGCTGGAAAGCATCGATCCAGAAGAGAGTTCCACAAGTGAGAAGCTAAAAAAAGGAACTGTTGACATAGAACTTATAGTTACATCAAGCCAATTCAACTGTGAATTGATGAAACCTTGCCACCAATCTAATACTGCACTTAAACTCTGCTTAAAGTGTAAAGAAGATGCTTAGCAATCCTGTATGGCAAAATTGATCTTATGGAAGAACTCTCTAATGAGTTAACAGAAAACTAATTTCAAAATAAGTCATTGTAAGGATTTCTTATATTTTCTTATATTCTTATAGATTTAACATATTATGAACTGAAATTCACATTCATTTCTTTAATCCTTTTACATGAAACAATACAAGAAATCCACTAAAATGCACTAAAGGTTACTGAATCTGACAGAATATGAGAAAAACATACAATTAAGAAGACATGACAATGAAATAACAAGAATTAAGAAGATGGAAGATAACAATTGACATTGCATTTAAATTTTTGAAGATCAAAGTTAGCTGTGAATCAATAAGCTAGAAGAGATTTACACAAACATGAAGTGCACAAGAAGAAACAATTAGTAAAGAACTTATGGTTACATCTAGTCATTTTGACTGTAAGACGATGAGACCTTGCTGCCAATCTATTACTGAACTTAAATTCATAAAGTACCAGAGAGGAAAGTTCATCAGAACAATTACCATAAAAGTATTTACAGAGAAAGTGCAGGGAAGATACATTACCATGTTAGGAAAGTGACTGAGATGCTTGACCAGGACCAATAAAATTGCACATTCATCTTTGGATTTTATTAAGAACTAGCAGTAGAGCCCGGCATTGCCCGGGATGTAACAGTAAGAGATAGATCAAGTACCGACCATCATAAAGACTGAAAAATAAAATTGACAAAGATTATTGTTTAAGGTTGATGGACACGCATGTCTTAATTAGTTTGTTTGTTTTGTTTTGTTTTGTTTTTGTTTTTTTACGAATTGGTCAAACCCAAACTGAAACAAAAACATTGTTTTCAATCGTTATGAGTCTACCAATTGAATAGAATATTATTATAAACAATTGTCTTGTAAATGGAATTTTTAAAGCATTCTGAATGTAAAAATAAAGAAAAAACATGTGCAAGACAATAAGAAACACTACCTGCCAAAAAAAAGTGAAGTTTTGTTGAAATCGGTTGAAAAATGTAGAAAATCCAATCCCATATATAAACGAACACACACAAACAACCTGGGTTTTATAATAAGTATAACTCAATATGAGTTGTCCCCCTTTCATTCTTGCGATGCCTCTTAATCGTGTTTTCAAATTGATTTCATGCAAAAACAATTGTGTTTTTCCAATTTTTGGTGCTGTCAGAACCACTGCAAGGTAATTTTACGTAGTCCTGTGAAGTTTTGTTGAAACCGGTTGAAAAATGTAGGAAATCCGATCCAATATATAAACGTACAGACACACACACACACACACACACAACCTGGGTTTTGTAATAAGTATGATGATCTAACAAATATTATTCATTTAGTAGCCTTTCTGTAATCTTTTACAATTTATGATTTTTACTTATTGAATACAGTAAAAAAAAATGCATATTTTGCTTGTGGTGATTCATAATTAGAATTCTGATTTGAATATATTTTCCACTCGTTGTTTCTAATACAAAAAATATTAACTTTATTTGGGTTTATTAATTATGATCTAACAAATCTTATTCATTTAGTAGCCTTTCTGTAATCTTTTTACAATTTATGATTTTTACTTATTGAATACAGTAAAAAAAATTGGACACCATGTGTATTTAAAGTAGTTTCCGGTTATTATTTTTAGTTAGGAGGACTAGTGTGTGTTTAGATTTCATTTGTTTACTTTTTGTGTATCGTTCTCTGAAAAAAAAACACTGAGTCACCGGAAGTTAACGGCATTTGGATGTTTGAGTAGACAGCAGTAACTTCCGGCAGGGTGCGATACACCGTGTTTTCAAATTGATTTCGTGCAAAAACAATTGTGTTTTTCCAATTTTTGGTGCTGTTAGAAGCACTGCAAAGTAATTTTACGTAGTCCTGTGAAGTTTTGTTGAAATCGGTTGAAAAATGTAGGAAATCCGATCCAATATATAAACGTACAGACACACACACACACACACACACACACACACACACACACACACACACACACACACACACACACAATCTGCGTTTTATAATAAGTAAGACCTCTAAATATATAGCAGGAACACCAGAGCAAATGAGGCAGCAATATTAAAAGTAAGGATGAATGGTAGACTTATAAATGTGTAAAAGTGATTCAAATGAGAAAAATTGTCTAGCTTGACACAGTGAAGCAACCTTCCTAGCTGCTGACTTAGCAATTGATTCAATATGCTTTTTCCACTTAATGCCAGTGGAAAATATTAGTCTGAAAAGGAGCAATGAGTCACTCTTCTAAAGGCTGGCATCAGTCATATTGATGGAAGGTAAAAAAGATTCTCTCAGATGATTAAAAGAGAGCAATTTCCTTTGTAGGTGTTAAAATTAATAAGCTACTCCTTGCCTCATTTAACAATGGATTGTTGGCCATTTTTGAGATCAGCCAATTTGACCTCACCAAAATGATCAGACTTATTAAGTCAGGAGTAAATAGTTGTGTCATCACCATAGATACCAAACTGAGAATTGATGATATCAGGAAGGTCATTTATGAAAATTACGAATAACGTAGGTCCAAGGATAGAGCCTAGGGGAACACATGAATTTATGCAAAATGATCTAGAAGAGTGGCCATTCAAGATAACTTTCATTTCACGGTCTGATAAGAAAGACTGAATCAGTTCAAAAATTCTTCCAAAAATACCATAACTTTTCATGGCACATTTTTCCTATAAATATTACTAAATATTAATACATCCTGAAACATTTACCAACATTAGTTGATTAGGACCAACTTCCTTGTGAAAACATTGTAAACAATCCTGTGGAGGAAATTTGGAGACTGCTTTACCCATCAGGTTACATTAAAAGCTCCAAGTTCTCCACATGGAATTGTACCATGAGATAATAGCCTAGTAGATTAAATCCTTGGTCTGTGAATTTTGTTGCCCTAGTAATTGGGAAGTCAATTCTGGCACTGGGCAGAGGTACGAGGGTGAGGAATAACTGAGCAGTACTGCTATATTAAGCATTTGGTAACAAAAGAAAAGAATAAAAAGGATTAGATTTTGATCAACATTTATTGTTAGCATGTTGAACGATGGGTGGAGTTCCCATTTCAGTTGCTGATCATCAGGATGACGGTTGGGTGTAAGGGAAATGCTGAGGATTGACCTATTTCTTGTGCTGGACTGGCCAAGGTCACAGGATATGGTTGGTACATGTTTAGTTGATCAAGGTCACAGTGGTAGGTTATTTTCATTGGTTGGTAGGTCAGTCCTGTGGAACAGGGCTGTAGTGGTGACTGCAAAGTGAATGATTGTGAATGAGTCAACTAGAGTGAGGAGACAGCAGTAGGTTGCCCAGGAGATGAGGTGTTGTCAGGTGTTGAATGAGGCTACAGTGGCAAATGCAAAGAGAACGCCTTGTAAAAAAGTAGAGTAGGCTGAGATGACAGTGGTGGGTTGCTAAGGTCATGTTGAATTGGCATGATTGGTATTTGCCGTGGTGACAGCATCAGCGACAATGAATGCTTGTAGGAGGGAGGTGTTGAGCTGAGGTGATATCCTGTTAGTATTTGCCAAGCTGACAGCATTGTCAACAATGAAGGCTTGTAACTGGGTGGTTTCAAAGGTTGAGATGCTATCAAATCGAAGCTGGATAGCCAAAATGTTTAGTCAAGCATGGAAGAGGTAAACATCAGTGAGACAAGGTCATGTTGACAGGAAGCAGCGGTGGTGGTAGTGGTAGCAGCAGTGCCGCAGCTAGTTTGGTCCCCAGGGCATCTCTTTTTCTGGTGGGAGCATTCAAAATTGACTACTGCCAGAACTCATTTCATAGATCAGACGTGATGCATAGAGCCTAAGGCATAGTAAACAACGTTTTTTTTATTTTGTTCTCTGCCTTAGTGCTGTTTATATCCGGGCAACATGGAGAATGAATGAGAAAGAGATCTAATTGCAACAGAGTATAACAGTACTAATAAAAGAACTAGATCATATACATTTAGACATGAATCATGGAACAAGAACAATCTATAGCCATAGATTAAATAAAGGTTTAGTTTGAAATTCTCTGTAGCTTTGTCAAATCAACAAAGGCCTGAGGAAGGATGCAGGATGCAACACCTTAGTTAACATCAAATATTCAGACATTAGACAGCAAAGAAAGGGAAACTGTACACTATGAATTTTTATTATTTGTAATTAATAACATTTAGCCCATCTGTATTTTAAGATTTTTTTCTTTCTTTTCATTCTACTCTATAAAAGGAAGACATCCCCAATAATCTTAGTTACTGTCAGGTTAGTTGATTTCTTTCCAATTCAGTTCTTGCTAAATTATAGTAAATAAAGTATTCAGGTTAAAAACAAATAATGAAAGTAAGAGTATTTCAACGAATAGTAGTAGTAGAAAATAAAAATGAAACCATGAATTAGTTACACTTTACATTTTTACTGCGCACATTCTCTTGTCAGACGTTCATGTAAGTATCACAATTTTTTCTTTTACGTAAAACAAAAGACATTCTCAGCAATTGAAATCAGTGATTAAAATTTTTCTCATTCATTTTGGCTTCACTGATTATATTCTTTATTTTTAATTATAAATATATAATTTCAGCAAATATTTTATTAAAATTGCTACAAGTATAAAATAAAATACTTGGGAGGGAAACACCTTCATGTTGATCTTTCATTATTCAGTTTTTCTTCTTACTTGGGCGAAATAGATATTTTCACAGGATTAAATAAGAAAGCTTCAAACTCATGACAACGAATGATGATGATAATGATAGTAGCCACGCTGAGGATGACGATGGTGGAAGCTTGGAAGCACAGCCGAAATACCATTTTTAAAAAGATGAGTGAAGTAATAATAACCAGGTTGAAATGGTTGATCACATTCATGATAGATTTAAAACCATACAAGTTGATATTAAATAAACTAAGAAATGAGCTAAGGCAGCTGGATGCAGCCCGGTTGAAGGTAGAGCAAGATTATTCCAAGGAGAAAGGATATCTCAGATTATTACATTCCCTAGAATCGGAGGCCACTATGATAGAGGCTCAATGGAGAGACATGCAAAATTACCTGAAGGAAATAGAGCTACTGCAGACGATAGAAGAGAGATCGGTAGTTCCGATTGTGGGAAAAGCGTTAAATGTCCTGTTTGGAACAGTGACAGAAGATGATGTTAAATTCATAAGAAGAAAACTGGGAGAAGTGGAAATAAACCAGAGGACGCTGGCTCAAGTGGCAAGGGAGAGTGTATCAATATTAAATGTGACATGGTTGGAAGTGGCCAAGAATAGAGCCAGAATTAATTGGTTAATAAATAACCTGGCAGGGTTGAGACAACAGGTAATTAATGATACAGAAAAGATATTTCCAACTAATGACAATTACGAATAAGGTACGACAAACTAGTCAGTCATTGACAACCTTGCTGGAACATGTTAGACATGTTGTCATTGGGATACCTGTCCCCAAGTATAGTAAACCTGGGTCACTTAAGGGAAGTGTTACTCGGAATACAAACCGAGTTACCCCATCAGTATATCCCACCAAAGAATTGTGGAAATATTATAATGCACTGGGATGTGTGACCTTGTTGGAAAATAGAAAACTATTACTTTTGATGTCTATTCCGTTGTTGGATAGAGAGAGTATATTCAAGATATATCAGGTTATAAATTTACCTATTCCCTACCCCAAAGGAGATCAAAGTTTGGGAATGGTGGCAAGATACAAGGTGGAAACAAAATACATAGCTTTAAATTCGGATAGAACAAAGTTCATGTTGCTAACAGATGAAGCAGCTAGAAAGTGTAGAAATGATGCTCTGGGAACTTCTACATCATTGAGCTCAATCTATGTAGCTGGTAACCACAAAATGTGCATACTAGAATTGTTTGAAGGGAAGAAAGAGGGAATTAAGAGAACTTGTCAAGTAGAGGTATTAGCAAACACGGCATTACCATGAGCTTCAGACAAGGTGTGGGCAGTGGCCACACAGAAACCCATCAGCTTGTCTAGGGTGTGTGGGGGAGAGTCCACAACGATACTAAGAGTAAAACCACCATTATCCCTGTTAAAGTTACCCCTGGGTGGTTTGGCATTTGGGATATCTATTTCCTTACCCCCTTATTACTAGGAAGAAGAAAGATATGAAGAGAAAGATTCAATTATGGAATTGATTGGCAGAAGCTTAGTCAATTGTACAGAGTTGTGGGAGCCAATAGTGAGAGGATTCCCCAATGTTACCTTGAATAAAATGCCAGTACTAATGAAGCTGATAGAAAAGATCGATATGGATCAGTTGAGGGACAAGTTAAATGCGTTGGGAAAGGACCGTATGGCTCTGGAGGATGAAGAGCAGATCGCGATAAGTTGGTCAGCAATGACAGGTACATACATAATTATTGCCATGGGGGTATGGCAGTATGGAAAATTAGAAGTAGAAGAGAATTAATTTGTGGTAATCAAATGAGCATGCAGCAACTCGAGAGGGACCTTTTTAAGAAAAAAAAAATTATTTTTAACGGTAAAAAAATTTCAACGTCACTTTTCCTCCTTTATAAATTTAAAGATTTTCGTTTTTTTTTTTTTTTGATCATAATACTTTTTATTTAACTACGATTTGAAATATTCTCCTTTTAATTTTTATTTTACTATATTCTTTTTTTGGAACAGTTAAATGTATTAGAATCCATTATATTATGTAGGATTATTTTAACATCAAGTTTAAGTATGTATATGAGGTTACATTTTTTTTTTTTTTTTTTTTTTTTTTTATGACTATGACGACAAAAATGGTTACTTAATTTCACTGATTTAGTAAACTTTTCTTTTATATATAAACCTAGTAATATAATGTTTCTCATGTAAGTACAAAGGACATGGGTCATTCAAAAGCTTGCATCTTATGGCATTTCATATTAATTTTCTTTTACTATATAGGTGTTTTTTTATTCTTTTTAGTGCTTGTAGTACTATTTAAAAGAAATTTAGGTTAGAATTCATTCAATTTAACTACAATTTTAATTACAATTTCAAAATTACAACTTTAAAATTTTAAAATATTTTCATTGTTTTAGACTATATTACTTTATAACATAATGGAAATTACTCATAGTAAGTAAAATTATTTTTCCATATCAAAGTATATGTAAATTACAATTTTTAAACTTTTATATTTAAATATTATTTAAGTAATATTAATGGCACAGGCTACAAAACTATCTAAGTCATTTCTCAGATTTAGTAAACTTTATGTATTAATTAATTCAAGTTTAAGTATGTATATGAGGTTACATTTTTTTTTTTTTTATAAATTTATAACTATGACGGCAAAAATGGTTAAGGCTTTTTATAGTGTTTTTTTTTACATTTTTCTTTTTTTATAAAAATTTTTTTAGTACTATTTAAAAAAAAAACAGAGGTTAGAATTATTCAATTTAACTACAATTTTAATTACAATTTAAAAATTACAACTTTTAAATTTTAGAATATTTTCATTGTTAGTTTTAATAGACTATATTACTTTATATCAGAAGGAAAATTACTCATAGTAAGTAAAAAAATATTTTTCCATATCAAAGTATATGTAAATTACAATTTTAAACTTTTAAATTTAAATATTGTTTAAGTAATATTAATGGCACTTACTACAAAACTAGCTAAGTCATTTCTCAGATTTAGTAAACTTTATTTATTAATTAATTAATTTATTTATTTCAAATATATGTAACCTAAGTAATAAAAATTTCATATGTATGCAAAAGAACAGGTTAGAATTCATTCAATTTAACTAAAATTTTAATTACAATTTAAAAATTACAAATTTAAAATTTTAAAATATTTTCATTGTTAGTTTTAATAGACTATATTAAAACACCTATAACAGAAGGATAATTACTTTGTAGTAAGTAAAATTATTTTTCCATATCAAAGTATATGTAACTTACAATTTTTAAACCCTTATATTTAGATATTATTTAAGTAATATTAATGGCACAGACTACAAGACTATCTAAGTCATTTCTCAGATTTAGTAAACTTTATGTATTAATTAATTTATTTATTTTAAATATATGTAACCTGAGTAATAAAGTTTCATATTTATGTACAAAGAACAATGGGTCATACACTTACCTTACATCATCTAGCTTTTGTTATAATTTCATTTTTCAGTAGGTGTTTTATTGGATTCATTCAAGTGTTCTTTAGAACATTTATTATAGAGGTGTTTCGGTTAGCATACATTTTATTTAACTATTTAATTTGTAAAAGATGCTTATGCTTGAATACTATTTTTAATACAATTTTAAATTTTAAAATTTTAAATATAAGTTTAAAATATTTTCATATGCCATTCCAATAGACTTTTTTTTTTTTTTTTAATTATATATTATTTAAGGAAAATTTTTGACAATGACGGCATATAATAGCTATTTCATTTCTCTGATTCAGTAAATTTTATTTTTTTATAAACTTAGTAATATATAGTTTCTCTTGTATGCATAGAGGACACGGGTCGTTTAATGAAATAAAATTCTAGCTTTTCTTATTAACTTTTGGAATATTTTACTGTAGGTGTTTTATTTGATTCTTTTAGATGCCAGAAATATTTTGAGAGAGATGTTTGATTTTTATATCTATTTATTCTAAATGAAGTTTGATGTTGGTTGAATCTTTTTTTGAATTCATAGCTAATGCAACCTATATATATTTTTTATGTTTTCAGGACTTTCAATCGAAGAGATATTGCATTGGTATACTAATGATTCAACCTACATTTATTTTGTAGTGGGCAATTTTGAGGGTTTCTACAGTTACATAGTTTTTGTTTATTTCCATCAATTTTTTATCTTAATTTTTCCATTGTCTAAATTTTTTTTTTTTGGTATAAATGTTTATTTAAGATATTAGCATTATGGTTCTTAATGATTTTTTCTAAGTTTTTTGTACAGCTATAACTTAATTTTAGTGTGTTTTTATATTGAAAATAGTACTTAGTTTACTTTCACTAGGAAAATGCTTGACTATTAATGCGAGGAATTTATGTCCTAATCTGTTCTTTACCATTTGGTTATATGGGGAGTATACCAAATAATTTTCTACATCTGTTTTTTTCTATGATTTCCATTTTCATTTTTTATATAAGTTAGTTTTGGGTTTTGTAGCCACTATCTTTTAGAGCCTTATTATAGGAATTGATATGCTCATCAAAAAAATCTTGTCATTTGCTGAATTTGTACTAATTCGTTTACTGATAGATAACGGTATATGTTTAATTATAGATGGGAGGTGATTTGATTTAGGATGTATATATAAAGGATTGGTGTTGGGTTTTTTATAAGGTGTGTATGTATTTTTATTTAGATCTAAAGTTATATCTAGGAAGTCTACTTTTTTTAATTTAGTACTAACCGTAATTTTTAAGCCCATGCTTTTAAATTCTTTATATAATAACTTTCTAATTCTATCTATTTTGAAGTTCGTTGAGTTTCTAATAACCATAGGCCCATCGTCTCTGTATAAATCAATATCATTTGTATTAATATCATAGTGCGCTGTAAGGTTGTATAATATAAAAAATGAAAAAAAATCTCATTGGCCTTTTTATATTATACAACCTTACAGCGCACTAGGTTTATATATAAAATAAAAGTTTACTAAATCAGTGAAATTAAGTAACCATTTTTGCCGTCATAGTCATAAATTTATAAAAAAAAATGTAACCTCATATACATACTTAAACTTGATGTTAAAATAATCCTACATAATATAATGGATTCTAATACATTTAACTGTTATAAAAAGAATTATAAAGGAATTAAAAGTGACGTTGAAATTTTTTAAAAAGTATTATAAAAAATCTTTAATTTTAAAAAGTTAACGTTGATAATTTTTTTTTTTTAAAAAATCCAGACGACATCCATTCAACTGATGTCAGGTTTCATTGTAAATCCTCACCCTTACCAAATTGTAGCTAATAACTGATACAATGATACTGACATAAAGAAAATCTAGACATCCCTTGTTCAATTTAAGTAGAATATTCTGTAACCATGGAAACGTGATTTTAGCTGTGTCTTTAAAACCCGGTAATTTTTAAAAGTTACTCCAAAATTCGCTTGAAGATGAAATGGAACTAATGCTTTTAATTTAATTGCAAAATTAAATTCAGGGTTTTTTAGCTTCTATTTTTGAAACATGGTTGGAACTGTGTAGCGAAAAAAACATATTTTAAATCAATTGATTTATAATATATATATATATATATATATATATATATATATATATATATATATATTTTTACACAAATTCTGTACGTTGCCAAAAAAAAAATAAATAAAATATTGAACATTACCTGAATTGCAATTAGTTGTCCTCAGGATAAACACACACACACAAAAACACAATATTTTTATTTAGTACATATATATACTGCAATGGAAACAAACTCATCAAAAATATGCCATATTTTCGGAATGAACATGAAGGCACTGCCATTCATAGAGACTGCTATAAGTGGGTGGTCCTCCATCATCCATGCACGGTTCCATTTAAAGAAAATCACCACAAACACTACAAAATGTTATACAGTAATAATGGATGCAGTAGCAAAGATAAGACCTTAAATCTTTGAGCCACAGAATTATGATGAAATTAAACGGATATTAATGAAAAAAATACAGGCATAATCAGCCAGAACTGTTAGATAATCTCATGTCCTTTTGTATGCTTTTAAACAGCAAAAAAGTTTTCCAATAGGAACAAGATCATGCTACACAATTTTTACAATCACTAGTACAGGAAGTAGTCCCAGTTAGTAGCATCACAAAAAGATGTAACAGCAGCAAGAAATGCCCCAGTGTGCATCCCCAGCAACCTAAATCAATACATAATGAACAAACCAAAAATCCAACAATGAAAATTATAATATGGAGACACCTGTTGGTTTGAAGCCCTATGGAAGTGATTTGGCAGAAAATATGTTATGCACATATTTATTTTTTATATAAAAGGTCAGAACTTGCAAGCCTTTATTTTTTGAAGCTGGAAGTTGAATTATGGCAAATGTTTACTGAAATGAAAAAAACAAGACAAGGTATAGCAGATTAAAAAATGTTTTAAAAAAAGTATGACAAATTGCCATGTAACAATATTTAGCATGACTGAACGGAAGAAATTGCATTAGTTTATACTATTGATTATTAGAGACCAAACGGAAGAAAATTATATTAGGTGATGTTCTATTCTGTTTCCAATATGAACAGAGAAAAAAAAGATGATATTTTTAATGAGGTAAAATTATCACAAGTGTCATGGTATATTCAAAGTAAAACAGTCATATCGGATGAGGTTGTGGGGGTCAATCAACTGTTGACGACTGCTATGAAAGGAGAAAGCATTTCCAGCTGTGGATTGTAAACCAAAAAAACGTGTCAACACAGAACAATGGATGCCCTCTGACCCCCAACAGAATGAGTTGGAAGTGAATTTTGTTAACAGGATTTAAACAGGCCAGGTGGTTTGGAGGTTCTAAATTTGAACAAAGCCAAAACGCTTTTATAAAGTGTGTCATAAGGAAATTGCTTATTCGGTTATCTATGGCAGGTTCAAAGGTTATACTAATTGGTGAAATATGAAAAAAAAATAAACTGAATTTTCCTGGGAAACTAATTTGGTATTTTGGAAAGAAAGAAAGGGCCGAGAAAAGGAATGACGTCATGAAGACGACACTATCCCATTGGCTGTGTCACAAGGGATGAAGACAAAAAGAATGATGTCATAGAAATAATGCTATCTCGTTGGCTGTGTCACGAGGGAAGAAGACGAAAAGAATGATGTCATAGAAATAATGCTATCTCATTGGCTGTGTCACGAGGGAAGAAGAAAGAAAGAAATGAAGCTAAAAACTCATTGACCAACAAGGGTCTGAGACGAGGTTCACATACACACCCCAGTGACTGTCATCCCCATACCAGTAAAGAATGGACAAACATAAATACAAAGCCCCAAGTGTGGAGGAAATTAGTGATCATCTTTAGGATGCAGTTAGCCGAGAAGTGAGGTTTGAAGTACCAACACTTGAATATAGACAACCTCCGCAACAATCAGAGACAGTCTTCGTCAACTCTGTGAGGCATTTTAAAAAAAGAAAAAAAAAGACACTTAGAATTAACGCCAACCAAGAACTCCGACCGGAGTAAAGAAATAAAATAAACCAGAAAACATGAAAATCACCCCTAAAATGAAATTAGTCGAGACTTCTGTTCCGTGGTCAGCTTGTTAGGGACAAGGGTTGGGAAGAAGACAATTGGTGCTTGTATTACTTGTGAATTCTTCTGTATATAAAGATATATTCTACAATGTATATAAGGCATTGTTCTGTTTATAATTGGTGCCGTTTCATTTATTTCCCAATTGTGCGTCCGCATCTGGATTGGTTTTGACTTGGCTGAGAGACACCCATAAAACCCACGTTTTCTTTATTGAGATTTAAATTCTCAGCGTGGGCAGAGGAGTTCACTGTGGGTTAGTCGACTTCAGAGACTGGCTTCATAGCTACATGCCTTGTCGCTGTCGACGAATAATTCGTTCATACGAGGAACCTTCATGGTCTGGTTCCTGGAAGGCCGATCCAGTGCCGTGGGGCGGTCATGCCACAGCTATGAATAAACCTCTCCTAACAACTGATGATGGTTTAAATATGTTCTAACAGAATTGGATAAATTATTTGAAAAGGAAAAGACATATGAAATATATGAAGCCTATATAAAATTTGAACATTTCAAGAAGACTGAAGTAATGTCAATGCTAGGCTTTTAGTAGAATTTGTACAGTTAAATAGAAAATGTACCAAATTAAAAATTGACACTTATGCATAATTGGCCCTGAGTTTGCTGTACAATCCAAAATTATTAATGAAAAATAAAACAGTTAGCTTTAACAGCATGCCCACAATTGAAGTATGAGACCATGATTTACTACTGCTAAAACAGAACTGTGGATAAATAATGAAGTGGCGATAAAAGAAGCAGCAATGATAACATAGAATTATGGTAGAGTTAGGGAACCATTTAGAAGATCGATGTATAGAGGAGCAAGATACAAAAGACACAGTAGAAGGACCATTAGAAGAAGCCCTGGAAGAATGAATTCTGTATTTAATGGAGTTGTATCAAGATATGATGTTTTTCAATCAACATTTCACTGGGCAAAGGACTGTCCACATGCTAACAAAGATGCTAATATGACAGAAAATATCAATATAAAGAAACCTTCTGAAGAGACAGTTCATATGAATTTAATGACAGATGCTAAAATGTTGGACAAAATATCAAATCAAAATGTTTTAGTAATGGAAGCATGGAATGCAGCAATTGTAGACACTGAATGTACCAAGACAGCTTGTGGTAATGAATGGTTACATTTTGTTTGATTAACTATCTTTTTAAAGAGTTTTATGTCTATAAAAAATTAGAAAAGTCATGTGCCATTTAAAATTGGAGATGGAAGGATAAAAAACTGTTACTTTCCCAACAAAATTTGGCAGTCATATATGTAAAATTTAAAAACAGAAGTTGTACAATGTAAAATTCTATTGTTGTTAAATAAGGAATTTCTAGCTAAGGCAGGAGCAGTTATTGACATCGGAAAAAATCACTTAATGATATCTGGAAAATAAATGACAAAAGAAATACACTTTTAAAATTACATAAATAATTTGGTCATGCTTCACAGGAAATATTGTTAAATTTATTTTGAAAACAGAAGGTAAAGTTAATAAGGAAACTGTTATAAAATAAAATAAGACATATCTCGGCTGATTTGCAGGCAAATAAACTAACATGCTCAAGAGCGAGAGACGAATGTGAACGGGACAAGGCCCCGTCACAAAATGACAATATTTCTTCGTTTACGCATATTCCCGACACACAAGTTCCAGTCGAAAAATAAAATAATATTTTAAAGTGTTTCTATTTTTTAACCAATAAAAATGCTTCTGTTCAATTAGTTTGACGAGCCTGTCAAGTCATAAAAAAAACGCCATGAAAGGGGTCACACAGAAGTACAATGGCAGTCAACAGGAGGCCAGGGAAGAGGCCTGTCATGGTCAGGCTGAGCGGTCAGCAGCAGTAGCGCCATGCCACCCAGCGAGAACTACTATGAGATATCAACCCAGATCTTCAGCCGGCCTATGAACTGTACCACAAGGTAGCTGTCCCAAATCCACATGTTCCTATTGAAATAAATCACGTAAATCTATTTCTGCTGTTGTCGTATTTCTTTCTTGCAACCATACGCTTGTCTATAACACTGGTGTCAGAAGCGTACAGCAAGAGAAATATGGACGACTACATGAGCTTCCCCCGAGCCGAACTATTTACTCTCTTCAAGGAACAGAAAACACTACTATTCAAATTGAAAACGGGACCAACACAGCTTTCCGAAGAAACGATACAAGAAATTCAAGCCGACATAAACGACATGCTGACTGCCCTAAAATCAACAACTTTAACACCTCTCACTGCTCAAACAAACGGCGATTACAGCTTAATGATGCGCCAACAAACTATACGCGACACATTGAAGCTAGAGAGAACTTTTCACTCTGGAAACGATGTGAACCGATTCATCACGGCTCTAAACAGAGCATACACAATCCACGTCACGCCAGAACTCAGCACCTATCCCAGCCTGGAATGCGAATACGTCAAGTGTGCTAAAGATTTACTGGATCAAAGTATCTTTCAGCAGATTGTTGATTCAAAAAAAGACATATCCACCTTCGAACGACTGAAGGAATACTTATTAGCAGCCCACGGAAGCCAGATGACTAACTTCCAACACCTGCGTCAAGCCTGGGATCTGGAACGGCGAGACGGCGAAAAATTAACAGACTTCGTGAGTCGACTCGAAAACACCCTTTATCCACATAAAAAACAAATACAAAAAAGACAAAAATACAGACTTAACAGTCGATGGATATATTTCCATCATCGGCGCTATGCTAATGAGCGAAAAGGTGAAAATTTGGAACTCAAATCTTTATCCACATCTTGTCAAGACAATGGACAACCACTATTCAGCCATTGGTATAGCCTCCGAAGCTCAAAGATACCTTGGTCGCGGTGTAAAATCCAACGACACAACTTCGCACGACACTGTGTATTTCACACAGAAATCACAGCGGTCAAACCAAAGAAGCGCGCCACTTCGACCTAGCAGGCAACCAAACACACAGAAGACGGGCCTCACCAACCCTCCCGAATATGGCCACCATCCGACATGCAGAAACCATCAGCACACTCCACGAATCAGCGTGTGCAAGAACTACCTCAGAGGTCGCCCCTGCCTCCATGGACGCAACTTCCTATATCGCCACCCACCTCGCACTCGGGCACAGGCCTATATCGCCGTAACGAATAATATACAAGCCATAAATGGTGTGGAACAGGCTTTTCACTTCGGGCAGGACGAGATGTGATGCCTCGTTCGGCGTGCCCCTACGTCAGCCATCACACCTTCAACTTTCAAGGACTCGCTCATCATTCACCGCTCGTCCAGTCCACTTTCAACTTCAGGGACATCACCTTCTCTGGCGTCACAATGCTAGACTCTGGATGCTCCACCTGCATCTTACCAATATCTCAGTTACCCAGAGAAGCCAAGAAACACATGACCCGCTCCGACGTTGTAGTAAAAGGAATCAACGGCAGCACCGCCGCCCTTGCCGAACTGACTTGCGACATCACCATCGGCAGTCGAGACTCACCCACATTCAAAAAGTTTAACGTGCTGGTAACTACCCAAACCACACCGATGCTGATTGGCCAAAATATCCTATGTCACAACACGCTCGATTCCTATCTAATCGACAACCAAAATGCGACTACAGTATTCAGACGCACACTTTCCTCAGGATACACAACACACACAGCCGCAATCATATCACCGTCATTGTCAACCAACGATCCAGCATATGGCACCCAAGCTGACGTCATCCAAAACCAGCCTACTATGTAACTACAGCCCAACATCCAGACACTGGATCAAAAGCTAACCTGGCTAAAGCATAACACGGGGCTATCGCTACCAAACTACCCGAACCGAGACGAACTAGAGGCCACTGCAAACTTACTCATTCGCTACGCTGACATTATCGGCACCGAAAGCAGCAGCAAAGGCACATTCATCCGACCCATCCGCATACCAACTAACGGCCAGTCTTGCAGCCAGAAACAACACCTGATAGCCCAGGCTTTGGAAGGAGACGTAGATACCGAAATTAAGCGCATGACCAATGAAGGTATCAATGAAAACTGCAGCGACCCCAAAGGCTTCAATAGCCCTGTATTTGCCGTACGCAAGAAAAACGGATCGATTCATGTCGTCGCTAACTTTAAAAGAACTCTCAACAAGCTCTTAGTCGATCTTGACCCTTACCCAATGCCAAGGATCGACCACTTGTTCAACAAAATCGGCAATAGATATTTTACTACCCTTGATCTACGCAGCCGCTACTGGCAAATTGAGATCGACAAGCGAGACCGATACAAAACAGCATTTACATGGAAGGACCAATGCTATCAATACACGTGCCTGACCTTTGGCCTTACATCTGCTGGACAAATCTTCTCCCGTTGCATAGCAGAAGCCCTAGCCACGGTCACATCCCGTGACAACATTTCTTCCTATATCGACGACAACCTGGTCCACGCTAGGACATTTAGGGAGTACATACTCTCCCTCGAACAATTTTTTGCTGCCCTCCGAAAATTCGGACTCAGGCTGAATCCAGATAAATGTTCCTTCCTCGCATCAGAGGCAAAATTCCTCGGACGCATAGTAAACTGCGAAGGATTCAATGCTGATCCAGAATACGTTCGTGCCATCAAGGCAATGAAACCTCCAACATCAGAAAAGGAATTACAAAGCCTTATCGGCCGTTTAGTGTGGATCAGACAATTCCTAGAGACACGTCTTCACGAACAAATCAGGTCAGATATGTTTTCAAAACTTATGGGTCCCATACACGAATTCAACAAGCTTAACAAACCGTTTATCTGGACGCAAAATGCCGACAGAGCCTTAAAAAAATCAAGGAACGTCTCTCTTCGCAATCCGTCATCCCGTTTCCGGATGTCTCCAAACTTTTCACATTCATCACCGACGCCAGTGACGTCGCATGAGGAGCAATCTTAATGCATGAAGCCGACAACGGGAAGAAAGATATCATAGCGGTCGGTTCCCATACATTCAACTCCACAAAACAGAACTGATCCACGGCGGAACGAGAGGCATATGCAGTAAAGTGGGCAATATTGAAATTTGATTATTTCCTTCGCAACCGCCTCTTCGTCATCTTCACCGACCACAGATCGCTGACATATCTGGACCAACGAGAGTTCAATAATGCCAAAATACGACGATGGCAAGAAGAAATTTCATGTTATAAATTCGTCTTAGAATACGTTGAAGGCGAATCAAATGTATAGGCTGACATGCTCAGCAGAGGTTGCGGACACAAGAAAACGAAAGCCCCGAACGACCCTACATCGGCAGGCAGGACAGTCGAGGTAAGTGTTTCAGACCTCCGCATATAATCCCATCTTGGTGCCTCGGCGAGTTTAACGGTTTACAGCTAATTCCCAAAACTCACACACCATAAATCGCACGCACCCACAAGCGCGTAACCAACGCATTCTTCGCCTATCACTCTACCACCACCATCCCCACTGAGAGAATCTGCAACCACCTCAGCATCGCAAAGGAATAACAGAAGGACGACGCCCTGGAAAAGATCATCAGCGCCCTCCAGTCACCCACTCCAACCGAACCTCATATCGATCCTGACGACCACCGAGCTACACTTTTCAAAAAACATTTGCACCAATTTTTTCTAGAACCAGGCACCTCCGTTTTGATAAGAGACAGTAAACACTCTCCAAGATTGGTTGTACCATACAAACTACGATCCAGATAAATCTATCAGGCACATGAGGGCAACAACCACTCAGATGTCACTCCTTTCTAGCTACTGGTGGGAATTCAAAAACCGTGACATCAAGGCCTATGTCGATTCTTGCGACACGTGTACTATGTGAAAGGGCAACTACGGTAGACGTACCCACTGGCCCATTGACTACTGCAAACGAGGAAAGAAGCCATTCGATCTCGTCAGTCAACGGCAGTCAACAGGAGGCCAGGGAACAGACCTTTGTCACAATGCCCAACTCAAAGGGAAAACGCTACATCCTAACCATCTTGGATAGCTTCAGCCGACACTTCACAGCCATACCATGCGCGAGAGACCGTACTATCGATGCCACCCGCGGATTGTACCAGTTCTTCCTTCAACACAGAGAGATTCCACGCATAGTATCCTCTGATCGAGGCACACACTTCACTGGAGAAATCTATCGACAATTCTGTAACTAGATGTCAATCATGCAAGAATTTCACTGTCCTTGGCGCCCGCAAAGCTCAAGAAATATCGAGAGACAACATCGCACGATGAAGAACGCACTTTATGTATTATGCGAAGACAGGAACTGTGAATCGACAGATGTTCTAGAATCTGTCGTTTCGTCCATGAATGCCACAACCAACAGCGCCACCGGTGTCTCCCCATATGCCATTACTGACCGTCAACATTGGCCTACCCACACTACACAGAAAAGAAATCGCAAGTGACGATCCTGAAGCATATGGAATGCAAATTAATGCCCTGCTAAAGCAGGTTCATCACCATGTCACCCTGGCCAACGATGAAGCTGACCAAAAATTTGAGACTAAGTTAAATCGCCTCACATACAAGGACCCAATACAAGCAGGCGACAAGGTTTTACTTCACCGGCCACACTCAACTGTTGCCCAATCCTCTCATCTGCCCTGGATAGGAAATTACACCATTATAAAAACGAACAATATGATGTGTCAGGTGCAAAACGATAATGGTGATACAATCTGGATTCACCGTGCACATATCCGACGACTGGCTCCACATCTATCTAATAAAATCCCTCTGCCTCCACCATGTAACAGTCACCAGGATCATTCTCCTCCACATCCCTCTGGGACACATAATTCAGCAAATAACTCTATACCAAAACAAATGCCAATAAGAACACGAGGACAACTTCCCACACGCTTCAGAGACTTTATCATGAATTAATCACCCAATTATACACAAATAACGCTCACTGTAAATCAGACCGAGGTCTGGGGGAGCCTTGTTATAAAATAAAATAAGACATATCTCGGCTGATTTGCAGGCAAGTAAACTAACATACTCAAGAGCAAGAGCCGGATGTGAATGGGACAAAGCCCCGTCACAAAATGACCATATTTACGCGTTTACGCATATTCCCGACGCACGGGTTCCGGTCAAAAAATAAAATAATATTTTAAAGTGTTTCTATTTTTCGACCAAAAAATGCTTCCATCCTAATTATACTCGCGTCGTTTTACGAGCCTGTCAAGCCATAAAAAAACGCCATAAAAGGGGTCACACGGAAGTACAACGGCAGTCAACAGGAGGCCAGGGAAGAGACCTGTCACGGTCAGGATGAGCAGTCAGCAGCAGCCAGCAGCAGTAGCGCCACGCCAACCAGCGAGAACTATGAGAGATCAACCCAGATCTTCAGCCGGCTTATGAACTATACCACAAGGTAGCTGTCCCAAATCCACATGTTCCTATTGAAATGAATCACGTAAATCTATTTCTGCTGTTGTCGTATTTCTTTCTTGCAACCATACACTTGTCTATAAAAAAAATTAAAGATCTTCTGAAGGAAATTTACAAGAAAGGTGTAATTTGTCACAAATATACGCATCCTAAGATGAAACCAACAGTGAGTTTTAATCCAGCAGTTCATTTTTACTAAGTAATAGCTTAACCTTCATGAACTTGGTCCTGGATTTTGGTATTTACATATGATTGACTTGTTTAATAAATTTAGTATGGCTGTCATAATCCAGAGAAAAGAAGTGGGTATCATTGTAGATAAGTATGTAAAAATTGGTTGGATACCCACACAGGAAAAGAAAGGGAAAAAGTTAGTGTGAGTCCAATCTAGGCAAAACAAATCCACACTTCTCTCTGCATCTCAATCTCTAATACACCAGTCTGCATCAGAAGTGAAAATCCGACCGCTAAACATCACACATCCAATGAGCACCCGAAATCAGTCAATAAAAATGGCTACGCGTGACACCACCATTTCCATTTAGCACAAAGTGCTGCCCAAGTCACTGTCCATTCGAAGCTAGTCAATTCATCGTCTCCATTCTCCCTTGGGTCACCAAAGTAAGTCATCGCTACCCACCTCCCTGATTTTCTGATCACTGCTGATTCAATGTGGGGCAGGTCTCTTCTCTCAAGTACTCCTCTGAAGAGGAAAAACACGACTCTTGTTCTCAGGTGAACTACAGAACCAGCCAGTAAAAAATGGCTACAAGCACTACCACCACTTCCATAAGCACAAAGTGCCGCTTGATTCACTATCTATCCAAAGCTCACCGATTTGACATCTCCACACTTGCTTGCAAAATATACACATGACTCTGGCCCTTTTGGGTCACCAAGGTAAGTCACCACTATATAAGTTTATGCAGAATTGGGTTACTATTTATGGTGCACCTGAAATTGGTCTTTTTACGGATAATGGTCTTAAGTTCAACAATAAGACTATCCAAGAAATGGCTGAAAAATTGAATATATCACTCAAAACAACTGAAGCTTATTTCCCAAGGTCAAATGGTATTGTTGAACACCATAATGTGATCCTGACAGAAATCATTATAAAGGTTAAAGATAAAAATGCTATTTCATGAGAAACTGCTTCAAGTTGGGCTGTGAAAGCAAAGAACTGCTTGGTAAATGAACATGGATTTAGTCCATATCAGATAGTGTATGGTAGGATTCCAAATTTACCATTTAATATTATCAACAAATCACCTGCTCTGGAAGATAAAACTATTCGTGAAATAATGAAAAGGCATCTCATAGATTTACAAGAAGCTGGAAAAGCATATTTGGTGGCAAAATCATCAGAAAGAAACCAAAGAGCACTGATAAAACAAATAAGATCTATAGGAGAAATCTTTAGACAAGGTGAAGAATGTTCTTCTTAAGAGATGGTGAATGGAAAGGGACAGGTTGAATTATAGGAAAAGACAATGTAACTGCGATAGTAAGATATGGGGGCACTTATGATCATGTGTATGAAAGAATCTTGAGAGCTTTGGAATCAAAAGCTGGTCATAATAATAATAATACAACTGATAATAATATAGAAAGTAATGACAGTGAAGATGAAGACAAGGAAAATATGAATGCTGTAGGAAATGATATTGAGAACCATGATGACTTTCCTAGAGATGCCCATCAAGACAATGAAACAAAAGATGAAAATTTTGGAGCTACTGCCAATATAGAGAAAGATAGATGAGCATCTGTTAGTGAACACCAATGTTATTTATTGCACAAAATGGAAAAGAATGTGAAGCTGAAATTCTTGGATGAGTCTGAAAAGCATCTACCAAGACTAAGAACTGGTACAATATTGAATATATAAAGCCAAAGGACATAAAAGAAACAAATCTGTCTATTTATTTATCAACTGTGAAGAATCTGAAGATCAAACAAATGAAAATACAAACTGAAGAGTTATACATATCAAGAAATCTTGATTTTTCAGAAGCAAAGAGAGATGAACTAAGAAAATGGAAACAACTGAAAATTTATTTAGAAGTAGAGGATAAAGGACAAAAATCTTTTTCATCTAGGTGGGTAAATACAGTAAAAAATGATGGTGACAAGATGAAGTTAAAATCAAGGTTGGTAGCAAAAGGATTTGAGGAAGATTGAATCAAAGAAATAATAAAAAATTCACCAACAATTGACAACTCATTTTCAAATACAGTATTATCAATCATTGCACAAGAAAGATTACATTTTTACAAGGTGAACAGGATGTCTGTATTAGACCCCCATCACAGGCATGTACTAAAAAGATTTGAAAATTAAGGAAATGTATCTATGATTTAGTAGATGCATCATTGCACTGGTATCAAAAGATAAAACCAACTCAAAGGACAGATATCTAAGATTCATCCAGCAATATTTTATTGGTTTGATAAGGGCCTGTATGGAATATTTGCCATGCACGTTGATGATAATTTTGGGGCAGGATGTGATAAATTGCAAAAGGACATAGTTTCAAAAATCAGAAATATATTTGAAGTTGCAAAAAAAGAGCAACAAGTTCATTCAAATATATTGGATTGAATCTGAATCATATTAACACAGAAGGATTAACAACATAACAGAAGTGAAATTAGAAAAAAAAGGAGAAAACAGCACACTTAACCGCATATGAGAAGACTGTGCTAAGATCTAAGGTTGGTCAGCTCTTGTGGATTTCCAAACAATCATGCCCTGATTTTGTGTTTGATATGACAGATCTGGCTGGTAGAATCAACACAATTACAGTTGAAGATTTGAAAAGATTGAATAAGTTTATCAAGAAAGTAAAATCTGATCATGTTTATATGAAGTATCAAAATTTATGTTTTTATGGGTGCATCATTTGGAAATTTGAATAACAGTGGCAGCCAAAGAGAACATTTTATAATCACCAAAGTAGATGAATCCAATATCATGGCAATCTTGAAGAGAGTACTAGAAAGTATATTAGCCAATGAGACACTAGCACTATTGGAAGGGATTGACAATGCATTCAATAGCTCAATACTCTTAGGTGAGTTTTGTATATTACTCTTTTTGAGTAGGTACACGTCTACTTATCATCTCTCTGTCTTTGGGCAGAGTGCATTCAGGGGCAACTCCGTCAAAGGAGAGAATCACAACTGAGGAAAATTATACTGAGAGGTGCCAGCCCTGGGGAACAGCTGCACAAGCCCATGCCTTCTCATTGCACTAGAGACAAGGATCAGCGCTCACAAGGCCAACAGTTGTGGGGGCTTGGGGAATTTTTGTCCCTTGCCTGGGTGTACACGCTCAGGCTCCCCACATTACATTGACCTTGTGTTACAACCTGAACTTGTGGAGGGTCGAGTAAATATCTACTCTTAAGTGAGTTGTTAAATAACAATCACCAAATATAACAAGTGTTTTCTAGATAACAGTCATTTGTTCAAAGCAATCAAATCAAATAAACTTGCTGCAGATAAGAGATTGAGAAAAGAAATATCAAGTATCAAGGATCAAGTATTAGATAAAAGAAAAATCTGTTCAATAACATGGGGGAAGTCAAATAATCAAATTGCTGTCTAACTAAAAGAAGTGCTTCACCTTACTACATGATAGACTGCCTGTATAATGGTAAGGTAACAGAAAAATATTTAATTTTAAGTAAGAAAAGGAATTAGATTGTTAACTATTGTTTATTGTAACTGGTATAACTTGTGATACCCCACTCCCCAACTTAATAGACTGTTCCTATCAACAGTGGCAGCAGCAGCATAGACTTGGCCCCTCCTGCTAGGGTGGATTGTGTTTCGATACTGTTGTGGATTCGGTGATGAAATCCGGCCTCCAATGAATGACAAATGCAGGAATGAAATATAGCAAATAAATGTATTTACACAATAATACAATTGGTAATACGGTTAGTAAATCTAGAAATGTGGTTAGTAGCAATAATAATATTTATAAATAGTCTGGTAAATTCAGTCTCGAAGTAGGACTTCCTTAGAGTCTACGTGTTCATAACTGTGACTTCTACAAGCGGTTACCTCACACTATTACTCTACCTCCAACTCAATCACAATCTCAATCTCTCTGCTCTGACTGACTCTGGGTATTTAACAGCAACAGTCCAAGTACACACTGGTCGAGTCCACTTGTATAAAAAAGGGTTGGACCCCATAACAGATACTATTTAAACTGTTATGATTTTTCTCTTACTACTTGATCTTTGACTTGCCTAGAGGAACTACTGACATTTTAAAACATACCTGTACTCTTATCAATAAGTGCAGATAGTTTTAAACAAACAACAAAATAATCAATAATCTACAATATTTCTTATCACCAACTAATGTTAACAGTTTACATAGATTTCTAAGAATGATAAATTTTTCTAGAAAATTCATCCCAAAATTTGCAGAGATAGAGTTAACATTAACAGACAATGGTAGAAATTTTACCAAAGACTATCCTTAGTTCATTATGTGAGCCTATATTTTATAGTATACATGCTTAGCACATCGTGGAATCACAATGTTTACAACAATGATCAAAGCCCAATATTTTGGGCCTGAGATGGCTAAGACAATAAAAAAATTCTGTTCAGAATGTGAAGCATGTTAACAAGACAAAATTAATAGCGATTCTAGAATACTTATTCAATTGATACAAATCCCATCTGATTGATTCTACACAATTCATATTGTAGCTCGAGGTTTTGCTAAGTAACAATAAAGAAAGAATAAATTAGATATAAAAAGATAGTTAAATAAAATAGTATACTGCCATGATGCATCATAAGAAGTGTTTTAGCGCCAAATCAAAATTTTCTCTCTCTCTCTTCATTACTTGATGGTCAGAGAAGGCAGACATCTTGGACAGTTCTCTGATAAAGCATGTTGCCACCAATAGATAAGCAAAACTTCCTCTATATATATATACATTCTTTAAAATATACAATTATTTCCCTGAAATGCATACGAAAGCAATTTATCATTTTTCTATGCTTATTTCATGGCATTTTGTATATGATTTTCTTTGTAATATTATGATCCAATTGTGAGGTGATCCTACCCTTTTAAACACCCCACTGCAAAAATATATATATTAAAAAAATTACATTCAAACAAGTTCAATGCATCAGAATCCATAACAAACTTTTTAACTTAGATTTATTAATTTCAATTTTCTAAAATTCTAAACTGAAAAAAAATATTTTTCATTTTAGTCATCTATATATTAGATATTATGTGTAAACTGTTTTAAAATTTTTTTCTCATACATTTACTTTATACAATTTGATTGTGTACTTGAGTATTCCAAGTTAGAATTGATAAGAATAATAATATCAATAAATGCATTATATGATGAGGGCAATTCAGTCAACTTAACAACAAAGAGAAAAAGCATTGAAATTTGTATAACAAAAATGAACTTGTATCTACAAGTTTCAATGTGTTTTCTCTTTGTTGTTAAATTTATTGAACTGCACTTGTCATATAATGCATTTATTGATATTATTATTCTCCTTTGTTAGCAATGAATAAACACTAATAAAAGATGCATGAACATGCTGCACAATTTTTTAATATCCTGAAAATCATGTTTCTTTTTTGTTTTTGACTTTTCCCTTGAAAAATCATGTCTGAATTTACAAAATTGTAAACCTCTAGATTTTAGACAAAGATGGAGGAAAAGGTTATTTCATGTTTTAAAATGCATCTTCTTCTTCTTTTTCTCCTTCTATATGCCATGTCCATTCAGAATGATGCTGAACATGTCTCTCTCCAATATTGTCTTTTCACTATTTCTGTTCTGCCAACCATTTACACAAGCTCATTAGGCAAGTTATGTGCTGCTTTCTTCTGTACCTCTTTGGTCCTTCCCCAATGCTGCAGTCATTGTAATATAGCCAGAAATGAAATACAACATTTGCACAATTAATTGGGGACTTTAGATGGCTAATCTAATTTTCCTACATTTAAAAACATATACCTTCCCTAACCCACACTGTTAGAGATGCAGCTATTACATTTGGGTAAAAACAAATATCCATACATACATTTACTTCTTTCCAGAATCTATTTCTATCTCTCATATGCACCAAAAACTTTTAAACTTGACCTCTTCAAAATTCAAATTATCCTTCTGTATTATTATATTGTATTATATAAAAATTTATTTTGTATTCATCAATGCCAGAAGGCACAATGAGTTGCTTATCAGCCATACTGATGGAAGGTAAAAAATAACAGTTCTGTTTGACAATGAAAAGATAGTAGTTTTGTTTTGGAGGCATTAAAATTAACAAGCCTGTCCTTGCCCCATTTAACAATAGATTGTTGGCCATTTTGACCTCATTGAATTGATCAGACTTATTAAGACAGGAGTAAATAGTTTTATCATCAGCATAGATACCAAAATGAGAATTGATGATATCAGGAAGGTCATTTATAAACATTACAAACAACATAGGTCCAAAGATAGAGCCCTGGAGGACACCTGCATTAATGCAAAAAGATCTAGAGGAGTGGCCATTCAAAATAACTTTCATTTCACGGTCTGATAATAAAGACTGAATCAGTTCAAAAATTCTTCCAGAAATGCCATAACATTTCATGGTACATTTTTCCTATAAATATTACTAAATATTAATACATCCTGCATAATTTTCCAACATTGGTTGTTTATGACCAATTTCTTTGTGAAAACACTGTAAACAATTCTGTGGCAGGAATTTAGAACCTGCTAAACTCAGCAGGTTAGACTTTAGGCTCCAAGTTCTCCACATGGAATTATCATGATATATTAACCTAGTGAAAAAAAAGCCACGGTTTGTGTGTTTTGGTAACATGGCAATATGGTGTCAATCCATGGCAGAGGTACCAGGGTGAAAAATAATTGACCAACACTAAATAAGAATATTAGTCAGATCAACAAAGGCCTGGGGAAGGTTGCAGGGCACAACAGCTGAAACCATGCAATAACAACAAAGATTAGAAAAATAGACAGCAGTGAAACATTACACTATGCATTTTTATTGTTTGAAGCTAATAAACTTCAGCAAATCTGTTTGCTAAGATTTTTTTCTTTCTTTTCATTTTACTCTATAAAAGGAAAACATCCTCAATAATCTTAGTTACTATCATGTTAGTTGATTTTGTTTCAGTTCAGATGTTGCTAAATTATAATAAATAAAGTATTCTGTTTAACAACAAAATAATGAAAGTAAGAGTATTTCAACGAATAGTAGTAGTAGAAAATAAAATGAAACCATGAATTACTTACACTTTACATTTTTACTGCACACATCGTTTTATAATGTCTAATGGAGCTGAACATTATTCTTATGTTTAGATGCATTTAAACTGATCAAATTTGATTTCAGAGAACAATAAAATTAAATTTTGTTTGATTAAAACCCTGCTAATATGGAAGTACCCAAGAATCATTTAAGGCACATAATGCTTTATGAGATCAAGAAAGGAAACTCAGCAACCGAAGTGGTTAGAAACGTTCACTCAGTTTATGGAGAGGAATATGTGAATGAAAGAACTTGCAGAAGATGGTTTGCAAAATTCAGAGGTGGAGATTTCACCCTTGAAGATGAAGATCGAACCGGACGTCCAGTTGAGTTTGATGAAAAGCTTCTTGAAGCAGCCCTTGAAGAAAATCCTGCTTTATCAGTTGAGGAATTGGCAGTGGTTCTCAGTTCAAACCATACAACTGTTCATCGTCATCTTCAACAACTTGGAAAAGTTCCTAAACTTGGAAAATGGGTGCCTCATGAATTGTCTGAAAACAACCTCAAATCCCGAGTTGACATCTGCTCTTCTCTCCATTCTCACCAACTTGTTTCACCTTTTTTGGATAGACTTGTGACTGGCGACGAAAAATGGATCTTTTATCGAAATGTTAAGCGTCGTAGACAGTGGCTTGGTAAAGGGGAAGGACCCCAGCCACAGCCGAGAAGGGAACTTCATGGGCAAAAGGTTCTTCTTTCAATCTGGTGGGATCGCCAAGGAATAATCCACTTTGAATTCTTACCACCTAATGCAACAATTAATGCTCAAATATACTGTCAGCAATTAGAGCGTTTGAACCAAGCTTTGAGGAAAAAAAAGACCTGCTCTAGTGAATCGAAAAGAGGTGATGTTTCATCAGGACAATGCGCGACCCCACACAGCAAGAATCACGTCACAAAAAGATCGAAGAACTTGGTTGGGAGAAAATTCCTCATCCACCTTATTCTCCCGATCTTGCTCCTTCAGACTACCATTTGTTTCGTAGCTTACAGAATCATTTGGAAGAAACAGCTTTTGTAACACAGGAAGAGGTTAAAACTGACATTTGTGAGTTCTTCGAATCAAAGCCAAAAAGAATTTTACAGTAATGGAATTAGTAAGCTTGTTAATAGATGGAAGGAAGTCATAGATAATCAGGAAAATACATTGTTGATTGAATCTGTAATTAAATGTAACATTTGGTCACTTGTTTTCTTTATTCAAAATTCGGACAGAACTTATGGGATGACCTGATAAAATTATATCCAGTCATCGTTAAGACGTAAATTTTAAAAAAAGATGGATTTCATTTAATCTTAAAAAAAGCTTTATTTATTTGAAGACGATTTCTGTTTCTTGTTTTGGGAAAATAAAATATGATTAGTTGACGATTAAAAATAAAGAAAAAATGATTTTTTGCATGGATATTATAGACGATTATTTAAATAAAGAAAAAAATGTCATTATCCAATTTTTCAATTTCAGACGAAGAAAAAACATATTTCAAACTTTTGTCATGATAAAATGAAGACAATGGTTAAATGAAAATTATTTTATCTATTACATTTCCAGAATGAAAAATTGTTCAAAAAAACTTTCAATTAAATTTTATCCAAAAAAAAGACATTTAAAATAAAAAAAAAAAAAATCTTTAATTTATGATAGGAAGACGATTGACCATTATCTTAAAAAAATAAAATGTCTCCAGTTTTATATCTTAATCTATAACTGTTGCTTATATATGGGATTGTACCTCCTAAGATTTTTCAAAATATTTCAACAAAACTATCACACAAACAAATATCATTGAATCGTCCTGGTTTGACGATAAACTAAATCCGCGTCCTTTGTTTTAAGACAATAAATTTGAAATCCAACAGCAAGGACTTGATCAGGAAAATTTTGAAGGACGTTAACCACTTCAGTTGCGTGGTGAAAACAGAACAAATCCCGTTACTTGAATTGTGACTAGCAATGTTTTTCCAGGGTCCCAGCTATACACAAAAATTAAAACAATTGTGTAAAAATAGGTTTTTCTAACTAAAAATAATAACTGTAACTAATTTATTATTATTGTCAAAATAAACCTATGAAAAAATTAAAATCAGAAGTTTTATTTTTAAAAAAAAACCAAAGATACAAACAGTTATGATTCTTTTAAAAATATAAACACAGCTGATTTCTTCAAGGAAAAATATTCATATAAATAAAATTTTGAAGAGAAACATTATCAGTAATAAAAATTTAGTTTTGATAACTAAAAAAACCCATTTGAGGTTGATATGCCTTAAAACAAAATAAACAAAACAAAAAAAATCAAAATGATAAAATCCAAACAATAATTTTTTACATTTTTATTCCACTGGGACTCATATATACAAATAAACAATAATAAATTTTAAATTTTGAAATCTTTTCGGATAACTAAGAAAAAAAAAAACAAAAACTATCACGTAAATCTTTGATTGGGATAAATGTTTTCTACCAACATCAGGTAGAATCGCTCAAAGCAAAATATGAGCCATCCATGCACCAATATCCCTTTTTTTTTTCTAGGGTAAACATTTGAAGGTAAATTATGAGCCATACAATTTTAAATTCCATTCCTGTATAAAACGTTTCATCCATAATACGCACCTATAAAATTCTGCTGAAAGTGGGGCCAATGTTTGCTCATGCAAGTAAGCAACCCTTTCTTTGTAATTTAAAACATAAATTATAACCTCTTTGTTAAATGCATTACAGCCAGAAACTTCCTAAAGAGAACAGAAAAAAAATGGTATTTTTTTCAAATAATATTTTCTATTTATATTTAGATTTATGAATTTTATTCTATTTTATATTTTTGGAAGGTTTTATTTTTTTTATCTCAGTCATTAGATGGGGTCATCTGATACAATTGGTTACTAGAATTTCATTGTTAAAACAAATATGAATTTTATGAAGTCTTTCGGGTTCTTTTTTTTTTACCGATGAAACGGCAATTTTTTAAAGATTTTTTGTAGATTTATAATACGAAATTTTTTAGCTCTTATATTTTTTATAAAGTTTGAAATTCCTTTTATTTAAGGATATTGCTTGGTTTAGTGTTTTGCAAAAAACTTTGGTTATTTAAGAAATATTTTGAGTGATTTGAACAAAGGATGGCTATGTTGAATATATGTTTGACTGCGTGACAATTATTTTGATCTTTTTCTATAATGGAAATTGATCAATGGATAAACAAATTTTTTAAGCAAAATGACATCTTGATTTTTATGTTTTATACATTTCTTTATAAAATTTCTTCTTCTTCTTCTTCTTTTCCTCAAACCTTTTCTTCTTCTTCTATAGTTTCTTGAATATCATAATAGTTTTCTAGTTTTTTAATATTTTCCATTTTATATTTTGATGCGTTTTCATTTTCTTTTTTGTTTTTTTATTTATCTTTTTTTATCTATTCTTTTTTTTTTTTCATCATCATCATCATCATCATCATCATCATCATCATCATCATCAAATCATCATTACAGATCATATCTTTTTTGTAATTTAACCTTATTTCTTTCATTCCGTCATTTACTGTCCATTTTTCTTTCTTTCTTTCTTTCTTTTAACAAAACTTTTCGCCTTTACTAATATTTTAATTTTTTTTTTATTTTAATATTTTGTCTATATTCTTCAAATTTTTTTGTTTTTTCAAATTTTTTGCTTTTCATATTTTAATTCTCCTTCCTATTCGTTCTCATTTAGGTTTTTAAATTTTTTCCTTAATAATAATCTTCTTTTTTTTTTATTCAGTTTTTTTTGTTCATCTTCTTAATCATTTTATTTAAATCTTTCCTCATTAAAATTTTTCATATTCTCCTTTATAATGTGAACATTTTTTTTTGATATACATAGTCACCAGCCTGAACCACCGTATGTCGTTGGGTTTTTTTTCTTTCAATTTGGTGTACTTTAACGAATTTCCGGATTTTGTTTTTTAAGGAAAAACACTAAATGTGGCAATTTTTTTTTTTGATGTTAGATCCAGTTCAATATTTAAGTTCATCTTTCACAAAAAACCCACATAAAGACTAGATTGTAAATCTCTTATTTTAATAGACACATCTTTTAAAAATAAAATCTTCTTAAGTTTATTTTAACCGTTTTTTGTTTTTTTTAAATGACATTTTTCATTAATTTCGCAGTATAAACACGACATTTTCAATTGAGTACAATTTTTAAAATAAAAAGAGAAAAAAATATTCATAAAATAAATTTAAAACTATGCTCATTTGGGTTAAACATTAAATGGCGTTTAGCTTTTTAAATAATTTTTTTTTTTATTACGATTTGAAGTAAAATTTATTTAATCAATATAGTTAAAAAAACCATCTGTAACCACATGGTGGGGAAAAACTATTTCAAATTGAATCTTAAAAAAACACAAAAATCATCTGTTAAAAAAATGTAAAATTTCAAATTTTTTTTTTTTTTTTTTTTGAATCAATATGTCCCTAACCAATTATTAAATACATGGGACATCCTTAATTTTATTAATTTTATAGTGCTTTTTAATCATTGTTTTTTGACAAAATAGGTATAAAATAACATGAATGTTTAAAAGACCTTAGAAAATCTAAACACAAAAATAAAATATAGGTTATTTATTCAAAGAAACTTTCACAACTTTACTGGTTCTGCAGTTTTTTATACCCCAAGAAAAACGTTCAAAAAAAAAAAAATGAAATAGAACCACATAATTCAAAAAATTTTTAAAAAAATGAAGATGTTCATATGTACATTCATTAATAATCACAAAGGTTAACATCTTAAAATTTTCCCATCTTTCTTTCGCACCCTATTCCTAAAATATCCATTATATTACATAATTTAATTTTTCCAATTAAAATCACTTTCACCTTGATGCATTACAAACAAAAAACCAGTCAATCGCGAACTTGAAAGCATTCTTTTCTTCTTTTTCTTCTTCAAACTTTAAATGATTATTATTAATATTATTGTTTTTATTATTAAAAGTAAATAAATCATTGTCCGTCATTCTTTTTTTAAACATTTTTTCTATTCAATTGTTGTCATTTTCGCCTTTTTTCATCCTTTCATCCTCCTTTTTCTTTGTCGAATAAGGATTTTTCATAATTCCTTTCTATATTTATAAAGATTAAATTCTTATTATTTATTTTTCAAAGCTATCAATGTTCCTTCATCATAATCTTTTTTTTCATCACTAAATTTCAATTTTATCAAAAAAAAACATCATTACTTATTCTGATGAATATTTTTTCATTAAATCTTTCCTTCTTCAGAGATCTTATTCAAAATTATTTGTTTTTATCTTCTTTTCTTTTTCCACCTATAATATTCTTAAATTCTTCTTATTAAGTAAAATTATTTTAATATTTCCTTCTATATATCTTATTCATATAGGCATCTCCATTATTTCAGCATAAATTTTCTATATTTAAGTTTAAAATGAATTTTTTTACAACGAAAAAACATTCTTGAAGATTTCATTTTAGCTTTAATTGAAAGTTTAATAATTAAATTTATGATTTCCATTAATTAAACAATTCTGGTGTATTTCAGATAGAAACTATATTCATTTGATTGTCAAATTTAATTTCAAATTTTTAAATTTTCTTAAAATCGGCCATTTTCTTAATTTTAAGAAATTTGTAAACAAACACAAATTTATCGATTTTGAAAATATTTAAAAAAAATTTCTGACACGTTATTTTAGTAAAATTAAAAAATTTAAAGTTAAAAACAATCTGATTTGAAAGAAATCTTTCTTACTTATAGCATAAAAATAATATACAACCAATTATTAACGATCGATCCTGTTCATCTGATCCAACTATTGATGGATTGTTGAATGACGAACCGATGACAGCTACTACTGATGACCATAAATGACATAATTTTTTAAGTCTGAGTTTTTTAAAAAATTATTCTATTTGATTATGACACACACTAATACAAATACAATACGTAAAATAAAATTATTTAGTGAAATAGTAAATGAAAAAAAAAAAAAAAAAAATTTAAAGTTTACACTTTTTAAAGCTTTGAACGGAAAATACAACCTGTAAGAAACGAAATGTTTTGAAAAGGCCACGTAAAGGGACAAAACCCTTAGATCACGTGACCTTGTTATAATAATGGCAATTTCTGTATATCATACATGGAAATAAGGAATGTATTAAGTAAAAAATACAACATAAAAAATTATTTTTAAAAAAAGTAGCAAACTAAATTTATTAAACTTAGCAATTTTGGACTCGTAAATTTTTTTCCACTTAATTACTACATCACCTCGAGGAACCAGCCTAATACAGAGCTTTACACGATTTTTAAACTATTATAAATTATTATAATTAAAATTTTTTAAAAACGAAAAAAATTCTTGTAAAATTTAATTATTCATCAGAAAAAATTTATTTCTTCAGACAATAATGTCCTTAATATTACTTATTTACAAAAGTAATTAAAAGCTTTTCTAATTAAATAATATCATAGTTTTATTGATTCATTATTTTTCAATTCAGAGCAGATTTTCAGTTAAATAGCTCAAAATTGAAAAAAAAAGTATGTTATTTACCATCTCCGAAGACTCCTACTTTTAACAAAAAAAAAAATTCAGGAACCAAAAAGGTTTTTGGGCGAAATTTCATTAAATTAAGTAAATGTGGGTAAAACATATTTTAAAAAATATATTTTTTTACCAAAATTTTCTAAAAAAAATATTTCAAAAATAATTTCATTGATTTGTGAATAAGTCCTGAAAATTTCATTAAAATCGGACAATTATTTTGATTTTTACAAGAATTTCCAAATCAATATGTTTTCAACGGAAAAAAAAATGCAAAAAAAACAATGTTATTTTCTGTGACGCCGCGATGACGTAAACAAAAGAAGAATTTAACCAAAAATTTCGAACGTGTTAGAAAATATTAAAAAATTTCAAAAATAATTAAAAAATACTTTGATCTTTCATCTTAATAATAACATAAGCATTTTGACGATAAAACTTTATTTTTTTAAGTTTGTGGCATTTTTCATTTACGCTATGCTGTTTTTCCGTTTCACAGTGGACATGCTTTTAGAAACACATTTTATATTTATACATTCTTTTTATACAAATATTTAAGTAAATGCTCTGTTTATAATTTTTTATTAAAACAAACATATGCTAAAATGTCCAATAATCAAAAAAATATTCGTCCGATAAGGAAATGTCATTTAAATTGATGTGCCTTTAACCAATTTAGCCACAGAGGAGCGTTTACTTATTTTTTTACTGTTTATGACCATAAAATATAAATTTCCAAACAAATCACAAGATTGTTTAATTTCCAAGAATAATATAGGGCAAAATATTGAAGAAATATAATATTCCAAGCCTGCAATTAAAAGAATACAGTTGGGGTCAACCAAATTGAAAAATACTTTTGCTATAATTGATTCTCTATATAAAAAATAAAAAAATGCAAAATTCATTTTTTTTTTTTTTCATTTTTTCTATTTCATCAATCACTTGAAGATCTAATTTAATTTGCTGCTATTTTTTTTAAATTATTGCACCATTAATATTCCAGGATGATTCAGGATCATTA